>CM069861.1:203860398-204460398 GCA_036172795.1 Pelodytes ibericus | reverse complement strand
CATCATTGTACCTTATCAATGACCATAGTTAAAAATACACAGATCTTCCTTCATCTGCCCCAACATGTCTGCCTCCAAAAGAGTCCATTAATGGACACTACCACTTACGTAAGATGTAACTAGATAACCTGTGCATTTAAAACAAACACATAAATAAGACATATGTCACTGGGGGTTTTTTATGTTTGAATTATTTGCATAGAAAAGTAAAAATAAAATTAGGCGTTTATCTCCAGCATCCAATTTGAGAATTTTACCCATGGTACAGCATCATCCAAAATCTTCCAGCAGGTCTCACTTTACAAAGCCGGCATTATGATGTAGTAAGATACCCCTGCTCTCTTACTGGCTTCCGGCTTTCACAGTGGACTAGGTGGCTGTGTACAACACAAAGAGAGGAGATTGACCTGATCAAACAGGATCATAACTCCGCCCCCTTGTGATGTAATAGTTAAATTACCCACCCATTCAATGCAAGTCTATGGTCAGAATTCTGACTTATAGACTGCATTATGTGTCTCCAGCCCCAAGTGAGATACTAGTGCTGTAAAGTCACTGGGGGGTGGTAACAAAAAACACTATAATTCACAAAATGGCGGCTCCCAGTCACACTTGTTTAGTTACATATTTTATTAAATACAGTCACATTACAAAAACAAAGACACATCTGAAATCAACTATACAGATTAAAAAAAAAACATTACATTTTATTGGTGGCAGTGTCCCTTTAAGAAGCTCAGTGATAGTGGGATTACCTGCCATGACCTGGGATTAATTCAAATATTTAATCTTTTAATGTGTCTGGGATTTATATCAGTGTAAGAAAAAAAAAAGCTAATTCACTTGTCTAGACAGGCATATATTAAAATCTATGATTTTATTTACCCAAGTGATAGGCGTTGGTATCTTGTTCCTATCAGCATTGGAATGAGGACAGAAATGTATTTTAGTGACACATCACTGCTCTAAGACTGTTTAAAGGGTCACTCAAGGCAATTTTTGAGGAGCATTTGGCGGATCAAGTTTGCTTTAAAGAGATCCTGAACTTGGTGAGATGGAATATTCATCTCACCTTTTAGTGAATAGACACCTGAGACCCGACTCTCAATGATACCAGCACCGAACCCCTTTCATGCCGGCATTATCATTTTTCATTAACCTCTGTGAGAAGGGCTGTGATTAGAGAGTAGCTCCACCCACTTCTGCCATTCGCCTGTTTGACACGCTTTCATGTTCAAGTTCCCGAACCCAGCTTTTTTTTCCGGAAAAGAAATACAGGCAACTGAGCAAAATCCCTTTCCTGACGGAGATAAGGAGGTTTTAATGTCATGTGGGTAAAAATACTTTATTAATTCATTCGAGAGAGAGAGCATAACTGCCAACAGTCCCAAATTTGATGGGATAGTCTCGTTTTTTTTTTTTTTTGTGTGTGCTGTCCAATTTGGGTCTGTCCTTGCATTAATACTGCCCCCCTGTGACCCCAACCCCCCTTTTTTTTTCTTTGGCTTTGCCTTTTCATTCAGAACGTTATAAAGTAGGAGAGAGGTTAATATATTTGGAAAGGAACCAGGCGAGAAATATCGTATGTATACGTATGCTCCTTTTATTCCATACACACATACATTACACACATGACAATAATTAGCATCTTGGACTTTTTTTTAAACATGCAAGTACAAAATGAAGTCTATTTCAAACAAAATGAAATAAAAATTTAAAAAATGGAACCAAGACAATAAATAAGATTCCCATAATTACGATTAAATTAAATTAAAGAAGTAATATTTTCCATAAAGAGAGTATAATTGAGACAAATACATGTGATCTGGTGGCTAAAGGAGGACATTTGAGGAAAAAATGTGACAAAAAATATATAATTTTAATGAAAGAGAAGTACATTGGTATCCAAAGTGTGGCCCACTCAACAGCAAGGGTCTCCCTGTTCTCAATAGCCCAGCAAATGTGTTTGTATTCTTAAATAAAGCTAATTTAATCTATTTTGCACTGCTTTAGTATTTTTGCTAACTAACCAAAAATATTTTTTTCTATGACTACCAGCCTATACCTCACCAATACTGTAAATTTATAAAAATGACACCTAACTTATCACCTCAGACCCCATAAAACAATAGAAACTTTAAAACATTCTCTAGACACTAGTGGGGGCTATTTTTTGGGCGCTTTGCTCCTTTCCCAATGTACAAAGCCTTTAAAAATAGTTGTACCGTGTCCAGGAAACAAGTAGGGTTAAAATGAAACCATTTCTTGGCGAAGTAAGAGTTTGATTGCTAGCCTTCAAGAGCAGCCTGGTCTGAAAAAGCTTGCAATCACACTCTCAGCCAATAAATGGTATCATTGTAACTCACTGTAACAATATGACCAAATTGTAAAATAAAAACAGGCATGTTTGCAAATATTTATTCCGCTTCTTTTATTAGAAGTTGTTAAAAGAATAATAAGAATAATTTTTCACCAAATATTTACAAAAGCCTTTAGAGTGCGCGAATTTAATTGCAATATATTAATACAAACGGAAAAGTTGCAAAATGGTGGGAGGCGCAAAATGTTAAATATTCAAAAATTTCTCCGTACTCATGTTTTATTGAGTCACTGTTTATCCTCTGACCGACAGCTGCCATGCTATCATAGGAAGCAAGCATCCGTCTGGTCGGCGACTGGCTCTCTCTGCTAGCGCAAAGAGAGACCCTTGTTTTTGTATGGGATGAGTAGGGGGAGACCTTAACTAGATCCCATGCAAAAACGAGGGTCACTCCCTGCGCTAGCAGAGAGTGACCCTCGCATTCGTCAGTCAGAGCGGGCAACTGCTGTATCTCGCGTGGGAGACACAGCCGAGACACAGCAGATAGTAAACCCGCGTGTATTTATTAAGAAACCCGTTGGGTTTGCTTAAAAGTCCTGGGACATGTTTTGTTTAACCCTTGCTACCCTCAAGGAAGCAAGGGTTAAACAAAGTGCAATGCTCCTTTAAGCTGGATGCAAAATACACCTATATTAAAAATATATACATTTAAATAAATTACGTACTTTGGGGGATGATGTATGACACCTGAAAGCATTCGGAAGTTAAAATCAGACAACGTTTCTTCTGTATAACGGTGATTCCGCCTTATTTTTCCATGGTGACCACTAGCGCCTCTGCCAAAATTCATTTGGCGCAGATTCTCCACAGTTTTCCAGGTACTTTTTAGTATTTTTTTCATATTTGATCATTAAACAGTGGCGCACGCTCTATGGCATAAATATTTAGCCCTATGTTGACGGATACGCAATTATTTTTTTAACATAACTCCATTATATTACCATTACCATTTTTAATCTAAAACGTTAATATTCTAATTTTAAGAAAAAATTCTTGCCAAAACAATTCCATGATCTCTCAATATTTCTCTATTCAGCATTAAATAAAACAAATAATTTCTTTAATCCCTGTGGATATTTGTGTGTGTATCCGGCCAGGTACATGTACAGCCCACCGTAACAAGTTGTTTTTCCAGGGTAAAGTGCATTTCACGTTCTCCTTTCCGACGACTCAGGACCAGCATCTCCTGCTTAATGGGAACCGCAGTCAAGTTGGGGTCCAAGGTACCCATGGAGTCCAGGCAGCCAACGTGATGACACTGAGCCTCTGCAATGATGGCTGGGAATCTGTCTTGGTCCTCGCTCAAGCTATGGAAAAGGAAACAGAAAATATGTCATGGAGTCAGTGTTTGGATGAAGATGGTGGGTCCTTTAAACTATTGGTTGGAATGCACTGCACAAGTTAATTATTGGCTCAATGAATCGCAAGAGAGTATTTGATTAAAAGATAAATGTAGACAAAAAAAATTACTTTTATTTACTACTATTTATTTGAAAAGTGAATGCTCTTTTTAAATAGAAATGCCATAATGAAAAAGTACAAATGAAGTACCTTATTGAGCTATATTTGCTCTGTATAGCTTGATCAGGGAGCGGACAAGCTGATTAGAATCGCGGGTGAGATCTTGCTTCATTAATGGTTTGGTGAAAGAAAATCTGAACACGTCTGCCCCCTGATAGCGCTATATGGAGCAGAAAGGGCTAATAAACAGTTTCCATGCTCCCCTTTTATAAAGTATGGAAAAGCATTAGATGTTACTGTGGAATGTGCCTCTCTTTGTTGAAGTTAGTGCTTAGCATGTAGGTGGGGGGGGGGGGGGGGGTTTAGCCAGATCTATGTGCTGTCATACAAGAAAAAAGTGAGGAGTGTTAACAGTAGTAACTTTATACACATTTTTATTAATAGATAGGAAGAGTTGAGTAAAAATCTGATGCAGAAGATTTTTTTTTTCACTTTGTGTTATACATTCTATAAAGATACTTTTTCAGACACTGTGGGTCGAACTGACCCTTGAACCATCAAAAGAAAAAATTGTGTTATAGGCTAGCCAAAATGATGGCCAGCTCTTTGGGACAGAATTCAAGTAATTATTCAAAGCACTTGGCTATTTTTGTTCTTGATGCATGAACTGCTCTGATATGACTACTTCTACATACATTACCATTGATTTACCGCTGGGCCCCTAAAAATGAAAGATAATCATAACTATTACAAGAAATTCACATTTACCTGTAGTTCCACGAAAACATGGAATGTATCCGTGGCTTTTCCGCCACTGCGTGGGCCTGATTGCTGCTTTCTACATGCAGACTGACTTTCATACTCTGAGGAAAGGGCATGTTTCTAGAAGGAATGCACCTTTTGCCGAGCACGGTTCCCAGCGATAATAAAACAAGGGTCACCTGGAATTAACATAGATGCACAATCCTATGAAATTGGACAATAGAGGCGAATGGTAACAAATTCAATGCTATCCCTGGGGCATGGGTTGGCACAGTGTTTGTACAAGGGCACCAGTGTCTCTGGAAAGCAAGGTCTGTTACGGTTCCATAGAACATCACAAGGTCTGTGAGGGTCCAAAGAACATCACAAGTTCTGTGAAGGCTCCATAGAACATTGCAAGGTCTGTGAGGGTCCAAAGAACATCACAAGTTCTGTTAAGGCTCCATAGAACATCACAAGTTCTGTGAAGGTTCCATAGAACATCACAAGGTCTGTGACGGTCCAAAGAACATCACAAGTTCTGTGAAGGTTCCATAGAACATCACAAGGTCTGTGAGGGTCCAAAGAACATCACAAGGTTTGTGAGGGTCCAAAGAACATCACAAGTTCTGTGAAGGCTCCATAGAACATCACAAGTTCTGTGAAGGTTCCATAGAACATCACAAGGTCTGTGAGGGTCCAAAGAACATCACAAGTTCTGTGAAGGTTCCATAGAACATCACAAAGTCTGTGAAGGTTCCATAGAACATCACAAGTTCTGTGAAGGTTTCATAGAACATCACAAGGCCTGTGAAGGTCCATAGAACATCACAATGACTGGGAAGGTCTATAGAACATCAGAAGTTCTGTGAAGGTCCATAGACCATAACAATGACTGTGAAGGTCCACAGAATATCATTAAATGTTACATCAGGAAATTCAGTAAATATCTGTGAATAATGATGGTGTTTAATTCTGCTTTGAGGAATATTAATGCATTAATAAAATGAAAGGAAAAAAATTTGTAACAATATATGAAATACTAAATATTTTAAATCCAACACTTACTAGAAATGCTGTTCTCTGCTCTGCCATCGTCTATTGTTTCCTCCAGCTTTCTGAGTTAGAGGTACTTCTGTGAGTACTATAAGCCCTCAACATTTTATAAGTCTTCGATACGCCCTGGGGTTTCATTATCATGTATTGTGGCTTTTTCTAAAAAAAATATATATAAAATTGGATTATTTATCTTTAATACGGGTGCTGATGCAATATGGAAAATTGTCTTGAATTTAAAGTTGACTATTCCTGGAATCATTATCCAGATGTGTCAGTAATCACCAGAGCTATATTTTTGGGTCACATATTTGCATATCAAATGCCGAAATGCATAATTTAATTAGGTCAAGCTCGGTTTTTTTTATATATAAGCTGGGTGTACACCTGGAACAAATGTGGTGAGATAAAAACCATAACCAGATATTTACAGAAAGTAATTCACACCTCCTTTTTTGTTTGGCACCGATGGGATTAACCCTTCTGTAGATCGGAGATTGTATATTAACTTAATAGAGACTGTTAGAGAAATGTAATTTAGTCAAATTAGTGCTGGGGGGGTGAATAATGTCACCTGCCCCCATGTTACAACTTCCATGCATATGAGAGCTTACTGATAATCAAAAAGCACCTTCTTCAGTAGTGGGGAAATTAATGGAAAGCATGTTCATGGATATGAATGTTAAACATTTAAATGTATTTCAAGATCAGAAACAACATGGGTTTACTTCAGGGAGATCATGCCAAACTAATCTTATTGATTTTTTTCGAATAGGTGACTGAAAAAATAGATCGGGGTGGTGCAGTAAGGATTTCAGAAAGGATGTTTACACTGTCGCACATAGAAGGCTTTTCCATAAACTGCAATCTTTTAGTTTGTATTTCAATATTGTTGAATGGATTAGACAATGGCTGAGTGACAGGCAACAGAGGGTTATAGTCAATGGAGTATATTCGATGCAAGGTCTTGTTGCGAGTGGGGTACCTTAGGGATATGTACTTGAAACCATTCTCTTTAATATTTTTACTAAAAGTGGCATATTCATGGGCAGGCTAATAGTGGAATATTAATGGGCAAATTGGCAGTGACATATTCATGGGCATGCTAACAGTGGCATATTAAAGGGCATACTAACAGTGGCATATTAATGGGCTGATTGGCTGTGGCATATGTCAACGGTAAAGTGACTGTGGCATGTTAATTGGTACCTAACTGTGGCTCATTTTAATTGGCAAAGTAATGCTGTGGCATGTTTTGTTTGGTAAAATAACATGTACCATGGGGAAAAGTGACACTGTGGTATGTTCTGTGGAGCAAACTGATAATGTGGCATGTCAAATCATGTGGGTGCACAGTGCCAGTTGGCAGCTGCAAAGACCAATAAGATATTAGAATGTATTAAAAGGGGTACTGACTCACAGAAGGAAGATATTATTTTGCCTCTTTACAGGTCCATGGTAAGACCCTACCTTACATATGCAGTTCAGCGGAGGTGAGGGAGAGACACAGGTTTTAATGGTCTTTGTTACGGAGCTGACGGAAGATGAGTGGGTTTGAGGGAGTTGGCATTGGGGCTAGGGGTTAAGGGTTTTGTATTGTTATGATATGGATGTTGCTTTATAAATTGAAAACTTAAATAAAAAGAAAGTTTAAAAAATATGTATGCAATTCATTTCTGGACACTTTTAGTTACAAAGAAAGACTAGAAAAGTAAAATGTATACACGAATAGAGAAATGGCATCTTAAAGGGGAATATGATAATGTCATATAAATATGTACAGGACTCTCACAAAGGGCTCTCTACAATTAACAGAATAGCATAAAGCACAAGTGGCCTCCTGATAAGACTTGAGGAGAGGAGATTTAGTCTACAGTGGACAGTTGTTACTCAAAGGTTACTCTTTGAAAAGAGCAGAACATCTAGTGCTATGTTTGTTAGTACAAATATTAACATTTATTTAGTGTTTGTTGATCCATATGGTGACAGCAGGTAAATCAGGAATAGGAAAAGGATTGAACTTGATGGACGTAAGTGTTTTTTCTACCTAAACTACTATGGGGGTCATGTACTAAACAAGTGCAGTGGGGGGGGGGGGGGAGTAGGTAAAACATGAGTAAGGAGCAATTTGTGACTATTTGTAACATTTTGCGCTTGTTTTCCCTGATTTGCGCCTCTTCCGTTTCTTTTTATTTAGCGTGCATTTTTCCAGTTGCGCTTATAAATTGCGATTAGATTTGCACATGATAAAGAGTTTTGTGAATATTTTGTGAAAAATAATTCTTATTTGCGTGTGAAAATTACACCAGCTTTTAGCGAGTGCTATCAAAAGAGGTAGAAAAAATATTAGCAAAATTGCCTGTTTTTATTCGCAATTATTCCCGTTTTTATTTGTAATTTGCTCGTATGTACTATTTGAGCGTTAAATGTTTAGTACATTGCAATAGGAGCAAAGTGCAAAAATAGTTTTGCACATAAAAAATATTTGTTTTTTTTTAGTACATGCCCCTCTATGTAACTATGTAAAACCAATGTTGTAGGTGCGCATCAGACAATATGAGGGAAAAACATAAAACATAATGTAATTCAACGTATTAAGCATATTAACTTACAAAAATCTAGCTCCGTGTTAATGACTCTCAATGCCGAAAAGGTAATTTTTGTAGGCAGTTTTGGAGATTTTCAACATTGGGGTACATTTAAAGGTAGCATCTGTTACAGTCTGAACTGGTTCCCTATTACAAATGGAACAAGGCAGGGATGCCCATTTGGGCACTTATTAGACAGACCAAAGATATTTACTCCCACCAAAAAATTAAAAGGGTTTATTTTTTTTATTTTGTATTGTTTATTTTATGAAATATTTTACTAAACAAGTGTGACTGGGTGCCGCCATTTTGTGAAATATTGCCTTTTTGTGTGACTTTACAGCACTAGTATCTCACTTTGGCGCTTGGGACACAGAATACAGTCTATAAGTCTGAATTTTTACCATAGACTTGCATTGAATGGGAGGGTAATGTAACTATTACATCCCAAGGGGTGGTGTTCCTGTTTAATCAGGTCAATCTCCTCTCTTTGTATTCAAAGGCAGGTACACAGCCACCTAATCCTGCCAACTAGTGATGCACAGGAGCCACTAAGAGAGCAGGTGTGTATCTTATAACATAATCATGCAGGCGCTGGCCACAGTTGTAAAGTGAGACTTGCTGGAAGATTTTGGATAATGTTGCATCATGGGTAAAATTCTCAAAATGGATGAGGGAGATAAACACCTAATTTTATTTTTACTTTTATATACCATTTATTCAAACACAGACAAAAACAGTGGCATATGTATTATTTAGGTGTTTGTTTTAAATGCACAGGTAATCTAATTACTAAGTGGTAGTGTCCCTTTAGGGGTATTTTGGTAGATTCTGTTAGTAGTAAGATTAATCTTTATGTGGACGGTGTGCTCCCATCAGTGGCAGAGGCTTTACATTTGATTCCTATTGTATCTGATTTCATTAAAGAGCTTAGTAAATGTTCCAGTTATAAAGTTAAAACACAAATTCTGATTACATTTTTGGCTATTGAAGTATTGAAATAGAGAAACTTAAAAATCTGTTTCATTTCAACTGGGATCATAGGGAGTAATAGATTACTTTTGGATTAAGGTTCTATTACATCTGGAACAATTAATTAGACGTGGGCACTGGCATTTTTTTTATTTTAGTTTTCATCCTTTAGGACGAGAGTGTCATTTTTTTCCTCTGAAAAGAATACCGTCCGTTGCATTCGTTTGTCTATTGTTTACGCTTTTGGGAATTCCATTCGTATGAATCCAAAACTCCAAAGGGATATTAGCCTCAGTCCTCCCCATAGATTTCTTTGGGGGAATAATGTGGCTCATGGCCCCGAAATAAGTCTCGGCCCACTGAAGTAGAATAAATAGGTTCACATGCTTGGACGAGCATATAAAGGATATATATGATGCCAGTGAGCAATTGGTAAAGATAACAAATGCAATAAATACACATAAAGGATGTATATGATGATGATGCAAATAAGCAATGTGCATATATAATATAAACTTTAAATGGATGGATATGATAATGTTAATGAGCAATAACTTAATATGTAAAACTATATCAATAGACATATCTAAATGATGCCAAAGAGCAGTAAATGCATAAACTGTGTATACAGGGCCGATTCTGGGCGGGTGCACGGGGTGCACCGCACCCAAGTGCAGGCTTCCAGAGGTGCTGCTTGAGGGTGTTCTCTCCCTAACTGTGGCTTACCTCGAGGTGCGGCCCGCAGGTGAGCGGCTGTGGTAACCGCACCTAGGGGTGAGCGAGCACGACGGGTAGAAGCTCCACCCCGTCGCGCTGTGTCCGAAAACGAATGCACATGTCTAGTTCTTATCTGCCGACACATTCTATGTTTCTATGTTAATAAGTTAACCTTAGTAATAAATGCTTTACCCTTTAGTAATAAATGCTATACTCCCAACTTACTAGACTGATTATTTGACCATATCACCCCTCTTCTAAAACGAGGGAAATCTTTATTTAAAAAAAAAAACTTAAAAATGGACATTGACTCAATTGTTGTAGTTTTATTTCTCATTTATTATCCGTCACACAACATTTTTAGCAAAAGAAAAATAATAAATACACACAGATTAAATCCACTGAGAACATTTATGGAATAAATAGGTAATAAAAATAATAATAATATTAACTTGTTAAATGCAACAATGCATTCTGGCAATGGACACACTTTCTAAGTGTTACTTTTTCAATGCATTTCTTCAATGCATATCAATAAATCAGGAGAAATTCAAATTTTTTTCTTCTTTTTTTGCTGACCAAAGGGAGAGTTGGGTCCTTCATATCTGTTGCAGGATAATGTGTCGGACGCAGGTACAGCCGACAGTTATCATCTTCTTCTCCAGCTTGAAGACCGGCTTACAGTCTTTGACCTCGCGATGAAGGACCAGAATCTCCTGCCTGATTGGAACGGAATTTCCAAAGTTACCTTCTTTGCCGTTGGAATCCACACAGCTGTCATGGCGGCATTTGGCCATGGCAATGACTGTAGGGAATCTGTTGTGATCCACGTCGTAGCTGCAGGAAAAAGAAAAAAAAAACAATAATTAGAAATGATAAAGAAAGGAAAACATAGAAAACAGCTTCAAGGGACACTAAACCTTTTTTTTCCCCACTTGTGCTTATAACACACAGAAAGCGTAATGGCCAACAAAAAAAAAATCTTCTGGAGAGTAAAATATTTTTTTTTTCATTTTCATTTTATCTCTTGTGATTGCAGAATTATTCAACTGTTACTGCACAACTCCATGAGGGAGAATATAAATGACAAATCTGACAGCTTGGCTGTAAATAAAGATTCTGAGCAATCAGTGAATTACAGAAGTCCAGAGAGACCATGTATTTTTAATATTTTTCTGACTTGTTTTCTCAACATAACAAGTTGTTTTCTCAAGATAACTAGTTAGAAAAATATCAAAAACAACAGAGCCTCTCTGGGCTTCCGTGGTGAATTCTGAATGTCCCAAAATCTAAAGTGGGAATAACATTATTTAAATGGGAACTGGTAAAATATTATTTCTAACGCGAAGCGTTAATGGTGGAATAAAAATATAAAAAATAATTCCTGTTAAGTGGCCATTTATATATTTATTTATTTTAGATTCCTTCAACTTAACTATATTTAAAAGTGTCATAATTAATCCATGTGTAGAAGGACAAGTGAAAATCCTAGTGGCACCCGGTATGTGGATAAATGGACAGGCCATTTTTCAGGTGCATGCTATTTTAGTGTCCGAAATATTTGCCCATATACAAAAAAAAAGAAGCACAATCATGAAGAATAAATACATAGGCACAGTCTGTGTCAAAAAACGTAACTTCTTTACTATTGAAGGCTAGTGGTGGAGAGCAAGATCCTAATGCAGAGAAGAATTAACAATGAGCACCTTCCACCCATGTTTCCCTTCGGCATCTTGTAAAGGTCAAACTTCATTGACCAGCGGAAGATCTTCAGAGCCTGATTTTTATCGTTACTACGTGTAAGATTACCAAGATTTATCCATACTACGTGTAAGATTGCATCTCTCTGATTCTATTTCATGACCTGACTTGATGCCTCACTGTGACAGACCGGCAACAAGAAAGGGAGGAAGTAGTGTTACCTATAATCCCACGGGGAGAGGGAGCGCTTTCTCACATCAGGACCGGCAGGCTGAGGCTGGCCTGTGACGTTCAAGGTGACGCTAATCAACAACGGGAACTTTGTGTCTCTGTTGAGATGACATCTTTTGTTGAGGTGATGCAGGTCCAGACCATTAACGGAACCCAACAGAGTAAAGGCCCACAGTGTGAGGTGGACCTAGGATAACAGAATAGAGTAATACGGTGTCATTATACTTGTTTAAATAGGTAACATACAAAATTCACATAAAGCCACAAGGTGATGGCCGAAGCAGGAAACACATTTAATACAATTTTTTTCAGAGTTTATGCCACCTTGTGACTTGATGTGTAAATTATAAATTTCCAATTGAAAGGTAATTTGCATATCAAGGCTCTGGTGACATCATACACAAGAGACATCACAAACATATTTAAAATACACTTTCCTCTTAACTTATACATGTGCTTCTAATTTTGCTAATACAATATATAGATGATTTTTTTTTTTTTTTATCATTTTGTATTCTCTACATTCACAGTATCAGCAAGGTTTAGTTTGATGGATTTTGTTTCTTCAAATGTTTCTTTGAGGGCCTCACCATTAGTTATGCTGTGAATGCAGAGAATAAAAAAAATGCTGGAAAATTATCTAAACATTGTATTAGCACAATTGTCTAAAATGAGAGAAAAAGATATTTATTTTTAAATGTGTGAGGGGCGTCTCATGTCTGACATCGCCTGTATTTTTCTACATTCACGGTATAAGCAATGTTGAGGTTGAACCGAGTCCCTTCAAGATGTTTTTTTAAATCATATTTTTTTTAAAACTAGGTGTTCTTTGTCCCAAATTGTTTCTAACCAGCACATGTAAAAAAAAACTCTTGTAACGTGGTAACTCCACCGACTACATGAGGAAAAACTGAATCATTCTCAAAATATTTCGTAGGTCAACACATATACTGAAAGAAACTTTCTCAATCTCAATCAAAACAGGACAAGCCAATAGCCTTCAAGGTACTAGAGTACTAGCAATCTAGTTTGTTTACTTTTTTGAAGAACCAAATGACTCATCTATTTTCAGAGTATTTCATTCTTGCTATTGGGGTTGCATGGTTTCGTTTGTTTTTGATCCACAGTTAGTTTTATTAATACATTTACTGCGCTTTATACTACCTTCATCGAAGCAGTACAGATCCAACACCTAGCGATTACAAACTATCTGATCATTATAGGAACATCACAACTCTCCAATGAGTCCATGTATACACATTGTATGATGATGTATATTTCTTTAATTAATTAAGGGTTTTGGTTTGCACAAAAAGATGAGTATTCTTCGTGCCCACAATATAAGTTTTAAACTTTTTTTTGTGGAACACAAAACCTTACAGGACTCATTGAGACTCTCTAGTGGTAGTCTGTAGGTAACACCATCGTCGGAAATTAGAACCCAAGAAAGTGTCGTAGAATGCTCACCATGGATGGTCTCCATAGGTTGTCCATAGCAGCTCCGAGTCTTCTGTTCTTTTGTCTGAATAGATGGGCTCCAGGTGAGTGCTCTGAGCTCTATGTGTCCAGACCCCCACATTTTATAGAGATGCAGCACACAGTGGGGTTTCCGCTCCAATGCAGAGAATGTGGTTTCACATCAATGAGTGGTTTCCCGTTGTGATTTTTTTTCTTTCTCTTCATGCTATGATTACATCATGCCCTCGTTCTACAACTTAAAGGAAAGTCTGAGATAATAAATCCACTATCGCTGTGGACCAGAGCCAGCAGATAAATCATTAACCAGGAAAGTCAGAAATTTGCACAGCAAGCAGTGTAGAATATAGGATTGTGGGTAGTGATACTATGAATTTGAAAGTGACCTAATAAAAAAGTTACCCAGCCTTGATCTTTCCATGTAAATTCTAACACAAGGATTAAAATGAACATATATATATATCTATCAATCTCTGTTTGTCTATCTATCTATCTATCTATCTATCTCTCTATCGATTTACCTATCTATCTATCTATCTATCTATCCATCTGCCTATTTATCTATATATCTAAGTCTATTTGTCTGTCTATCTATCTATCTCTCTATCTGGCTATCAATATATCTATCTATCTATCTATCTATCTATCTATCTATCTATCTATCTATCTATCTCTCTCTCTCTCTCTCTCTCTCTCTCTCTCTCTCTCTCTCTCTCTCTCTCTCTCTCTCTCTCTCTCTCTCTCTCTCTGTCTGTCTGTCTGTCTGTCTGTCTATCTATCTATCTATCTGGCTATCAATCTATCTATCTACATATATATGTATTTATTTTTATCTATCTATCTGTCTGTCTGTCTGTCTGTCTATCTATCTGGCTATCAATATATCTATCTATCTATCTATCTTTCTCTCTCTCTGTCTGTCTATCTATCTATCTATCTATCTATCTATCTATCTGGCTATCAATCTATCTATCTACATATATATGTATTTATTTTTATCTATCTATCTATCTATCTATCTGTCTGTCTGTCTGTCTGTCTGTCTATCTATCTGGCTATCAATCTATCTATCCAGCTATCTATCTCTTTATATCTATCTTTATATCTATCTATCTGGTCCTCAATCTATCTATCTATCTATCTCTATATCTATATACATATTTATTTTTCTATCTATCTATCTATCTGGCTATCAATCTGTCTATCCATCTGTCTGTCTATCTATCTATCTCTCTATCTATCTATCCATCTATCTATCTATCTATCTATCTATCTATCTGTCTGTCTGTCTATCTATATGGCTATCTATCTATTTAACTATGTCTATCTGTCTGCCTGTCTATCTATCTACCTACCTAGTTATCAATATATTTATCTTTATCTGGCTATCAATCTATCTATCCAGCTATCTTTTTATCTATATCTATCTATCTGGCTCTCAATTTATCAATATATATATATATATATATTGATAGCCAGATAGATAGATATAGATATTTCTATCCATGTCTATCTATCTGTCTGTCTGTCTATCTATCTATATATATGGCTTTCTATCTATCTATCCATCTATCTATCTATCTAGCTGCCTGTCTGTCTTTTTGTTTCTCTGTCTGTTTGTCTGTCTGTTTATCTATCTATCTATCTATCTATCTATCTATCTACCTATCTATCCAGCTATCTTTCCGTCTGTCTGTCTGTCTGTCTGTCTGTCTGTCTATCTATCTATCTGTCTGTCTATCTATATGGCTATCTATCTATTAATCTATGTCTATCTGTCTGCCTGTCCATCTATCTACCTAGCTATCAATATAGTTATCTTTATCTGGCTATCAATCTATCTATCCAGCTATCTCTTTATCTAAATCTATCTATCTGGCTATCAATTTATATATATATATATATTTCTATCTATGTCTATCTATCTGTCTGTCTGTCTATCTATCTATATATATGGCTCTCTATCTATCCATCTATCTATCTAGCTGTCTGTCTGTTTGTCTGTCTGTTTATCTATCTATCTATCTTTCTGTCTGTCTGTCTGTCTATCTATCTGGATATCAGTCTTTCTATCCAGCTATCTATCTCTTTATATCTATCTATCTGTCTGTCTGTCTGTCTGTCTGTCTGTCTATCTATCTGGATATCAGTCTTTCTATCCAGCTATCTATCTCTTTATATCTATCTATCTATCTATCTATCTATCTATCTATCTGTCTGTCTGTCTGTCTGTCTGTCTGTCTATCTATCTATCTGGATATCAGTCTTTCTATCCAGCTATCTATCTCTTTATATCTATCTATCTATCTATCTATCTGTCTGTCTGTCTGTCTGTCTGTCTGTCTGTCTGTCTATCTATCTATCTGGATATCAGCCTTTCTATCCAGCTTTCAACATTTTGTGTTTGTTTTTTTGTTTTGCCCCATCGACTCCCCAACATTTCTTTTTATCAAGGTCAATCCTTTCAGTGCTGTAGGAAGCACTGTTTGTGTTGCCTACAGCACCGGAAGGGTAAATATATGCATGTATCGGTGGCGTTAAGCAGCTGATGCACATTTATGTTGTAGGGTTTTTTGGCTAAATTAAAAGAAACTATTTTTTTTGCCTGTTAATTGTTACTGGCTGTCATTCAATCACTGCTTGTGTGGTAATTACTGCACAGAACAGTGTTTCAATGCCCTTTTTTTTACGGGGTGGAGAATCCTCTATAAAGAGTAATGAGGATTGTAGAGGGTACAGTTATTTTTAATAAATGGGTACGGTTATGATATTAACTCCCCCGCCCCTTTAATATGGTTAATGATCAATGCCATTTAATTTACCGCCAACACCAGTTATTAACATAACAGGGGGCCCCTGAATCTGGGCAGATCTGTCTTGCATGTCTATTTGTGTCTGATGAAGTTGCAACACGAGAAGCTCTCCTTGTCAACCCTCCCGTGGCTGGAGACCCCTGAAAAGCTATAGCTCTGCAGAACATAGAGTCTGTACGGCTGTTATAGTGACAAGAGCAGCAATGAATGTGAGGTAGGTTTAGGTTCAACATTTCAACTCTGACCTTTAAAGACACAGGAAACCAGTGGAGAGCTTGACCAATAGGAGCAGGTGATACAGAGCAGTGAGTGGGAGAGACGGAGCGAGCGGCACTATTTATCGATAGATCGTATCCTGCGTCATTATTAGCATATTGCCTTGGGCAGGTAGTTTATATCACTCTCCAAAAAGGGGCCATGAGATCTCCTGAGGTCACGTAGATAATTAGATGGAAAAATACAAGTTGAACCGTTCCACACACCGATATTAGTTGATTCAGAGAAGTCAAAACATCTCCAAGGGGAAATAATCCCTTCTTGACTCTATGACAGTCAAGTGGGATTAGGCTGATATGCTAATGGAGTGGTTTCCTCTGTAATGGTGTAAGCAAGCAAAAAACGGAGTTGCCCTCCCGAGTAGGTATTATCCTACAGGACAGGCTATTGTAGTGCTGTCTGGTCTCGGTGAGTTTGTGCACCCACCCCCCTTTTTTGCACACCATAGGTAACAGGGTATGCTCATGGCCATGGGTCCCTGGCTTGCTTGCACCTAGAAGATCATCAGCATTACCACACTGGCGAGGCCGAGGTTTGGCGCCAGTGCAGGGGGTTGGTCATCTGGGGCATGGCCAACCCGGTTGGGTAGTAACTGTGGGAGCTACCTGCATGGGCTCCCCATGAGCTTGCCCTGGGGTGTGAAGCACGGCTACTGTGCAAACAGGGACTTCAGTAGCCGTAAGTCATGTGGTACGCCTGCTGCCATGCTTCCCCTGTGAAATTATTTTAGGTAAAGAAAGCCCCTCTAGAGCAAGACCTGAGAGTTAACCGACTTGTATCAATAAAGATACACAACAGTGTTACTCTGGAGAAAGGAGACTACTTTTTCACTCTTTCTTCCTCTAAAGAAGCAAAAGTTATTAAAACAATGGACTGTCCCTTTAAAAGATTGTGAATCTGCATAGCTGTTTTTTTTTTAATATCATTTATTTCCGTTGAGATAGCTGTTTTTTGTTTTTTTTTAGCAGACGGATTAAATTTACCACACATTATTTCTGTTACTATTTATAAATACTTAGCTGTCTTACGGTAAAGCTCAGCACAGGAATTTGGGTGGTTATAAACTGAAGGGTTTGACCCTGATAACCTCAATTCACTATATAGCAATCGCATCATACCACAATTCATCCCCGTCTGTTTAGGCAGACAAGACCCTTTTATGGCAACATGTATTTGCTAATTTAAAGGGACACTACATTTTATTTTTTACCCTTGCTTCCCTTGCATCACTGACTTCTCAAGCCCATAAGGGCTTCCCATTCCTGGAGAACTAGACCGCCCAGAAGTCCGTATCTGACACGCACTAGTGCTGCTGGTACATATTTAGATTGCAGATATTCCAATGTGAATGAATACATAATTATATAAATGTAATATACATGGAAGAAGGTAGTCAGGGTGGTAGTTTGCAGTAGGCTGCCAGTAATGAGCACACCCATCACTCAGGGGCACAAAGTCCCCCGGGAAACAAGCAAGGCTAGGTGGGAGGGGGCCCTGTATGAGGGAGGGGAGGGGCTGTGACCAGGGTATAAAGGCAGCCCTCCCCCCCTCTCTGTGTCGGCCATTTTAGAAAACGGACACAGCAGGATTATTTTCCCGCCCACCCGTCCCCTTTTTTATTGGTTTTCAATTGGTTGTTATACGTGTGTTTAATGTTTTTCTCCTTTGTCGCAGCAGGCGGGGTGTCCTTGCCAATTTAATAGTTAAGGACGGAAGGGATGAAGTCCTAAGGATGGTAAAGTGTCCCCTCCCCTAACCTCGGATAAAATGTAGGTGATACTAACGGCCGTGCCCACCGAGCTAATAGTCGGCTGGTGGTTAGCATTAGGTTGGCAAAGAAGAAATGAGGTGATGTGGACGAGGCGGGAGGGGGGCTACCTTGGTGTAGGGACCTTAGTTTTAAAAGGTCGGGATTGTTATGTGTTAGGGACTATTTGGCAAGGACTAGTTATAACTGCATGATGTCTTTAATATTTTAATGTTATATATGTGTGATCTATTTATATATTTCAGAAGGTTATAAGTGAAATAATAAATGGAGGATAGTTGGTGGCTCATACAGTTATTTGTTATGTTAATAAAGCTGTGGCCTAATTTAAATCCAATTTAAGTCTGGCGTCTTTTATTTGGGGGGGTTTGTGGGTAAAGGTTGGGTTTTATACATGTAAGGAACATCTTCCCCTGTACTACATACATGTATCTTGTGAATTTCCGGGGGTTTGTGTGCTGCAAACAGAGAATACACAAGATCCATCCGAGGGGCCGACAGCAGCTGTGAATTCAGCAGCAGAATCACTCACTCTGTTTCCAATGCGACCAGCACTTAAAGTATATCAATTTTCATATAGTTTTCGTACTGGTCGAATTGTCAACAGAGTGAGTAAATTTGTTGCCGAATTAGCAGCTGACCGTCTGTCTCCCCGATGTATTTGCGGGGTTTGTGTGCGCTCTGTTCTGCACACATCTAGCACATATGGAGCATCCGCGCCTAGTAGTTTGTGCTAAGTATCTATAACAGATAGATTTGCATGATTATTATCTTTATTGTATAACTTGCACACAGTATATAACACAGCAACAAAGCCTAGTTTCAAGTTTCTTCCTTGTTCTGCCGTTTTTATGAATTAGCTACAGAGAGTCACGGAGGGAATTTTTTGCAGTTCCCTGACATCACGATGCCAGAAGCAAGTCTCAGTAGGAGGAACTACATGTCCAGCAGCCGGAAAGGAGATCTGAACAGAATGGAGATTCCTGAATGAGTAGCTTTCCCGGTTCCCTGTTTGCCAACTCCGGCACTATGTCACCGGGTGCAAGGGGGCGGATCCACGCGACATTAAGTAAAACTCAGAGTTTTCTCTCCTGTCCCCCAAGTAGCCAGATATCTCAATGTCATTAATTCAGCATTTAAACATACACAGTTTAAATGCTTTGATGTCTGTGCACAGTCCAGTGCTCCATACGTAGGCAGTATTAACCCCTTAGTCACATGACCTTCTGACCTTGTCTTGTCCTGTTTTGACATTTCTGGGGTGCTTGTGTTTAGCTGTAATTTTCTTCTTTCTCACATACTGTACCCACACAAATTATATGTTTCTGTTCTCCAACATGGCGACCACGATGGCACAGTGGAGTGATAGTGGGTGCACCAGAACAAACATTTTGGTGCTGTCTAATGCCTTGACATCGAGGCAATAGAGCAGCACCAACAGAGCGGTTTTCGCGAAATTGCTCTTTCCACCGCAGGACGGAGTTGCCTGCTGGACGTGTCTGACACCTCCATTGTCGTGAAAGGGTTAAAGCAGGACAGGACCAAATTTGACAGGACAGGACTAGAAAAACAGTACTGTCCAGGAACATTTGGACTTTTGGCAACTACGGTTTAAATAGAGTTATCTAGCAAGGATCTAGAATTTGAAAAGGTGTTTATGTGTGAAAACTAGCGTGACTGTCCTTTTATACTTAGGTGTTACATAACTACTAACAGTCACAATCACCAGAGCCCAAGTTGCACTGCACGAGACCACGTTTTGTTGCAGGCGCTGTCTAAACAAAGTTGCAAAAGTCCACCTTTATCATGATCTCTTAAATTATTCTTCAGTTTCCCACCAGTCCCGTTACAGGTTGAGTATTCCTTATCCAGAAATCTTTTATCCCCAAAAAATTGGGATTTTCCCACACACCCCTGTCAGGATGCAGGCACACAACAGCTTAATCGGCGTGCAGACCCCTTAAACTGTGATATAGCCTTTCCTTGCATGCTCAGACCCCCCCCCCCACGCCCACAAAGGGTAATACAATGACACGTGTGCAGACCTGACACGCCAACGGCAGGTTCCCAACGATGCCTCACATCACAGCTACATCACAGTAACAGTGGTTTATTTGCTCTATACAGTATTTACATTGATATTACTGTATTTCATGAGAGCCAAGAAGCTTTAAACCCTTCATGACAATGGACGTGTCAGGCAAGTCATACTGGGAACTCCGGCCCTCCGTTCAGCCTGGCATGCCCTGCGGTGACACGAGCGTTTTTTGTGATCAATCATCACGAAAACCTCTCTGACGGTGCTGGTCTATTGCCTCGATGTTGAAGGCAATAGCTAGCACCGAAAATCGGGCTCTGAGACACCCACGATCGCCCCACAGAGCGATTGTTGGTGCCATATAGCAGGAACAGCGTGTAATATGGTTGTGCCCTCTTGTGGTCACTTCCGTCACTCTGAATATGTTTCTTGACTGCCCCTAGAGGCAGTCAGCAACATTGCAACAAAAAAAGACTTAATTATCTTAAATCTAGGATTAGGCTTAGATTAGCTGTTAGGGTTACAATTAAATTAGGGTTAGCATAAGGGATAGGGTTAAACTTAAATTTAGGGTTAAATTTAGGGTTCGGGTTGGGGTCAAAAGGTCAAGATATGTTTTTTGCACCATAACTCGCAAAAAACTGCAGAAAAACATGGAAACATGCATATTTCTGAACTCAGAACAACATTTAGAAACTATTTAGAAGGGGTCTTTTTTAATGATTGTATTTGTGTTAAATATATTTTAGGTCAAAGTTAGAAAAAGTGCTTTTTTTTATTATTTTTTTCATCATATTTTATGAATTTTTTGTAGTAAATTATAAGATATGAGAAACAACATATAATTTGTGTGGGTACAGTATGTGAGAGAGAAGAAAATTACAGCTAAACACAAACACCCCAGAAATGTAAAAATAGCCCTTGTCACCCAGGGAAAGTCAAGGTCAAAATGTCTTGTCACTAAGGGCTTAATACATCTTATTGGTGAAAATGATCTGTTATCCAAAATACTATTGGTCCCAAGCATCTTGGATAAAGGAAGCTCAACCTGTTTGTGAATAATGCGGAAGAGGATACTCCTCTGTCTTATTCAACTGGTACTGTCATGTGAGTGCTTCCCCTGCCATCTCCCTAGCAAGTTAACTTAACACTATGTGCAGCCTTCTCAGACCTGTTCCCTCCCATCTCCCTAGCAAGTTAACTTAACACTATGTAACAGCCTTCTCAGACCTGCTCCCTCCCATCTCCCTAGCAAGTTAACTTAACACTATGTAACAGCCTTCTCAGACCTGTTCCCTCCCATCTCCCTAGCAAGTTTACTTAACACTATGTAACAGCCTTCTCAGACCTGTTCCCTCCCATCTCCCTAGCAAGTTAACTCAACACTGTGTAACTGCCTTCTCAGACCTGTTCCCTCCCATCTCCCTAGCAATTTAACTTAACACTATGTAACTGCCTTCTCAGACCTGTTCCTTCCCATCTCCCTAGCAAGTTAAATTAACACTATGTAACAGCCTTCTCAGTCCTGTTCCCTCCCATCTCTCTAGCAAGTTAACTTAATAATGTGTAACAGCCTTCTCAGACCTGATCCCTCCCATTTTTCTAGCAAGTTAACTTAATATTGTGTAACAGCCTTCTCAGACCTGATCCCTCCCATCTCTCTAGCAAGTTAACTTAACATTATGTGCAGCCTTTTCAGATCTGTTCCCTCCCATCTCCCTAGCAAGCTAACTTAACACTATGTAACAGCCTTCTCAGATCTGTTCCCTCCCATCTCCCTAGCAAGTTAACTTAACACTCTGTAACAGCCTTCTCAGACCTGTTCCCTCCCATCTCCCTAGCAAATTAACGTAATACTGTGTAACAGCCTTCTCAGACCTGTTCCCTCCCATCTCCCTAGCAAGTTAACTTAATACAGTGTATCAGCCTTCTCAGACCTGTTCCCTCCCATCTCCCTAGCAAGTTAACTTAACACTATGTAACAGCCTTCTCAGACCTGTTCCCTCCCATCTACCTAGCAAGTTAACTTAACACTGTGTAACAGCCTTCTCAGACCTGTTCCCTCCCATCTCCCTAGAAAGTTAACTTAATACTGTGTAACAGCCTTCTCAGTCCTGTTCCCTCCCATCTCCCTAGCAAGTTAACTTAATACTTTGTAACAGCCTTCTCAGACCTGTTTCCTCCCATCTCCCTAGCAAGTTAACTTAACACTGTGTAACAGCCTTCTCAGACCTGTTCCCTCCCATCTCCCTAGCAAGTTAACTTAACACTATGTAACAGCCTTCTCAGACCTGTTCCCTCCCATCTCCCTAGCAAGTTAACTTAATACAGTGTATCAGCCTTCTCCTCCCTCACTGCTGGATATTTAGTCTTCTAAAACTAGACTAAATCTAAAACAATTGAGATGACTAGAATACGACTAAACTGAAATGGCATTATAGTCAAAAGACAAGGACTAAAACGAAATAAAAATTTGCTGTCAAAATTAACACTGCTGTACAGACAGAAAAGACAAGAGAATTAAATGTGCATAACCACACATTATTTTATCTAAGGTTCTGAATAGGTCAAGTGAGGTTACAATAAATCATTACCTCGTTCTACATGACCCTTCCTGTAAGGACACCTGCTATTAAAAAAAACTCATTGGGGTCTATTAAATAAAAGGTGATTTGAGGTGAGCCCCGATTGTATAGAATAATGTAGCTCCAACTATTGGCAGACAACCAAAATAACATTCTACTGTAGACATCTAGTGATAAGATCCGAGCACGTCTCTTTGTTTAATGTATTGATTCTCTCCATAGTAAATAACATTTACTCGATGGGGGCAGATACTAAAAAAAAAAAAGCAATATTTATTATGAGCAAAACTATTTTTGCTCTTTGTTCTTTTTGCAAAACGTTACCACTCAAATTGTAAATACGAATTGTGACTAAAAACAGCCATGTTTGCTAATATTTTTTACGTCTTTTCTCAATTCTGCACTTGCTAAAAGTTGGTGCAGATTAAGAATTTCAGAGATGTGCGGGGAGCGTGACATGCATCATGGGAAGATTTGTGTGTGCCTCGGCAGACTCCATGCTGCCCGCTCGCCAGTAGGGGACTTCTGATCTCCCCAGTCAACTCCTCTACCGGCTTTTTTTTTTTTTTTTTAAAAAGATGCTGGCCATTGGGGCCTTTTTGAATTTCCAATTTGCCAAGGAGGAAAAGGCCTTGACTGGTGCACATGTAGAGACTATCTCATGCTAATTGCACCCTGCACATTTACTATATCCAGCCATATTGAACAGCGCCTCCCCTGTGGTCAGCATTTTCAGGTGATCAGCTGCCTCTCCTGTTCCATTAGAAGCTCAGCAAACATTCTATTTATTGAATCCACCTCTGTATGAGCTCCAGCAGCAGGTTCTCCTGGCTTCCAGTGAGAAGTCCCCTGTATGGGAATTTGGGGAGCTCTATCCAGTTTTTATCCACAAATACCTATGATGTTGTTTATTTTGGGGAACTTTTTTTTGTCAACCAAAGGCTTGAGGACAATATTTAGGTAAGCTTATCCATAAACACTATTCAGGCTACTTACTAAAGGTGAGTTAAAGTGAATAGCAGGTGAGTTAAAGTGAATAGCAGGTGAGATGAAATGAATAGCAGGTGAGTTAAAGTGAATAGCAGGTGAGTTAAAGTGAATAGCAGGTGAGATGAAGTGAGTAGCAGGTGAGTTAAAGTGAATAGCAGGTGAGTTAAAATGAATGGCAGGTGAGTTAAAGTGAATGGCAGGTGAGATAAAGTGAATGGCAGGTGAGATAAAGTGAATAGCAGGTGAGTTAAAGTGAATAGCAGGTGAGATGAAATGAATAGCAGGTGAGATGAAGTGAATAGCAGGTGAGATGAAGTGAATAGCAGGTGAGATGAAGTGAGTAGCAGGTGAGTTAAAGTGAATAGCAGGTGAGTTAAAGTGAATAGCAGGTGAGTTAAAGTGAATAGCAGGTGAGATGAAGTGAGTAGCAGGTGAGTTAAAGTGAATAGCAGGTGAGTTAAAGTGAATAGCAGGTGAGATGAAATGAATAGCAGGTGAGATGAAGTGAGTATCAGGTGAGTTAAAGTGAATAGCAGGTGAGTTAAAGTGAATAGCAGGTGAGATAAAGTGAATAGCAGGTGAGTTAAAATGAATGGCAGGTGAGATAAAATGAATAGCAGGTGAGTTAAAGTGAATGGCAGGTGAGATAAAGTTAATGGCAGGTGAGATAAAGTGAGTAGCAGGTGAGATGAAATGAATAGCAGGTGAGATGAAGTGAATAGCAGGTGAGATGAAGAGAATAGCAGGGGAGTTGAGGTGAGATGACCATTTCATCTCACCTATTTAGCTATACATTGTTCAGTAACAGACCTGGTGAATTCCCCGGCTAAGTGAACTCATCAGGTTTGTTCCTGCACAATCTATAGCTGAACTCACCTGCCCCTCACTTCAACTCACCTGCTACTTAATTCACCTTTTACTGAACAACCGAATCTGTATTTCACTAGAGGGTCCACCGAATAAAGAGAGAATTGCAGGGACTTGAGAAGGGAATTTCAAAAATGAGACCAGTGTAGCTGAATTGGAATTTTTTTTTAATGCAGCTGAATGGGTGAATTATTCCAGCTCGGCTACTTTGGCCTTAAGTTTTACATTCCCTGCAGTTCCCTTTTGTCCAGTAGACCCTCATATAGCGCATGTACTCAAACTTTTGACATGTACAAAAGCTACAGCCTTCTCCAAATCCTAGTTATAAATGTATTCCTGCCTGTTAGGCAATTAGAACTTGAACACACACATTTTTTTTTTTATTATTGTTTATTGGATTTTTCTGAATAAATATATGGAAACAAATTCCACCAAGAATATATAAATACGTATGGAAAAAATATTATATAATATTACTTTTTAACAATGCAACATGCATCTTGACATACATAATCACACTTTATAGTGTGTACATTGGTAATGCATTATTTTCAACACATCTAGACAAACCAGGAGACATTCCTCTCTTTGTTATCGTAGGAGACCAAGGGTCTGGACTCTTTACATGAGATGTTGGATAATGGGTCGGACACAGGTACATCCCACAGTGACCAATTTCTTTTCCATCCTGAAGATTGGGTTGCATCCTTTCATCTCCCGACGCAGGACCAGGATCTCCTGCTTGATTGGAACCGAGTTCCCACTGTGTTCTACTTCACCGTGAAGGTCCACACAGCTTTTGTGGCGGCATTTGGCTTCGGCGATTGTAGGTGGGTATCTGTTGTAATCTACATCGTAACTGTAGGCAAAAAATGAACACCATGTTAGAATTATTCTAATCTGTAGAAATTTGAGCCCTCACCTGGTTAATTAAATGAGCGCTAAGGTTGATCACAAAACTATCTTCAAGGAAACCTCAACAGACCTGGCTTTATGGCTGTCACCATTTAAACACAATGCGGTAATCCCAAATTTATGGACTTTGGGGGTTTCTTGCAGACAGGTTAGGAAAACAAATTGTTGTCAAGAACAAAACTGTTAGTATTTAGCAAACTTGATGGAAATGGGATTGGTCCCATCCTTTAGGCTGCAGGTTCATTTCTGCATAGTCAAGATTTAAATTTTGGACAATTAAGTGAGTGTTACCTGTAATCCCAAGGGGAGAGTGAGCGCTTCCTCACATCGGGACCAGCAGGCTGAGCTTGCCCGGAGAAATTTGTGGTGACTCGAATCGTTGATGGGAACTCCCTTGTGGGATGACATTTCTTGTGGAGATGATTCAGGTCCATGCCATGGATGGTGCCTAGCATACTGACTCCCAGAGTCAATACCATCAGTGCGAGGTGGAACTAGGATAATAATGGAGAGTAAGTGTAAGTGAATATATTGCCAATGTGAGATCAGTGGATAATAAGACATTCATGACTATTCATTTAAATACAACCCAACAAGTAAATGCAAAGATTGGGTATTAACTGTTGATTTGGAAAGATAAGCAGGTTGGTAATGCAGACAGAAATGCTTCAATGAAAGAGCACAAAAAATTACTATATTGAGCTTTCTTTGCTCTGTACTGCTCTATCAGGGGACGGACATGTTGTTTAGAATCTTGGGTTATGTATTCCTTCATATGACCTAAGATTCCAAACAACATGGTAGAAGTATAAAGTGGGTTGTATTCTATCTCTAAAACATTTACATTTAAAATGCCTACACTTTTTTTTTCTCTTTTTGATGTCACTAAACCAGTTTTCACCACAAAATGAAATCAGAATTTAGTGAAATTTTGTATTTTTTTTTTTTTTTAGCATCAAACAGTTATTGTGATCTGTTTTATTTTCATATTAAGTATCTGTTTCACAATATATATTTTTCATTAATTTTGGTCTTATGGCTAGCAGGGTACTGATTTGTGAAACTAGTGAGGATCATGTATGAAAAACAATTCTACCTCAAAATTCTAAAAGGGAAACAAATAATGGGAAACCAATTAAATGTTCTGCCTGACTATTCTCCTTTTAGAACCAGGCCTGTAATTTTGATCCAGCAATTTTAACATCAGAGATCTATACAAATATCAATTGTGGGACGAAGTAATAAAAGTGCAATAATCACCACGGAAACCAATTGAATGTTCAAATTTAAAATAATCATAAGGATCAACTAATAATCCATGATTTGGCTGCTCAATATTACCGATTTAGGCCAAAATCAGCAATTTCTGACAATTTTGGGCCAATCTTCAGCCATATTCCATTTTTGAACTCAAAAAAAGGGCTAAAAGACGAAAAATGAACCTTGAGTTCAGCAACAACTTGGCCGAAATGGCCGAATTTTGGCCATTTCAATTCGCCAGCCAAAACTGGTGAATTAAACTTAAAAGGTAACAAGAATAAATTGAGATGTATTATAAATAAAACAAATAATGAAAAATGATTATATATCAATGTTATAATTATAAGAATATTTATTACATTGTTATAAGCATTTTCTTATGCTTTTTACTTTATTTTAATATATTTTTGTGTTTTATTAATATTTTAGTTTTTATATTTTTCAAGTTTATTGATTTTTATTAATTTTATTTTGGCCCATTTTGGATTTAGACTATTTCCACTATAGCCAAAGTCCTCCCAAAATTTCACTGAAATGAAATGAGCCAAATTCCTCCTATTTTGGTTGGCTGAGCTCTGGAGCAATTTCTCTGCCAAAATGATGGCACAAAAATCAGCCACAATGGCAGATTTTCATGCCGATTCAGGATCACTTCACTGTTCCCTGAGACCCTATAAAAAAATTATCCAGTTCTATTACATTTTTATAATACAATTTCAAAATAATATTATTCATTTTTTTTAACCAGGTCTAATACATTTTTAGTACTAACATTTAAAGAAAAATATATATTTTTACATTTTATTCAGCTACAACACATTTTTAGTAATACACTTTAAAATATTATTTTCATCCAGATCTTCTAAATTTTTAGTTATTACATGTAAAATAAGAACATAATTTTGTTTTATCCAGATCTAATACATGTTTACTCGTACAATTTAAAACAATAACATATTTTTTTGTATCCAGGTCTAAAACATTTTAAGTAATACAAATTAAAATAATATTTTTTATCCAGATATAACAGACTTTTTAGTAATAAAATGTAAAATAATATTTTTTTTTATCCAGATCTAATAAATGTTAAATATTAAATAGCCAAGGAGTGCACATGGACTATCCAATGCCTATAGATAACCTGTACTTAGTATCAGGTACATAGAACCAAAGAAAGTGTCGTGGAATTCTCACCATGGATGGCCTCCATAGGTTGTCCATTGCAGCTCCGAGTCTTCTGTTCTTTTGTCTGAATAGATGGGCTCCAGGTGAGTGCTCTGAGCTCTATGTGTCCAGACCCCAACATTTTATAGAGCACACAGTGGGGTTTCCGCTCCAATACAATGATTGTGGTTTCACATCAATGAGTGTTTTTTCTCTGTTATTTTCTCTCTTCTTGTTCGAGCCATGATTATTATGTCATAGGCCCGTTCTACAACAGAAAGGAAAGTCTGAGATAATAATTCTACTAGCTTTATTTCTTCCTGTACCTGTGCTGGAATCTGCAGATAAATCATTAACTGAGAAAGACAGCCACACAAAAAAAAAAATCTCTGAAAGTCGGTCAGAAATTTGCATACGGGTTTAAAATAGAACAGGTCACGTGCTTCCTCTCAGATATGAGTTATAATAGCACAATAAACGTATGTCACTAAATAGATGTGACTGCCAGTGCTGGTTACTGTTTCATTCCAACTAAGAACAAAATGGAATGCAAAAATGTAACAAATCTTTTATTCACGAGTTGGACACAAGATCCCATTCAGAAAATGTTTTCTCGGCTACTCGGCTACTTTTGACCTTAAAGAACAACTAGAGTCAGAATTTTTTTATTTTTTTTTCTTAATAGCCTTAAGTTGTGGTGACAACTTTTTTTTTTTAGCTCCCATATAGATACCTGCAGATATGTGCTTCCCCGTTTGTTTGATGCGCTTATCTATCTGTATAGGGAGGGTGGGAGCTAAAAATATATAAATCTATTCATAAGGTTTTGTTAAAGGAACATGTTTTTCTTGAGTACCGTGGATGTTTTACGTTTGAAAATTCCCATATCAGTTCCCGGCAATTCCCTGAAATTCTCTCTTTCATGAGTAAAGCCCTGACGGGCATAATTTTAAAAGAATTGCGCGACCGTAATTCAAATCGGCAACATGTACATTCCTGCCAGTGACCACGTACCAGCATTGGATGACCCATAAGTATAAAAGCTGCTCCCTGTTGTGAGAATCCTAATGGACTGTTCCCACGCATTAAATACTTTTTAAAATCCAAACCGTCAATTTATATATATTTTTTTAAATGTTTATTGATTTAATTTTTTAAAAAAATATGAATTTTACAAATTATCCAGACATAAAACCTTAGTCTTACAAAACAATATTCCATCAAAATTCCATAAAAGTAGATTCATTGCAATCAGTAACTAAACCACATAAAATATACATATCCTATGTAAGGAACTGTCAGCGCTTACAAACATTCACCCCCCCAATAAATTAACCACCCCTAAAAGTGACCCTGAACCACAATACTAACCCCAACCCAAACACTAATACCCATAATACTAACACTACCCCTGAACCCTAATACTAACACCCGTCCAAACCCTAATACTAACATTAACCCCCCAAACCCTAATACTAATACTACCCCCCAAATCCTAATACTAATACCTAAACCCCCACGAACCCTAATACAATACCTAACCCTTAATAATACTCACCTTGTGTGATCCCACAATGTACTGTCCCCGTGAAGAAACGTCCGGCGATGACCTCTCGCCTCATTAGCTGGCCATCGCGCGAGAGGTCACAGTGAAGCGGCTGCGTTCAAGCAGCCGCAATGAACCCTCCCAGCCCTTGTGTGCTATGAAAACCTCTCTCCATTAGGTGTTAAAGGACAACTGTAGCAAAAAATGTGCTTATGTTTAATTGAAATATTGTATCAAGTGTAGATGGTAAAGAAATGAATGAAACAATACAAACAAAAGTGCTTTACCGAGCCTGCTTTACTCTGTATCGTTTTCTCAGGGAGCTGACATCTTGTTTAGAATCTTAGATCAGATCTTCACTCACCTTGGTTCAGATGAAGAAAGATCTGACCCATCTGACCAAAGATTCTAAACAAAATGTCTGCCTCCTGGTAGAGCTATATGGAGCAAAGAGGACTCCATAAGGTACTTTATCTGTATTCTTTCATTAAAGCATTTCTATATAAAATGCCTACACTTGATGCCAAGTTTAAAATAAGCACAACTTAATTTGATACTACAGTTGTCTTTTAATAGGACCACTAGCCTGTCGGGCTATTCAATGGACACTTCAAATGTACTTTAATTCATCCAAAAACATTAAATGTGCTACTTGCTATTTATGTCTCCATGAACATGCATTAGGATTTCAACTAGATTTCTCATCTCACCATACTATCCTTATCCCCCCTCTCCTCTCCTCTTTTTCTTTCTTTCTCTCTCTTTTACTTATATGATTCTAAAGCCATTGGAATACAAAGTTCTTATGTGCATGTTTTAACTTTGTTTGACATTGTGTTACACTATGACTTTTCTATGTTTTTTTGTGTCATAAAACTGAAAATCTTATATATATATATATATATTAATTGGTTGCCGAGTGAACTCTGCCTATTTAAAATCTATGTGGTACTTAAAACCAGCTGTGATATTTCAAGTAAGACGGGGATTGGCTACAAATCCAGCTATTCAGGAAGTGACAGTTGGCTCTTCTTTGAATGATTAACTGCCACGCTGTCAGCAGGAGTAGTGCCTCTGTAAGTCTGTGGAGGAAGTAACTAATACTTTCCTTTATTTGTATTTGTTATATTTTATTGGTAGTTGGGACGTTTTGTATCCCTTTAAGTGCTGAAGGAGAGTACAGAAGTTATCCTCTCCAAGGCTCTACAAGAGTCAACGTCGCTGTAATTGTGAAGTAACTTCTTCTTACTTTGATTGTTAGGAAAGATGATAAAGCTGAAAAAAATAATGAAATTATGTTTGAATGTGTAAATTATAGATGAAAAGTTGCAACAAAAAAAATAAAGGTTTTTTGAGACCCTTGTTTTGAAATATTGAAATATCAACGTTCTTATGTAATAAAACATGTTTTACATCTGTAAATAAATCAAAAATCCAAAAAAGTATATACGTGTAATAGTGTTTAAAATATGAAAAAATCAACTAAACACCATTTAAAAATCAGGAAACAGTGGTGTTTACAGATAACAGCACTAAATTGAAATGCTATTGCACCGATAGGCGAATCATGGATATTATAACACTCCACACACTCTCTATAATGGAAATCCTTTAGCCATATCTTGGATCAACAAAATAGTTGCCCTTTCTATCCACAAACACAGCCCTCATTGAACCTAAGGTTCCTATAAATTGAGACTGTCAGGCTATCTCCATGAAACGGAGCAATGGTAGTCAGTGTCCAGTACTTTTTCCTCCCCTTCATCAGTCGCAACCCATATATATGTGCCAAGCCCCTCCTATGATTGGTTAAGTGGCCAGCCAATTCGCTTTATGTTAGTACAATGCTACATTGTTTCAAACTTAGAATCTGGAGTATCACATGGTGTTTTTATCCTATCAGGTCTTTCAATTATATTAATCGTTGTATTCATCTTTTCCCAGTATTTGTTAAACTTCTTCTAGCCCCTCCAGAGGTGTAAAAGATCTCCCCTTTCCTCCCCACATCTCCAATATATCTCTGGGATATGAGAGGAAACCCCATGCATGGCATTTAACATTTCTTTATGGAAGGGTATTAACTCCTTTTTAAAAACTAGAATAATATATAATTGTTAACCCATCTGACCCTGGGCTTCTGCCTTTTGGTGAGATTGTTATTACACCTTGGATTTGTTCCCCTGCAGTGGGTTTGTTTCCTGAGTACCAAACCTTCAATTCCCTTCATGATTTCTAAGGGGGATATTTACTAGAAGGTGAGTTGCAGGTAAGTTCAGGCGAGATGAGGGAGTTGAGGTGAACGCTTCATCTCACCAATTTAGCTATACATTATGCAGGGACATACCTGGTGAGTCTACCATAGGGGAAGCTCACTAGGTTTGTCCCTGTACAATCCATGGCTAAATTGGCAAGATGAAATGTTCATTTTTAGTGAATAGACCCTTAATTTTCAGGGTAAATGTTCTGGCTTGTTACACTTTCAGTACCCTTGCAATCTGTTGTTACTAGATTTATTACCCCAATTTATTACCCCAACACTCCCAAAAGTTTTTTGGGGAAAGTAATAAATTAAGAGTTGCTTTATTATTCATTAACAAAGAAAGCTTTACTTGTAAGTGTTTAAGTTTTAAGAATGTTTCTTTAGTTAGTGATGTTTGATGTATTCTCTGTAATTTGTTTGTTTGTTTTCTTGTCCTTTTTTTTTTGTTTTATTTTTTTCGATAAGACCCAATTTTTATTAATTGGCCTCTTATAACCCAGTTATGTGCCTTCCGAATTCTAGAACTTGCTTTGTATCACTGTGGTTAAAACAATGTTTTATATTAACGGATATCTTCCATTCAGTCTTTATCCATTAAAGACAAGAAGAGTCAAATTGGTAACTTTAAATCTCACTTTTTAAAAACGTTTAAATGCATTGGATAGGAGGGTGATCGATCCATGTAATGTTATTGATATCAGATTTGATTACTAGGTCTATGTTAAAAAAAAAAAAATCATCAATCAATTCTAGTGTACTAAATATGGAGACCTGAGTAGTGTGAATAGTTATTTAACTTGAGCATGTTCGATCTGCTAAATATCAGCTAAACATGAGGGTTTTTGTGTCTTCTTCAGTTTCCTAATATTAACGTGCAGACATCCACCAGCTGCCCCAGTCTCCCTGGTGGCTAGTGGGGGCAGCCAGAGGATGTCTGCATGATACGCGCAGACATCCTCTGCTGCTACCCAGCACTTCCGCTGGGACTTCTATGATGAAGCCGGAAGGTCCCGGCGGACGTGCCGGGCAGCGGTGGAGGATGTCTCCGGCAATTGCACAGACATCCACCGGCTGTTAGCGAGGGTGATCCAGGTCCCCTGCAGCTCTGATTTGAGGTCAGACTATAAGACGAGCAAATACTGTACTTTTATTAGTCCCCAGTTCCCTATCTTATAGCTAGGATAGCCTTGTGCCTATCCCACGCATGCTTAAACTCCTTCACTGTGATCCTTGTACTACCTTGTACCACTTGATGCATCTAAGTCTGGTTCTAGGATTTAATTAAAGTCTTCCTAGTTCTACCATGTCCTGGGTAATGACTCTATGCTGGTCTTTATTTGGTGCATAAAGAGTAGCCAAAGCGATTACTCTATTAAACTAATGACCTCAATGAATAGTAATCTGTCTGCCTTTGTACCTGTATAACTTTTGGAAGGTGTAATGCACACATTATTGCCACCCCTCTGGATTTAGAACTTGGAGGTCACGACAAATACATCTTTGTATATAAATGGTTCTTGCCGATTAAAGTTTACCTACTCTAAGACATGTTTTCTGACGGATATGAAAACCCGGCTATGTCAGTTTTTGAGAATATAAAAATTAAATAATCTGGAACGTCTATTAGGTGAGTTTAACCCTCTAATATTTAACGAAAACATTTCCCCCGAATTCAATGCCATGATTCAAGTGATCTATAAAATAATATAGAAGAGTGTATTGGATGGGGCTTACAAATTCATTTACTAGTGATTCACGTCACAGACACACCTTGATAAGTGAATATTAATGATAGGAAGTACCTCCCTTTAGATAAACCACTCCTTTAACTGATGCATCGATTTGATTTCTGATGTTCTATGTAGCATTGTAAGAAGTGCATTACTATTACTAGGGAGTGATGGCACTTTTTTTTCCACCAGGTAAATCCTGGAGGGGGGAAGAGAGACTGGACATTAGCTGGTATGGGGGAAGGAGAGACAACACATGTGGAAGGAGCAGGAAGCAGCATGGTCAGAGTAATGGAGTGCTCTGAACCTATTTCTAGTTAAAAGTAAAGGTTTCATCTTGGGCTTAGTTTAAGTGCCAAGAACCAAGGGTTAAGAAGACATTTTGAACCTTTCTGAAGTTAAGTACAAGTGATATCTAATTGATACAATGCTCTATAGAATATAACAGTTGTATGTTTGTAACTTTGTTTGTGATATCCTTTAAGATATATTGTTTTTACCGCCAGAGGTTTAAATAAAGTATATTATATATATCACAACGTCTTTTGGTATTCATCTTTACATAATTTATCTGTATTCTCGAATCAAAGAAGTTTACTCTTGTACCGTTAGTCTTGTTTGTTTAAATAAATATTTATTATACAGCAGGCGATGACCGCAACATAGAGTACTACAGTTTACATGCAAGTTAGCAAAAAAATAAAGATTTATCTTAATCAAAGGTGACCAACACGAAATCATAAATACCATATAAAATACAGACTCAAAACACAAATAGGATATAGCTGGATCCATGTTAAATTTTACCTAACTTAGTAATCATCCCAACGCATTTCACATGTATAGTATAGAAGCAAAGCAGATTATGGGTATTAAACTTTTAATAAATAATTAGTGACACAGCTGAGTTTTTTGATTAGGTTTCTTGAATGTGAAAAATATTTTTAATAAATATATATGCAGATGAGATTCTTTGAGAAAAACAAGAACCCAAAATACATTAGCAATAAAACTACACTTTAGAATGCAACATGCATTAGTATACGTATAGAACCACATTATATAAATGTTAATATTTGTTATGCCTTCTTTAAATGAATGTAGCAAACGCGTTGGGGTGAGCAGCACCACAGGTTGCACAAGTCCTGGGTCTTCTTTTTTTCTTTTAGATGTGCCACTCGTAGCAAATATGTTGCTCATCCATCTATCGCTCATAGTGATACTTCACAAAATTGGTGTCATGGTGGTGCTCTTGGGTGGCAGAGAGGGTTAACACTGAAAATGAGTGTGATCAGCCTGTGTAATCGGGTGAAACCTTTAAACAAAAGGGATTGCATATGTAAATAGGCAAGAGTGCCCCCTCCCCCCCCAAAAAAAGTAACCCGAGCAGTCAACACACACAAGGTGGAGGAAGTGTCAAAATGCATGGGGGAGCTAAACAAGGGCTATGATGTAAAAGAAAAAATACAGAAGAAAACAAGCACTCAGAAAGATAGAATGCCGCAGGGGAAGGGAAAAGGAGAAAGGGCTTATGCACCATATGTAGACCGTGTCCTAACTGTAGTTTTGCAGGTTCAATTCCTGGCAGGTTTTACTCATCCTTTGCAGTTGATAAAATGAGTACCATTAAATTGGGCAATAGTAACATCTCTGGTTATAGTAATATTCCCAGGATGTACATAAAAGCCAGAGAATATCTAAGCATACCTTTCCTGGTTAAACACCAGTGACTATAAGATATTATATGTAGGCGGAGTGGGATAAAACCTAACTTATTAATTTGCCTCTTTTGATAAAGGTGTCACACATATACAAGCCACAGAGATTACTCTCTTCTTTGCTTTGAAAATTGGTTTGCAGCCTATCATCTCCTTCTGCAGGACCAAGATCTCCTGCTTGATCTCGACAGGATTCAAACTGTGGTTTACATCACCCTTGGCATTAACGCAATTTGTGTGACACTTTGCTTCCACGATGTTGGTGGGGAGCCTGTTTCCATTGTAATCTTTGCTGTAGGGGGAAAATGAGACGCGATCAGCACTGCCTTGGCAACAGGACAAGTATTGTCAATACAAATGGCAGCCATTTATAAATACTGCAAATATTCCAATCAATAAATGGAAATAAAGAGAGCAGAATCTTAAAAGAGTAAAAAGCAGAAAACAACTTAAAAAAAAAATGTTTTACTTTGGGCACAGTGGGTACATTGCATCACCTTTTTCCCACCTTAATTTAACCTTGGAACTAGAGTTGAGCGGACACCCGGATGTTCGGGTTCGGCAGGTTCGGCCGAACTTCAAAAAAATGTCCGAACTTGACCCCGAACTTGACCCCGAACCCGAACCCCATTGAAGTAAATGGGGACATGAACTTTTGGCCACTAAAATGCCTCTTCAAAAGTCCTGGAAAGGGCTAGAGGGCTGCAAACTGAAGTAAAATGGGGACTCTATTTCGGTTTATAGAAAGCCAATAGCATTACATGTATTCCATAAACCGAAAGTCTATAAACCGAAAGACATTCGGTTTACAGACTTTCGGTTTATAGAATAGCAATAGCATTACATGTATTCCATAAACCGAAAGTCTATAAACCGAATGTCGTTCGGTTTATAGAAAGCCAATAGCATTACATACAATGTAATCGCCGAACCCCGAACTCCAACACAAACATACAGTGGTCCAAAAAACGTAATGTTCGGGACGAACCCGAACAGTGCGGTTCCGGTTTGCTCAACACTACTTGGAACGTGTTTAGCTCACTTGAGTAAAACATAGGTTTATGAAACTTTGTAAAAGATACTAATATTAAAAATCAGGCCACTAAGCAATTTGTGGGAATCATATTTCAAAGGAGTGTAAAGTAACAAACACACCTAGCAAAGCTATATCTTTGTGGGGGCACAGTGGATATATTGCCTCAACCCCTCCCCACCTATTGAACAGTGTAATGCTGGGAGTAATTAGTAGACATGTGCAAAACTAAAATTTTCGTTTCGTTTTCGTCCATTCGGACGAAAATGTTATTTATTTCGTCTAAAACGAATTTCGTTCATTAGTGCATTCGTTTCAGACGAAATTCGTTCATTATTTTCGTTTCGTTAATTTTTTTCGTTCGTTTTATAGAATACAATGTAATACTATTGGCTTTCTATAAACCGAACGAGAGCCCCATTCATAAGAAATTCTTATGAATGGGGCTCTCGTTCGGTTCATAGAAAGCCAATAGTATTAATTGTATTCTATAAGCCGAAAGTCTATAAACCGAACGACTTTCGGTTTATAGACTTTCGGCTTATGGAATACATGTAATCCTATTGCTATTCTATAAACCGAACGACTTTCGGTTTATAGAATAGCCATAGGTTTACATGTATTACATAAGCCGAAAGTCTATAAACCGAAAGTCGTTCGGTTTATAGGCTGTCGGCATTTAACTAATAAGAGACAGAGTCTCCATTCATAAAATTATGAATGGAGACTTTGTCTCCGTGTAGTAAAATGCTGACAGCCTATAAACCGAACGTTCGGTTTATAGGCTGTGGGCATTTTACTACACGGAGACAAAGTCTCCATTCATAATTTTATGAATGGAGACTCTGTCTCCGTGTAGTAAAATGCCGACAGCCTATAAACCGAACGTTCGGTTTATAGACTTTCGGCTTATGCAATACATGTAATCCTATGGCTATTCTATAAACCGAAAGTCCTTCGGTTTATAGAATAGCAATAGGAATACATGTATTCCATAAGCCGACAGCCTATAAACCGGACGTTCGGTTTATAGGCTGTCGGCATTTTACTACACGGAGACAGAGTCTCCATTCATAAAATTATGAATGGAGACTTTGTCTCCGTGTAGTAAAATGCCGACAGCCTATAAACCGAACGTTCGGTTTATAGGCTGTCGGTTTATGGAATACATGTATTCCTATTGCTATTCTATAAACCGAACGACTTTCGGTTTATAGAATAGCCATAGGATTACATGTATTGCATAAGCCGAAAGTCTATAAACCGAAAGTCGTTCGGTTTATAGGCTGTCGGCATTTAACTATACAGAGACAGAGTCTCCATTCATAAAATTATGAATGGAGACTTTGTCTCCGTGTAGTAAAATGCCGAAAGCCTATAAACCGAACGATCCGTTTATAGACTTTCGGCTTATACAATACATGTAATCCTATGGCTATTCTATAAACCGAACGTTCGGTTTATAGAATAGCAATAGGAATACATGTATTCCATAAGTCGACAGCCTATAAACCGAACGTTCGGTTTATAGGCTGTGGGCATTTTACTACACGGAGACAAAGTCTCCATTCATAATTTTATGAATGGAGACTCTGTCTCCGTATAGTTAAATGCCGGCTTTTAACTATACGGAGACAAAGTCTCCATTTATAATTTTATGAATGGAGACTCTGTCTCCGTATAGTTAAATGCCGGTGTTCTGACAAATTTCTGGAGCAAATTCTCCTGCGCAATCGCAGGAGAATTTGCTCACTGCGCATGCGCATAAAGTTACAGCTGATAACTCAGCTGTAACTTTGTGACCACCGCGCATGCGCCAGTTGCGCAACCCACCTCCCGCCCCCTCACACCCCCTGCACACCCCTTCTTACCAGATCATCGACCACAGCGATACACAGCGCATGCGCACGCCTATCCAGCCGTTTGGGAATGTGCGCGTCCGTTGTTGTGTTCTTAAGGTGGTAAGTAACATGGGGCATCGGGACATAAGGGGGCAAGCATCCTGGTGAGGGCTGCTTCATCTTGATGGGATTTGTGATCCTCCTGCTGCATCAATAATACAGCAGGAGGATCACAAATCCCATCAAGATGAGGCAGCCCTCACCAGGATGCTTGCCCCCTTATGTCCCGACGCCCCGTGTTACTTACCACCTTAAGAACACAACAACGGACGCGCGCATTCCCAAACGGCTGGATAGGCGTGCGCATGCGCTGTGTATCGCTGTGGTCGATGATCTGGTAAGAAGGGGTGTGCGGCGGGTGTGAGGGGGGCGGGAGGTGGGTTGCGCAGCTGTCTCATGCACGGTGGTCACAAAGTTACAGCTGAGTTATCAGCTGTAACTTTATGCGCATGCGCAGTGAGCAAATTCTCCTGCGATTGCGCAGGAGAATTTGCTCCAGAAATTTGTCAGAACACCGGCTTTTAACTATACGGAGACAAAGTCTCCATTTATAATTTTATGAATGGAGACTCTGTCTCCGTATAGTTAAATGCCCACAGCCTATAAACCGAACGTTCGGTTTATAGGCTGTCGGCTTTTAACTATACGTTTGTCTCCATTCATAAATTTAAGAATGGAGACTCTGTCTCCGTATAGTTAAATGCTATTGTATTCTATAAACCGACTCTATTTCGGCTTATAGAATGCAATAGTACTACGAATGGACGAATGAACGAATGATTTTCCTTTATTAACCATTCGTTCATTCGGCTTTAGTTAGCTTAGCATTTTCGTTCTTCGTTTTTGGGGCGAATGGACGAAAATGCAATTTTCGGACGAAAATGCATTCGTCCGAAAACAAATGCACATGTCTAGTATATATTCACATGTAAATTGCTTTTTAAATAAAAAATTATGATATAAAAAAATCTTGTTTTTATTTCCTTTTATGTGACAATGCTGCCTCTCTCTTTCCCTTGCCCCCAGATTTGTCGCTCTCCCCCCCTTAGTGTTGTCTCTCTCTCACCCTCCCTTTGGCTCCCCCCTCGCTCCCCTTGTGTCTGTCTCTTCCCCCCTTCCCTCCCCTTGTTTCTCTCTGCCCCCCCCCCTTGTTATTCTGTCCCCCCCTCACCTGTTTCTTGCTCCCTGGTGGCTAGTGGGGGCAGCCGGGGGATGTATGCACTATACATAATAGACGGAAGTGTCGGGCAGCATGGAGGTTGTCTGCACGATTCGTGCAGACATCCCCCAGCTGCCCGATTCTCCCTGGTGGCTAGCGAGGCAGCGGTGGATGTCTGCGCGATGAGCGAGACCTCCCCTGATGCCGCCCGGAACGACAGCCAGGACTTTTATGAGGAAGCCGGAAGTACCCAGCTTCATCATAGAAGTCCCGGCGGCCATGCCGGGCGGCAGCAGGAGAGGTCTTGCTCATCGCGCAGACATCCTCCGCTCCCTCGCTAGCCACCAGGGAGAATCGGGCAGCTGGGGGATGTCTGCACGAATCGTGCAGACAACCTCCATGCTGCCCGACACTTCCGTCTATTATGTATAGTGCATACATCCCCCGGCTGCCCCCACTAGCCACCAGGGAGCAAGAAACAGGTGAGGGGGGGACAGAATAACAAGGGGGGGGGCAGAGAGAAACAAGGGGAGGGAAGGGGGGAAGAGACAGACACAAGGGGAGCGAGGGGGGAGCCAAAGGGAGGGTGAGAGAGAGACAACACTAAGGGGGGGAGAGCGACAAATCTGGGGGCAAGGGAAAGAGAGAGGCAGCATTGTCACATAAAAGGAAATAAAAACAAGATTTTTTTATATCATAATTTTTTATTAAAAAAGCAATTTACATGTGAATATATACTAGACATGTGCATTCGTTTTCGGACGAATGCATTTTCGTCCGAAAATTGCATTTTCGTCCATTCGCCCGAAAAACGAAGAACGAAAATGCTAAGCTAACTAAAGCCGAATGAACGAATGGTTAATAAAGGAAAATCATTCGTTCATTCGTCCATTCGTAGTACTATTGCATTCTATAAGCCGAAATAGAGTCGGTTTATAGAATACAATAGCATTTAACTATACGGAGACAGAGTCTCCATTCATAAAATTATGAATGGAGACTTTGTCTCCGTATAGTTAAATGCCCACAGCCTATAAACCGAACGTTCGGTTTATAGGCTGTGGGCATTTAACTATACGGAGACAGAGTCTCCATTCATAAAATTATAAATGGAGACTTTGTCTCCGTATAGTTAAAAGCCGGCATTTAACTATACGGAGACAGAGTCTCCATTCATAAAATTATGAATGGAGACTTTGTCTCCGTGTAGTAAAATGCCCACAGCCTATAAACCGAACGTTCGGTTTATAGGCTGTCGGCTTATGGAATACATGTATTCCTATTGCTATTCTATAAACCGAACTTTCGGTTTATAGAATAGCCATAGGATTACATGTATTACATAAGCCGAAAGTCTATAAACTGATCGTTCGGTTTATAGACTTTCGGCATTTTACTACACGGAGACAAAGTCTCCATTCATAATTTTATGAATGGAGACTCTGTCTCTGTATAGTTAAATGCCGACAGCCTATAAACCGAACGACTTTCGGTTTATAGACTTTCGGCTTATGTACTACATGTAATCCTATGGCTATTCTATAAACCGAAAGTCGTTCGGTTTATAGTTTAGCAATAGCATTACATGTATTCTATAAACCGAACGTCGTTCGTTTTAAAGACTTTCGGCTTATAGAATACTATTGGCTTTCTATAAACCGAACTAGAGTCGAGTCCCCATTCATAAGAAATTCTTATGAATGAGGAGGGACTCTAGTTAGGTTTATAGAATGCCAATAGTATTCTATAAGCCGAAAGTCTTTAAAACGAACGACGTTCGGTTTATAGAATGCATGTAATGCTATTGCTGTTCTATAAGCCGAATGTCTTTCGGCTTATAGAACAGCAATAGCATTACATGTATTCTATAAACCGAACGTCGTTTGTTTTAAAGACTTTCGGCTTATAGAATACATGCTGCTATTGGCTTTCTATAAACCGAAAGAGTCCCCATTCATACGAATAGGTCAATTGACCTATTCGTATGAATGGGAACTCAATTTCGGTTTATAGGAAGCTAATAGCATTACATGCATTCCATAAACCGAAAGTCATTCATGTCGGTTTATGGAATGTAGTACAATGCTATTGGTATTGTAAACCGACTCTATTTCGGTTTAGAATGCCAATAGCACGAATGGACGAATGGACGAATGAACGAATGATTTTCGTTTATTAACCATTCGTTCATTCGGATTTTGTTAGTTAAAATTTTCGTTATTCGTTTTTCGGACGAATGGACGAAAATGCTATTTTCGTCCGAAAATGCATTCGTCCGAAAACGAATGCACATGTCTAGTAATTAGCTCAAAGTAAATTGTAGGTTTATGTATCTTTTGAGACTGTAAAATATATAGAAGAGGAAAAATCAGACCGCTAAGCGCTAAGGGATTTGTCAATCTATCACCTCCAAACTGCTTACCTCTCTTTCCAAGACCAGATTGATTGACTTCGGAAATCTGAATTTGAGGACTGGAACTGGCTGCTGTTGTTTCTTTTGGCTCTGATCATTGAGTGGCTTGAGTCTTCACGATGATGACATACTTTGTTGAGGAGGTTCAAGTCATGACTGTGGACAGAGTCTAACATGCTGACCACCAAAGTAAGCACAAGAAATGCAAGAGGGATCTAAGAAAACAAGGAGAGAAACACAGGCTCGTATTATTATCATTAAGAGAAGTGGTGACTATAATGCAGACGCAAATTACGCCCCTTAAGCTTGTATTAATGACCAACATCAGTTGCTTATCTGGCAGTGTGTCTTGACCAACGTGGATGCAAGTGTCGAAGAAAGCCTGCCACTTCATGAGGTAGGCGCCTTCCATCAAATGTATACCTGACGCATTTCACATCTGCGTAAGATGCTTATTCACTGCATCAGATATTTATACATAAGGCGTTATGGGTAAATGCATTATGGAGACATGAAACATTTCAAGTTATTAGTTCGCTGTGTACTCCATTTGGAAATTCTAAGACTTCGCGGCTATGCCCCAAATTTTAAGTGAAGGAATTTTTCCATGATCTTTACCCCCACCATATCGTATGTTGTGTGTGCCCTTCTCGTACTGCTCCTAGCACCATGGATTAAATATTTGTTTACCGACTACTCTTAGCGTACCAAGCTTGTTTTACTTTGAAGAAGTTTTAAGTGCCTGTGGTAAAAGTCTAGCAAAAGTAAGTGGTGACATGTAGGGGGGGTAAAATAATTACGACCAGAAATACCCACCATCATAGGAGCTGGTCAGAAATGGAAGACTGAGTTAATTATTATTTAAAATTGACCCATTATCGTATGACTGGCTTAAATGCGTTTAGAACAATATTATCAATAAAATAATTCAATCTATAATAGACATATCAAGATATCATTGTGTTTTGCATGGAGGCGGCAATCCTGAAACTACACCACACCTTACTCAGAGAAAGTTATGTTTTGGCTAGTTAGCAGCCAATCCTCATCTGAGCTGACCACTCGAGCATTTCACTGTGCAAAAATGAAGGAAATGAGGACCACTGTGCAAAATGGAAAAATGACGGGAAAACGCAGGCTCATTAGCGCTTATTTAAATCCCTTTAATTTTAAAAACAGCTTAAAACTAATTTTAAAACCAATCGTTAACACCAGACAAAATATTATTTGAAACTGCTCTATGATCGGCCTGAGTGATGTTACCAAAAAATGTTACAGAAAATCCCTAAAATATTTATTTATTTTTTTTACCATTTTACTGCATGCCAGTCCTGATCCTTCCTGACCAGCAGTTTAGTAGCAAAAAAAAAAAATGAAAAAGAGTCCCAATATTCCACCAAATTTGTTGACATGCATACACACATGACACAAGCAAAAGCAGGAAAGACTAAGGGAGCTATTCATTAAAGTCAAACCTGGTGAGTTCCTCCTGCTAGAAGAACTGAGTTTAACAGATGTAACAGTGCACAGTGCAGGGCCAATGTAGGTCTTCGAGCAGGAGAAACCCACCAGGTTTGTCTCAGCAAAATGCTTAGTAAAATATTCATCTCAGATCAACTCACCTGGGAGACATAACCTATCCACTGCTGCTACAATAGCCTACCCATCACTAGATAACACAGTACTCATCCAGAGATATAGATCTTTTTACATAACATAACGGTGTATGTTAGGCCCTAGAACCAAAAGGACAAACAGTTGGATTCCCACCATGGCTGGTGTCCACAGGATGTCCGTAGTGGGGGGAAAAACACATGACTTATACATTGCTACATTAACCCTAACCCTTACTAGGTTACACATTGCCTTCTCTTTTGCTAAAGCTTTCTTTAAGTAACAAGGTACCCGCATCAGTTATTACAGTCAGGTCCAAGAACCCAAGGAAGTGCAGTAGAATTCTCACCACCGATGGTCTCCACAAGCTCCCCATAGTATTGTTGCTGCTCTTGGTCTTCTATATGTATAGATGGACTCCAGGTCAGGGCTCTGAAGTTTACATATCCAGACCCAGACATTTTATAGAGATGCAGCACACAGTGGGGTTTCCACTCCTTACGTTCCATCGCCTTTCAACCCTGTCGTCAGTTCTCCTCTGTGAATTTTTGTTTTCTTCTCTTCTCTACAAAGATGATATTCTTCCTATAGCTTGGTGATAGCAAATTGAATGTCTTCTTCCTGTACCTGACCTGGAAAACTGCTAATAAATCATTAACCAGAAACATCAGGTGCAGAAAGCTGTGAAAGTCCGTCCAAAAAAAAAAAACATACACACAGCTACGATGGAATGTGGCTGTGCTAGACTGTGTCATTGTACAGGGAAACTGAGAGCCCTGAGTAGTATTATATCACTGTATTTTTTCATTACTTATGTGCAGTTATATATTACGGAAAACCCAGAGAGGCCGTGTGTTATTATTTTTTCTGACTTGTTTTCTCAATACAACAAGTTGTTTTCTCATGAAAGCAACTTGTTTTCTCAAGAAAAAAAAGTCAGAAAAAAATATTAATATGGGCTTTCCGTAATATATGATATTTGTATTTTATTTATATTTTATTTTTTTATTGGTTATGCAGTTGTTTTTGTGTTCTAATTATATTAGTCCATATTAAATATTGTTTATTATTCCAATATATTTGTAATAAATATCTTTCACTTTTATGCCTTGTTTGATATATAATTTTTCTGACTGTCAGAACACTCTTTATGTACAATTAGGATTTAAATGCGGTAAATGTGTTTAGACTTTTTTAATAAATTGCATTATTCTTACTCCAAATTATATAAAAAGCTTTCAATTAGCTATTAATCCACCTAAAATGCCACACCCATAGCCGTGGCTTCAGCCGTGTCTTCAGCCACCTCTTTAACCATTTAAAATGTTGGAAGGTACGACATTGTGCTAGAAATATTACAAGCAGAGGCATGAATCAAGAGCTAGATGTGTTTCAGATGACTGTGGTGTCTGCTGTTTATGACATCACATGTGCCTTCATATGCAAATGGCCTACATTCAATAGCTTATCAAGCCATAAGGTGATGTCACACTTATCTCCTAATTTATGCATTCCCATGCAAGTATGCCGACACGGTGTATAGATCATTGTTGATTAGGCTTTATTCTCAATATTTACAGTATAATCATTATTTAGGTGTCAGAGTCCCTTTACCTACGGTTGCCACATTTCCTAAAACAAATCCCGGCCATGTTCTTGCCCCCATAGACTTAACATTGGCCTCAAGCTAATTTTGGATCATGTTTTACAATAACCTCTATCTATTTGGGACTGTCTCGCCAAACATTATAGAGGCTATGCCCATTTTCCATGCACCCCCCCCCCCCCCCCCCTCCAATATATCTATTCCTAAATTGAAATTGTCACGAACCACCATGACTCTGGGAGCTGGCCGGCAAAAGTATGTTAAACTTTGAATGTAATAGCCAGTGTTTCCCCATGTTTCCCCGGTTTTAATAACTCCCCAAAAGGGCAGATTGCTGTGTTTTACCTGCCCCTTGGTGCCAGACCCTCCAGACCAAGGCGAAAAGGTAGACACCCATTCCATTGGCCATGAGTTTAAAGGTCCCCAAAGTCAAAAGGATTAAACGGACCTAACTCTGGCCTCAGCTCTGATTGGTTGCTACTTTTCCTAGTGTACTCTGATTGGTTTCCTCCCCAGACTAGTGCCAGGTTTAATTGTATTATCCTTTGTATACAAGTTAATCCCTTTCAGTGTCTTGTTCAATCTCCCCTGTTCTCAAGATGTTTTACTGTATAAATGTGCTGCCTCGTCCACAGTAAATTGTTCTTGCTGTGAAAATCCTTGGTAGCCATAGTCTACGTCTGGGAATTGCTACGAATGACTTATTACTAAGGGGTGCTGACCAGGGAGCTGACAATCGATTGCGAAAGATTGAGGGCTGAGAATATATTGAGATCGCAAACGAGAATTAACATCTGGCTACTGGAGCCATCTTGTTACAGCAATGTACAAAGCATAGGCAAAAACTATCCTTCGGTGATGCCCTTTCCGATTGGGTTACATCCCGTAGGGCTGGTTATTTCAGCTTCTATAGCATTGAATGGGAGGGTAATGTAACTATTACATCACGAGAGGGCGGAGTTATGATCCTGTTTGATCAGGTCAATCTCCTTGCTTTGTGTTGGAAGGCAGGTAAAAAATAAATTATGCACAGCCACCTAGTCCTGCCCACTAATGATACACAGGAGCCAGTAAGAGAGCAGGGGAGTATCTTATGGCATCATCATGCAGGCTCTGGCCACTGTTGTAAAGTGAGACTTACTGGAAGATTATGTTGCATTATGGGTAAAATTCTAAAAATGGAGGCTGGAGACAGACACCTAATTTTATTTTTACTTTTAGATGCAATTAATTCATGGAATATGTCTTATAGATTTGTTTATTTTAAAGACACAGGTAATCTAGTTACATCTTGTGTCCCTTTAAAGAATATAATTAAAGTTCCTTATTGAGCCTATGTAGCTCTATCAGGGGGCTGACATTTTGAGTAGAATCTTGTGTAAGATGAAGGAAAATCTGATCCAAGATTTTAAACAACATGTTCGACCCTGCAACCCTTTTTTCAACTAAACCTCAGACCGGGGCTTCTAGCCAAACTGCAGAAAACTCCACAATTCAACACCACAATATGGCCAATTTTCCTGAAATCAGCAATTTCTGACAATTTGGGGCCTGTCTTGGCCACGTTCTGGACAGGAAACTGAAAAAAGAGCAGTAATACTTCTGAAATTATCCTGATTTTGGCCACAAAAGCTATATTTCAGGGATTTCAAATTGCCTGTTACAAACTAAAAATAGTGAAGAATAAAACAAAACCTATTCTAAATAAAAAAAAATATTAAAAATTCTAAATATATTAGTGCTATATATTATATGAATATATATATAACATTAATTGAATGATTTTTAAAATATTTACATTTTATGTTAACTTTAAATTTAATTAATTATATGTATTAATAAGTATCTTATTTGTATATGATTTTTTTCAACTTTATTTTACTTTTTAATACATTTTTATATCTTTTTTTTAAAACTGGCCTGTTCTGGGAGGACTTGGGCTATTTCCTCAATAGCCGAGGTTCTCCTGAAATGCCCCAAAATAAGCTGAGCTCTGAACAAGTCTAAGAGGTGAACCGAGGTTACATTCCATTGATAAACCAGTTAATTTGCATATCAAGCCACGGGTGATGTCATAAACAGGAGACTCCACAGACACATTTAAAACACATTTATTCATCTAATCAAGGCATTTGTTTGCAAATTTGTACAACAATGTACAGATCATTCTCAATCATTTTGCGTTCTCTACATTCAGAGTATAAGCAATGTTTAGGTGATACAGTCGCTTTAATGTATGTATTTGATTTCAATTTTACCAACAAAATGTCATTTTTAAACTGTTTTATTCTCTGCTTTCCCACTATAAAGAATATTTAGACGATGGAGTGTCTGTAAAATGTGTCAAAAATGTTTATATGTTTTATTTTTGTTCTACTACATTTTTTTCTTTATCTTTGTTTTTATATCAGTCATTTTTCATACGTATTCTCAAGTCCACATACAATACAATTAACATGTCCAGTTCTCAGGTGGTTTCTTCCTCTTCCCTAAACTCACATGGAAGAAAAAAATTCACTGTACAATCCAACTTCCTAGTGATTTTTGTTTTGTCACTGGATAAATTGGTAAATTAGACCATTATTTTCTTGAAAAATGTACAGTAGTTTTATGTAACAAAACTTATAGGATGTTATGGAAGCATAAACCAACACAATATAGGAGAAGGGGAGCCCTAATGGGACAAACCATATATAAGGGGAGACCAACTCCTAGGATTGCCTAAGATATATGGGAAAATGTAGAGCCAGGGAACTGCTACAAATATATCTATAGCATAAAAAAAAAAAACTTACGTGGCTTGCTCACCGTGCCATAGAACGATAACTCCCACTCAATTAAAAAATTCAATATTTATTTAATCTTTTTAAAATCCAAGCACAGAGGCACAACAGGTTCTCAAGTGGCGAACCCAGGGCTCAAGGGAGCAGGCTCAAGGGAGCAGAGGCGCTGCTTTAGGGAGTTCTCTCCCTAGCAGCACCTTGAGGTGCGGGACGCAGATGAGCATCTGCGGTAACGCGTCTGAGGTGCAAGCTCCGCTCCGTCGCACTGTGTGACCTCCGGATATTCGGAGAACTGGATGTCAGCTGACATCCGGCGCTCTGAAGTAGCTGTCTGACTTTGTTCTGCCTCTGCAGGGATAATTCTGAACCTTCCTCCTACCTGCAAATAAAGGTATATGAGCAGGGATGGGGACTAAGAGCTATGTGTAAGGGTGTATGTATGTGTGAAGAGGTGTCTGTGTATGTGAGTAAATTTGACAGTGTGTGTAAGGGTGTATTTGTGTGTGTGTGTATGCAACTGTCTGTAAGTGTGACTCTGTGTAAGTGTATTTTTGTGTGACTGCATGTGTGTAAAGGTGTCTGTATAAGGGTGTGTATTTCTGTATGACTGTGTGTGTGTGTGTGTGTGTGTGTGTGTGTGTGTGTGTGTGTGTGTGTGTGTAAGTGTGTGTGTAAGTATGCAATATTTAGAAGATAAGTTAACCTAAGTTTGTCACCCGGTTCGGTCCGCACCCCCCGCACACCCCTCGTGAAGCCACTGGGTTAGTAATATAGTTGGTTTTAGTGCTCAGGGTTATTATTAGAGTCGGGGTTAGTATTACAGTTGGTGTTAGGGCTCAGGGTTAGTATTAGTAATGGGGGTTAGTATTAGAGTTGGTTTTAGGGCTCTGGGTTAGTATTAGAGTCAGGGGTTAGTATTAGAGTTGGTATTAGGCTCAGGGTTAGTATTAGAGTTGGTTTTAGGGCTCTGGGTTAGTATTAGAGTTGGTTTTAGGGCTCTGGGTTAGTATTAGAGTTGGTTTTAGGGCTCTGGGTTAGTATTAGAGTCAGGGGTTAGTATTAGAGTTGGTATTAGGCTCAGGGTTAGTATTAGAGTTGGTTTTAGGGCTTGGGGTTATTATTATAGTTGGGGGCCAGTATTAGAGTTGGTTTTAGGGCTTGGGGTTACTATTAGAGTCAGGGGTTAGTATTAGAGTTGGTATTAGGCTTGGGGTTAGTATTAGAGTCTTGGTTAGTATTAGAGTTGGTTTGAGGGCTCGGGGTTAGTAGTAGAGTCAGCGGTTAGTATTAGAGTTGGTATTAAAATCAGGGGATAGTATTAGAGTCAGGGATTAGTATTAGAGTTGGTATTAGGCTCGGGGTTAGTATTAGAGTCGGGGTCAGGAGTAGAGTTGGTTTTAGGGGTCGGGGTTATTACTAGAGTTGGGGGTTAGTATTAGAGTTGGTATTAGGGCTCAGACTTAGTATTAGATTCGGGGGTTAGTATTAGAGTTGGTATTAGGGGTCGGGGTTATTACTAGAGTTGGGGGTTAGTATTAGAGTTGGTATAAGGGCTCAGGGTTAGTATTAGATTCGGGGGTTAGTATTAGAGTTGGTATTAGGGCTCGGGGTAATTACTAGAGTTGGGGGTTAGCATTAGGGCTCGGGTTAGTATTAGAGTCCGGGGTTAGTATTAGAGTTTGTATTAGGGCTCTGGATTAGTATTAGAGTTGGTATTAGGGTTCTGGGTTAGTATTAGAGTTGGTATTAGGGTTCTGGGTTAGTATTAGAGTTGGTATTAGGGTTTTGGGTTAGTATTAGAGTTGGGGGTTAGTATTAGAGTTGGTATTAGGGCTCGGGGTAATTACTAGAGTTGGGGGTTAGCATTAGGGCTCGGGTTAGTATTAGAGTCCGGGGTTAGTATTAGAGTTGGTATTAGGGCTCTGGATTAGTATTAGAGTTTGGATTAGGGTTCTGGGTTAGTATTAGAGTTGGTATTAGGGTTTTGGGTTAGTATTAGAGTTGGGGGTTAGTATTAGAGTTAGTTTTAGGGCTCGGAGTTAGTTGTATTTGTAAGTGCTGACAATTCAGCAATGAAACGACCGTTCTGCTATACACCTCTCAACTATCATTGGTGTTAAAATAAATAAAATGTGTAATTCCGTCAAGTAAGCGCACATATATCTTTAATGTCATAACATTATACGAGTGTAGAGTAAAAAGCCGATGGGGGGGCGGGGCTTGTAACCTCACGGAACCTGTTTAATATCAGACGTTTGAAACACGACATAGATACTCATTCACTGATTACATTTTTACCACAATTCATCGTGAAATCAGGTCATCTACAGAGAACTGAATAGTGGGCTATAATTACTCTCTGAAAATTGCTGAAAAGGCATTTATAGACCTTAAATAATTTTGATAATGCGCTGTACTCAAAAAAAATGTCTGAGGGCGGTGGAACAAATTCGTCTACAATCCGTTAAATGTACACAAGGAAATAAAATGATGTTCCTTCCGCTATGGAGAAAATTACTTTGTTTTGACTTACCCATCATCAAACACTCGTGGGTTGTTTTTTTTAAACTAAACCCTCTAAACTCTAGAAGAATAATGAGGAATTGTGTGTTGCTATTATGCATTCCAGAAGATACACAATACGCAAGCGTAATGGGAGGAGTTACACGTGAGGCAGGTGATATGATAGGCCATGTGGATGAGAAGAGAGAGACTAGGGTTGGTAATGATAGGGTTAGTTATTGAAATTGAGTAAACATTTTCCATTTTGAAATAACTAACCCAGGGGGGCGGTCTTCTTCTAATTCGTGACACAGATTGCGAGACCATTGAAAGGGAAAAGCTGACAAACCCGTGCCGTGAACGACCTACATTATGCCGATCTCTAGAGGTAGTTGATTTTGCTACGTCCATCGAGAAAAGGACAATTATCCTGAAACAATGCAGGGGTTGGGGGGTAACAGACATGATGACATGAGCTGCAGGCTTCATTTAATTAGTGTACAGGTACATTAAAACCATCCCAAAAATTCTATATGACATGTTTAGTTAGTTTCAAAATGACGTGGCCGTATACAACTCTTCCGACGGCACTTGCTGGAAACTAGGTTGACGTAGTGTTTACACCCTATGCCTCTTTAGAAATACTTGAAAATGGAAACATTGTTGTTTGCTTGCTTTTTAAAACTTTTATCATCTACATTTGATTTTTTTTAACACGACTGGTTACTCTCTAAATCCTGCACTGTTAGGGGGAACCTGAGGACTGGTTTGGGAACCAATGGTCTAGAACAAGGAAAATTGTCTCATAATCCTCATAATTGTCTCTTTGCCACAATAACAGCCTCACAAATGAGGCATTCTGCTACCAAGTTTCAACAGGAAGTCCCCTAATCCTGTCTTCTAAGCCCTTTTCATACTTTTAAAGGGACATTACCACTTACCTGTGGATGTAACTAGATAACCTAGTCATTTAAACCAAACACGTATATAAACCATGTACTTTTTTTATATTATTGAAATAATTGCATATAAAAGGATAAAATAAAATTAGGTGTTTATCTCCGAGCTCCATTTTGTGAATATTTCCCATGATGCAACATCGTCCAAAATTTTCCAGCCTGTCTCACAACTGTGGCCAAAGCCTGCATGATGATGTCATAAGATACTCCTCTGCTCTCTTACTGGCTCCTGTGTATCATAGTGGGCAGGACTAGGTGGCTGTGTACAACTTTTTTTTACCTGACTTCCAACACAAAGAGAGGAGATTGACTTGGTCAAAAAGGATCATAACTCCGTCCTTTGTGATGTAATAGTTACATTACCCTGCCATTCAATGCAAGTCTATGCTCAGAATTCTGACTTATAGACTGCATTCTGTGTCCCCAGCCCCAAAGTGAGATACTAGTGCTGTAAAGTCACTGGGGGGTTGTACCCAAAAACACTATATTTCACATAATGGCGGCACCCAGTCACACTTGTTTAATAAAATATTTCATAAAATAAACTCACATAACAACGACAAAATACATATCTGAAATCAACAAGGCAAAATAAAAAAAATAAAACCTTACAATTTTTTGGTGGGAGTGTCCCTTTAACTGACTTGGGCATCCCCTCGCCTGGGGTGAACTTTTTGTATTCATTTACAATGCCCTTTTTTTAAGTCAATTCAATGTATAATTATATGTTTATACAAGTAACAGTGTTATGGTACCCACTCACCCATCCAGGGCCGTCTTTAATAGTGATTGGACCCTGGGCAAGCATTTGCTTGGGCCCCCTGGACCCTGCCCCCTCCCCTGCATGCAATCCCGCCATCCATCGCAATGTTACCCCCCCACACACACACACACACACACATGCCATAATTGTTGTGCCATTCAGATGCCAGTAATATTGTGCCATTCAGATGCCAGTAATATTGTGCCTTTCAGATGCCACTAATATTGTGCCATTCAGAGCGCAGTATTATTGTGCCAGTCAGAGCCCAGTAATACTGTGCCAGTCAGAGCCCAGTAATATTGTGCCATTCAGAGCCCAGGAATACTGTGCCAGTCAGAGCACAGGAATATTGTGCCAGTCAGAGCCCAGGAATATTGTGCCAGTCAGAGCCCAGGAATATTGTGCCAGTCAGATACCAGGAATATTGTGAAATTCAGACCCCAGTAATATTGTGCCAGTCAGATGCCTGTAATATTGTGCCAGTCAGATGCCTGTAATATTGTGCCAGTCAGATACCAGGAATATTGTGCCAGTCAGATACCAGGAATATTGTGTAAGTCAGAGCCCAGGAATATTGTGCCATTCAGATGCCTGTAATAGTGTGCCAGTCAGAGGCCAGGAATATTGTGCCAGTCAGATGCCTGTAATATTGTGCCAGTCAGATGCCTGTAATATTATGCCAGTCAGATGCCTGTAATATTATGCCAGTCAGATGCCTGTAATAGTGTGCCAGTCAGATGCCTGTAATATTATGCCAGTCAGATGCCTGTAATATTATGCCAGTCAGATGCCTGTAATATTGTGCCAGTCAGATGCCTGTAATATTATGCCAGTCAGATGCCTGTAATATTATGCCAGTCAGATGCCTGTAATATTGTGCCAGTCAGATGCCTGTAATATTATGCCAGTCAGATGCCTGTAATATTATGCCAGTCAGATGCCTGTAATATTATGTCAGTCAGATGCCTGTAATAGTGTGCCAGTCAGAGGCCAGGAATATTGTGCCAGTCAGATGCCTGTAATATTGTGCCAGTCAGATGCCTGTAATATTATGCCAGTCAGATGCCTGTAATATTATGCCAGTCAGATGCCTGTAATATTGTGCCAGTCAGATGCCTGTAATATTATGCCAGTCAGATGCCTGTAATATTATGCCAGTCAGATGCCTGTAATATTATGCCAGTCAGATGCCTGTAATATTGTGCCAGTCAGATGCCTGTAATATTATGCCAGTCAGATGCCTGTAATATTATGCCAGTCAGATGCCTGTAATATTGTGCCAGTCAGATGCCTGTAATATTATGCCAGTCAGATGCCTGTAATATTGTGCCAGTCAGATGCCTGTAATATTGTGCCAGTCAGATGACTGTAATATTATGCCAGTCAGAGCCCAGTAATATTCTGCCATTCAGATGCCCAGTATTATTGTGCCAGCCAGATGCCCAGTAATATTGTGCCAGCCAGATGCCCAGTAATATAGTGCCAGCCAGATGCCCAGTAATATTGTGCCAGCCAGATGCCTAGTAATATAGTGCCAGTCAGCCCCCCCCCCCCCCCCTCCTTCCCAAGTACTCACACTTCACTGCTCCGTGTCCCCCGCCGGATGTCTCCTCCGTGCAGTCTTCTCTCTTGCACGGAGGAGGGAAACAGTAACCGGATGTGACGCGACGTCACATCCGGCATCAGTTTATTTTTTTTTATTTTTTTTTCCGGCCGTCACATCCATCGGATGCGGCTTGCCGGAAAAAAGCGTTCACAAGCGCAATGCGCTGTGAACGCTGCAGGCAGGGCTGGGGGCCCACGGGACAGCTGCCTTGGGGCCCCCCAGGAGTAAATGGGCCCAGGGCAGCTGCCCCGTTTGCCCCGCGTTAAAGACGGCCCTGCACCCATCGTGTATCAGTAATCTGGTGCCTGGTTCCTGTCCTATTATTTGACATCCCCTCTTCTTCATTAATATAGGTATCTGTATAATATAGGTACACCTAGCATGGAGTCACGCTAACTATTTCCGGTGTGTTTGTGGGATCCTTGTGGGATCTGCTTTAAGCCATAATGCCGGTCCCATTTCTATTCTCCAGGGTTGGTGAAACATGAAAACATTGCATGTGCCCACCTATCCGTACTGACACTCCCCCTCCCAAGCATTGCAACCCAAGCCCCATCCAGCATGGCCACAAGGAATATGTTGGGAGAGAGGCAATGATGTCGAACCGAGACAGACTCGCTCTCCCACCTCGCAACTTACAGGACTTAAAGGATCTGCTGCTAACGTCTTGGTGCCAGTTACCCCAGCACACCTTCAGAGGTCTAGTGGAGTCCATGCCTCGACGGGTCAGGGCTGTTTTGGCGGCAAAAGGGGGGCTACACAGAATTAGGCCGGGGGTCATAGTGTTATGGCTGAATTTTGTTTGTACTCCCACTTTTGTAAGCATTAATCAGTTTTGTTTGTATTTATTTATTTATTTAGCGTGACTTTAAATGCCCAAGCCACAGGCCTTCAGACAGCACAAGTGACATGTAAATTTGTAACAGTATACTGGTAACAACCGTAAGCACTATTGCTTTCAGGATGTGTGGTTAAGGTGTCAGATCCAATCCCCACTTGGGGGCTTCCCCTCACAGGTTCAAATCCTGTTCATAGTAGTTTTATTCTTATCGTTAAGCAAAAGTGTCCAACACCTAAGCTGAGTATAGACTTACACCTTTAGTTACCATAATCTTGTAGGTAGTATGCATTAAACAATACACCCACAGGTTTAAACATGTTTTATTTATTTATATTAAATAATGTTTCATCACATTCATAATTTTTTATAATAGAAACTTTTTTTTGTTTTTTTTTACCTGAACTAACACAAATACAAAAGGGGGGCTGCTGGAATTATTAAAATATTAAATAAAATGAACAACGCTTGTCAACCATCCTGGATTTTTCTGGAGCAGTCCTGTGGTTTACAATGCGCACAGGCAGCATGGTGTTATGTCTATGAGATATACACTGTCTCAGCACTCGGACTCCAACTGGAAATTCTGGACCTCAGTCTCACCGGGTTAGGCATGGTCGCGTGATGTCACATGGCATTGCATAACCCCGCCCTCTTTTGACTCCAGCACCTCACGCCAGGAGCCAATATTTAATCACACAACACAGACCACTGATTTTTGTAAAAGCTGCAAAAAAAGTAGTATATCCTTATGTATCTGGTCCTTCTCACCAAGGTCGCCACATCAGGCTGGTAAAACAAAAACTGGCTTGAGACCTATGTTGAGTGTATGGAGGTAATGGCCCTTTGAGATGTGTTAGAGATGGCTCTGCAACAGCTAAATAAAAGGGGTCTGTACATTAAAAAAGCCAACTGCAAAAATCAGGTATTAATAGCTGAATTGAAAGATAGACAAGTTGGGGAGCATTTCCCAACTCCGTTATTGATGCCTGGTATGTGCAGGGCACTTGTGGTTCCCAACAGTTCAGTTTGTAGAAGCATTTAGAACAAACACTTTCTGTATGGAATGTATGCACTCTGAACTACACAGATGCCTCTCTGCCTCCACCTAGAGGTTTCAGTGGCAAATAGTTATTTCATATGGTACATCATTTGGAAGGTTAATCATTAAAAGTGAACTGAAAAAAATCAAGTGTTAATGGCAGTTTGAAAGACAGGCACTTTTAGTGAATAGACTTAAGATTATCTGAGCTCAGCTGGCCATAGAAAGCAGAGTTACATCTTTACACACTGTCACTTTATAACAATGCATTATACAGGGCCAACTCTGTTCTTCTAGCAGGAGAAACTCACCAGACCCTGCACAATGTATAGACAAATATATAGAAGAGCTCAGCTGGCCATGGATAATGCAGAGTTACATCTTTACACACTGTCACTTTATAACAATGCATTATGCAGGACCAACTCTGTTCTTCTAGCAGGAGAAACTCATCAGACCCTGCACATTGTATAGAAGAATATATAGAAGAGCTCAGCTGGCCATGGATAATGCAGAGTTACATCTTTACACACTGTCACTTTATAACAATGCATTATACAGGGCCAACTCTGTTCTTCTAGCAGGAGAAACTCACCAGACTCTGCACAATGTATAGACAAATATATAGAAGAGCTCAGCTGGCCATGGATAATGCAGAGTTACATCTTTACACACTGTCACTTTATAACAATATATTATACAGGACCAACTCTGTTCTTCTAGCAGGAGAAACTCACCAGACCCTGCACAATGTATAGAAGAATATATAGAAGAGCTCAGCTCGCCATGGATAATGCAGAGTTACATCTTTACACACTGTCACTTTATAACAATGCATTATACAGGGCCAACTCTATTCTTCTAGCATGAGAAACTCACCAGGCCCTGCACAATGGATAGAAGAATATATAGAATAGCTCAGCTGGCCATGGATAATGCAGAGTTACATCCCTGGGTGCAATGTGGCTGCTGCAAGCTAGTGCTGTGTCAAGTTATTTGGGTGCAATGGCAGGGGATGTGGAGACAATAATGAAAGCAGGGCAGGAGAATTGAGTGATGGAGGCAGAGGAAGTAAATAAAAACAAGGAATGCTATTTTTTATCAAAAACAGGTTTTTATAAAAAATTCCCCCCAAAAAACATTTTTTAAAAAGGATCTTGCAGATACTACATGTTTTAACCAGCTCACACAGTATCATTTGTTTACATAAAACCACATTCAGATGGTGAGTACCTTCCATGAAGGTAATAATTAACAAATCATAGGTATTGTAACTCTACACTGGATTTCCCTTCACTTCCTCAGTGAGCCAATATAATGGGACTGCCAGGGGAATATTGCACCACTTGTTTGTCTGTACCGTACTGCCCTGAAAGCGACCATAAATCATCGGACATTTCATGAATCGGGGAGTGCTCAAACACAGAAACTCCGGCGGAATAGACAGTGATGTCTAGTGGGAAGACCTCCAATCATGATCTGCCTTATAAATAGGTCCTGCTCAAAAGAAGCAAAACATTCTACTCACTCAGCATCCGGGACAGACGGTGAAAAAGATGCACTTTAAAACCAGCATGGTGCTACTCCTGGTAAGTGATTCTAACCATAGGGGGAATCTTGGGGTAAAGTTCTAGGAAAGCGAGACAGCAGAAACTTTACACTGGTTTCCCTGGTGACCCGGATGGGGGTTTGTTTTAATAAATAACCATCATATTACTGATTCATTATGGATCAATACTGCTATTGTTTTCTATTGATGGATTGGTTAGAGAGTTTTAAAGTTTATGAAAGGACTGAGTTTGCATTTAAACCTTTGCTTAGAATTAGAACATTGATGAAAAAAGGAAACTGAGATGGCAATCTCAGATTTCAGACTAAAGTAGTTGGAAATATTCTCCGATGCAGCTGTAAGGGAGAAGGTTTCCAGCTCGGCTACTTTGTCCTTAAGTTTGAAATTCCCTTGTTAATTTCTGGTATATATATGAATGGTTTTATACACTACAAGCCAACAACATTTTTTTTTTTTCATGTGAAGCATAGCTTCATGTTACTTATTTAAATTTAACTTAAATTGCAGGCTGGGATTTGCTATTTCAAGTCTACCCAAATCAGGGATATTTTATTTGTCAATATAACAATTCGGATCCTTTACTTTGCTTCCTGTGGTATAGAACGATTTAATAAAAAATGTTGAAATATTACAGCTATATGTAAGCAGTTTCTGAATTGGTGTACTACAATTATTAATAAATCCTTTATCTCATCTATCCTTCATTTGTATAAAAAGTGATATTCTAGATAATTGTGAACTAAGTGGGGCATGTACATGCTTCTATGCAATCCTAATTTACATATATTCACGTGCGGAGTGCAATCTGGGTGCTTGGCAAGTTGTAGGGGTGCAGTCTTCGTGCTCGGGCAAGTCCCATGGGTGCAATGTCAGTGCTGGCAGGTGTCACTGTGGTAAGTTATGTGGGTGCAATCAGGTGCTGAGTTGTTTATGTAAACTTTTAGAGGTGTCCATCATACTGTTATGTGCTAATAACTTTGGGGGGAGGGACTAACATTACGATACCATCCAACTATCCTATATCTGGCCCAAAATGGATTCAGGTTGGGCACTTTAGCCAAATTTCCAAACTGCGGCCACTCAATATCCCTGAATTCTGTTCCAAATCGTCCATTTGTAACCCAAAGCATTGAAAACATCGGTAAAATGTTGCTATAAAAAGCATAACATTTTGGTTACCGAATATGAGTCTATTACCCCTGTCCCTAAACACACTCCGAATACAAGAAACTTACATGGAATTTTCCCATTTAATTTTTCCAGATTAAATCTGGAGAACTGAATAGAAAAGTGTGAAAGAATTAAAGTAAACATATCTTAAACACAAAAATATCTATATACAGTTAAATATTAATGTTATTTCTTACAACAGTATATTTACATTAATATAAGCATATGTCAATTTTTAGAGAACATTATTTTATGTTCATTTAGTTTATTTTTATGTACTTTTTAATGGTTTTTATTCTATTACACTTTGGGCTGTAGCCAAAGTCCACCTATTGACTTCAATAGGAGGATTTCAGCTATATTTGTAATAGTCAAAGTCCTCCCAAATTAAGCCCAAAGTCCTCCCCATAGAAGTCTGTTGGTAGGACCGAGGCTACCACTTTTCTGTGCATTTTGGATGATCTCCATGCTTTCCGTGATAGTGGTGTGGAACCGACTATGATGTCCGAATTGCGAACATATTCAGAGGCACATCGGGGGTTCCTGGGTAGCTCGGCATTCGGGTCCCGGTGTGCCACTGATGTCCCGGGAATCCATCTACAAATTGGAGGTACAATATTAATGTAGAACACAATTAAACTGCTCCTCCTCTACTTTAGCTATCAAATAGCTTAGGTAAAAGATGGCCAAGGCGCATCCAAAGTATGAAGTCATTAATAAGTCACTGCTTAATCAAAAGCGATCCGCAAGACAGTCCCATGCTGCGGTAATTGAATAATCCCCAATCAGTGTGACTTCATAAGCAGCACTCCAGCGGTACTCAATAACAAAGTCTGAAAATGCTACAAGAGGAGGAAATGAATTACCTGCCGCGTTTCGCACTAGAATATCTGCTTAATCATAGTCATCAATAAGTTCATTGGTCTCTCCTGGCTGAACAAACAGGTTCTCCATTCCTCTAGAGTTTGTTTAATTGTGGCCTATAACACGTACCTTCATATATCTTCTTACTTAAATTTATTTTAAAAAATATTGATTTTCTGACAAATTGCCATGAGTTTCAGGAAGAATTGTTTCTTACTTACTTATAATACAAATTCCTCATGTGGAATACACGCTCCGATAATAATTTTCTTTTTTTATTTCGTCCCGTCCTCAGGTATCTGCCTTTATCTTGCTGTCTGCCTCGGCCTCCTTGCCCAAAAAAGATGCTCAAACAAGTCACAGGCGGAGACTAGAAAGGAACAAAGGTCAACCCACAGACTACAAACAGAAATGCCCACTGAGAAGGAGTGCACGGTTACCTGCTATCATGGATATTGACATCAGCGAACTGTGTAACAGTACTGGAATTAACTCGAAGAGCAGACCCAATATTAATAGCCGTTCACTTGCACCCTGGGAATACGAGTAGGTGATGAGTTAGAAGACTAAGACATACCTGTCAAGAGTCCCTTTTTAAGAGGCACCCTCTCTATTTTAAACCCATAGAACCATTCTTAAATTGTCCACCACATAACCCCAGTAAGTGTCCACCATGAGCAATGCTGGTCCCTACCCCTGGTGGTGGAACCACAAATAAAAGAAAATGGATGGAGTTGCCATTTGACTCCTCTGCAATATTATCTTTTCCTTGTTGCCTAGTTGTGGAGGCAAAAGGTTTCTCGAACACCAAGAATGAAAGTTTATGACATTAGATCACAGCACCTTTAGTCGGGGCTAGAGTAGATTTTCTAGATCCCCAATTAACCCTAACCACACTGTTTCTGTCTTCTAAACTTTTGTATACTTTTCTAATCTGAAATTGAATTTCCACTAAGTAAACCTTTTAATTGTTACCTTATAGATTCACCCGTGACCCAAAGAGAACCCCAGAAACCATTTACGAAGCTGTATGTGTCAGTTCAGCCTGCGTTGACTTTGATGGGAAGAATAACCCTGACTTGAGAGCTATCAAGATCCCACTGGATGTTATTGTTCTACACCATGGCCAGAAAGACGGCACCTTCACGTTGGGGACTCAGCGGATCACTGTGGGGTGCACGTGTGCAAAGTGAAAAGATGTCCATCGAGAAGGACTATGAGATTCCGAGAAGGGTCCACCAACTTATCTAGCACACAAACCTATCATTCTTCTTGCATTGAATAACTTGTGTTTATTACTTCAATATTAAAGGCCAACTGTCGGCAAAAAAATAAGTAGTGTTTAATTGAAAGATTGCATCAAGTGTAGACATTTAAAATAAATGAAATAAATGCTTTAATGAAACTATACAAATAAACTACCTCACTGAGCCCTCTTTGCTTCATATAGCTCTGCAGTCCATAGAACATCATTGTCCTTCAGAAGGTCAAGCAAATGTCCATTATGAAACAATATTGGTGTCCAACGCTGGTCAAATTAATCTAAACAACAATAAACAAACACGTGGAAACACATTCTCCATGTTAAGTCTTTATTTCTATACATTTAATTTACACATCATCAAAATATCAAGAAAGGGATTAGAAAGGAAAAAAGACATAGGGGGATATTCACCAATCAGTGAGTTGCTGGTGAGTTTATGTGAGCTGAGGGGAGTTGTGGTAAGAGCCACATTTAATCTCACCAATTTGGCCATACATTGTGCAGGGACAAACCTAGTGAGCGTCCCCTTCTTAGCAGACTCGCCAGGTATGGACCCTGCACATTGTATTGACCACAACTCACCTGCAACTCACCTTTTAGTGAACAGCCCCCATAGAGACCTGTTTCACTAATGGAGTTTAAAGTGAGTTGCAGGTGAGCTGAGTTGAGATGAGCATTTTGTGCATTGTAGAGGGCCAACCCAGGTAACTTTCTTCTGTAAGAAAAAAAAAGAGTTCACACTTCCGAATGAGAGTTCTTGAAAGATTTAATTGTACATTATGCAGGGCCAATGAAGCCCTTACTCGCCAGTTTGTTCACAATGCAGAGTTAAGTCAGCGATATAAAAATTTTCAGATATAAAATGTGATAATGACGGCACTACAAAAATAAATATGAACATCAAAAGAAAAAAATGATTAAGTGAAGCTACTCACAGGTAAAAAAAAAAAAAAAAAGGGGCAAACAATTGGCCTCCAAATAAAAATATACAAAGTAAAGAAAAAGTGGACCGTTGAGATGAATAAAATAACTATAAAAAAGAATTAAAAAATAAATGTGACAAAAATATACGAGAAAAGCTATTATAAATAAAGAGCAATTATTAAGATCATAACTAGAAAAGCTACAATTTCTGGGGAAATTGTGTGAAGTGTTCTTGCCTCCACCAGTAGTCTACAACTGGAGTGAGCGGAGTAACTGGGTGGAGTGGCTTGAGTAACTGTTGTGTGGTTGGAGTGGCTGGAGTAACCGTGGAAAGGTTGGAGTGCGGTTGCCATCTTCAATCGGTCGTATTTTAAAAAGTATAAATCCTACAGCAAAGAACGTTATATTGTGAGAATCACAAGACCCAGACCTACATTTTGATGCATAGTATGTCTCTGAAATATTAAAAATGAAGGCACAGTCGCAGTTTTGCCCTTCAAAACTGAGGTGGCTACAGTGGAGTTTCAATGAATGTCAATGGACGGCGTGAGTTGCAAACAAACGGTCATATTGTGAAAACTATCAGGGCTATGGCTTAGCCGTGGACATGTTTAGTGGCAGCAGGGATAGCTGAACGTTTTGATATAAGATTTGTGTAGGTGGGCTTGAAAATGAGAGAGTGTCGGCAGTTTAGAAATCATGTCCTGATTTTTCAGCTCACACTCTACCTTTTGTCAGCTCCCACTCTAGTTTTGAACATTCCGCCATTCATTCCTATGGGACCAATTTCTCCACAAAAATGATGATATTTCGTGAACCATTCTGCGAAACGTTCCACAAAGTAATAGCCTACCAATCGGGAACAATCCGCACATTTCGGTATATTACTGTCTATGTAGTGTAAAAACTGTGGGAGGAGTTAGGGTGGTAAATTTGGCTATAATAAGAATATATATGTGAGATATTAAGTGGTCTTGCTATGCAAGAACACTTAATAAAAAAGTGATGATGTGTATTGGATATACTGAAACCAATAAATGTTTGATGGCGATCAGTCGACAGATCTCAATAGCCAGAATGTATATGAAAAAAAAACAGAGGAATTAAACCATAGTGTTTTCTGTATATAAATAAATTAATTTAGAAACAACTGAATACAACTAGATTAAATATAAATATATATATATATATATATATATATATATATATATATATATATATTATAAAATATATAAAGATTTCATCATACATAGAAAAAGAAAAAAGAAAAAAAAAGTTCATGAACCTATAAACAAAAATGACAACAACAAAAAAACTATAAATAGACTTTTAGTAATATATTAAAATCAGGAAAGACCAATCAATATGAAAACAATGGCAGTAATGGAGCCTTACAGGATGCGATGGTGAGACCCAATAAAGGGAACTCACTAGCAGCGTTTTGTGTCTATAAGGAGACACTGACTATACCATGAATCCATTAAAGGTCAGTTTCACACGGGCCGATGGATGCTAGTTCAAACACTGTCCATTCTGGGAATGAGGTGGAATCCCAGTGCCATTTTGCTTACTGTTAGCTAAGCAGGGAATGCCCAGACTTTTACTATACACCAACAGTAATATCCCTAGAGGATGCATCATACTGACAAGGCCAAATGTAGGGCACAATCTGTCATTGCCGTGTTCCTTGACACTTGCCAAGCATTCAGATCTGGACCCTCTTAATGGATGGGAGCCATTTTATATGCTAATGAGCCCCTCAAGGTTTGGAAAATATATTTCCATTAAGACAGGGTTTAGGGTCACAAAGTCCCTCCTGGTTCTTGGAGCATGTCCAGCAATGAGAGATAGTATTTTTTTTTTTTCTTCCTTAAGATTATATTTTTTTTAATCTGATTTCATTAGGTTTATAATGTAACATTGATGTATAACGTACATACATAGATACATTGCATTACTATATGCAATAAATAAATCAGTACAATAATACACGCATGTTCTTTACATGAAAGTTTGAGGTTAAACCCATAGGATTCTCAATGTTTAATTTAGTTTAAAAAAAAACATGATAGATGAAAAAATAGAAAAAATATTGGTCAGGTTCCAGGTAGTCAGGTTCCAGGTGGTCAGGTTCCAGGTGGTCATGTTCCAGGTGGTCAGGTTCCAGGTGTACAGATTTCAGGTGGTCAGGTTCCAGGTGCTCAGATTCCTGGTGGTCAGGTTCTAGGTGGTCAGGTTCCAGGTGGTCAGGTTCTAGGTGGTCAGACTCCAGGTGGTCAGGTTCCAGGTGCAAAGATTCCAGGTGGTCAGGTTCTACGTGGTCAGACTCCAGGTGGTCAGATTCCAGGTGGTCAGATTCCAGGTGGTCAGATTCCAGGTGGTCAGGTTCCGTGTGGTCAGGTTAGAGGTGGGCAGATTTCAGGTGGGCAGGTTCCAGGTGTTCAGATTCCAGGTGGTCAGGTTACAGGTGGTTAGGTTACAGGTTTCCAGATTCCAGATGTTCAGATTCCAGGTGGTCATGTTCCAGGTGGTCATGTTCCAGATAGTCAGGTTCCAGGTTTTCAGGTTCCAGGTGTTCCATCCAGAGGGACCATCTCAATGGATTTCTTCAGGACATTCAATCACTGAAGATGTAACAATTCTTGGAGAATACTGGAATGTGATTATTAAAACAATGAATGGATGATGTGTCTGGAAATTATCATAAGATAAAGGACTACACTTAACTGGTTTTCAATGGGATATTTGCATACCAAGTCACAGGTGAGGTCAAAAGCAGGATACTCCCCAGATACATTTAAAATACACTTTTTACATTTTGTATTCTCTACATCCACAGTATAAATACATTTTTAGGTGACACAGTCCCTCTAAGGTAGGCCTTGCTTTCACAGCCTGGGTTCATAGTTCAAATCAAGATCAAGCAAACTTTTGCCCTTTTGCACCACAAGAGGTTTCTGTCCTCCCTGAACTCACCTTAGGACACCTGCATTAGGTTCAACAGGTGGTCCTGCAACTGTTATCTGCAACCGTTATCTGTACATATCACTACATAAAGAGCTAAGCCAGGTCCTGGCCAGACCATTATTTTTTATTTTCAGTGATCCTTTTATATCAGGCATGGTGCCCACACATTGGTGTAAAGGCGATGTGGTACCCATATTTAAAAAGGGATCAAAATTCCAGCAGGACACAATCTGTGTTGGGGAAACTAAGTAAAAATATGCAAGAACAGAAATATAATTGGGTGCTGGGTTGGATATCGTCTACACACAAAAGATTATTTCAAATTGACTGATATAGGCTTAGAGCCAAACGTTTGTGTGTGGATTGGCAATTGGCTGAAAGATAGAATGTAAAGGGTGGTGGTAAATGGGAAGTTCTCATATTGGACAAAAGTCATAAGTGGCGTACCTCAGGGATCTGCCCTGTGTCCTCTTGTTTCTAATTTGTTTATTATTGATCTCCCAGTGTTTTCCGATGACTGCGTCTTCATTGCAAGATGATTTTGACAAATTAAATAACTTGGCAGGAAAATGACAATGAAATTCAATATAGAAAAATTACGCCCATCTGGAAGTCGGTCTACACACTACTAATGACACTGTTGACTTTTTACCGCGACAGACCAACTTATATGTAAGAATTTCTTATTGTGCATTTAATGTGGTCCAAACCTTTGTTATATTCCTACCTCTCCACTTGTCTCCTTTAGGATTTCATCGGAAGTCCTGGGGTTTGATGAATGAATCCCAGATCCATTATAGAAATGGAAAGAATGAAGATAAAAGGAAATACCTACCATATAGCCAAGCTTATTATTGCCCCTCACAATCAAAAACGCACTAAAAATGATCTTATCAAATGAGAAAAAAAATCCAGATTAAAACATGTTCTACAACTTCTCAAGAACATAGTTTTAGGAAAGAATTTCCTTTATCATCAGATATAGCACTACATAAAATCACTTTAAAAAGACTATAGTACCATAAAAATTGTTTGAAGAAATATGCCTAAATAAAGAAACACCAAATAGACTTTTATCTAAATTATATAAGCTTTTAACATGTGACTAAAGAACCTCATCCCTTTTATTCTAAACAACGGGAGAATTATTCCTTTTTTGGAAATGTCTAACCGCAACAATTAAAATAATAGAAGATAAAGATTTTAAAGCCAGCCCAGCAGCTATACTACTACATTCTACAATGTATCATTTATTATTTAAATAATAAATGTATTAAATAATTTTAATAAATGCTGCCTTATACCTGTACATGTATTGGAAATCCAAGAAAATCCCTAAACCAAGTGGATGGATAAAAACGATGGGATGAATACAAAAAATGGAGGAATTAATACAAACACAAGAAAAAACTCAACTCTTGCTAATCTAGAAAAATGGGAAAAATGCATGTAGATTCAGAATCTTATAAAAAAAAAATATTGATGTTGAGTTTTCATAAAAATAAATTCTAAATATATATAAAAGATAACTATAAAATAATTATAGAAGATAAAAAAATAAATGTATATACTATTTTGGAAACCCCTGGAAAAGATAAAGACTAAATTCTAAATTTAATTTAAAAAAAGATATTTATTTTTTTCTCTTTTTAATCTATCCATCTTTTTTATTTATTCGACTTTAATATAATTTTCTATGTATTAATTATATAATACAATGATTGTTATAGTATAGATTAACTTGCAAATTAAAATTCAATCATGAAGATTACAAAAAAAATAGCCATAACTACACTTGATAAAAAATCTTTCAATTAAACATAACAATGTTTTCTCAACAGACGTAAGTGATTTTTTATCTCCCAAAGAACATTCTCATAACTTCTCATATCTCACTGATACCAAATTTGATAGCCATCTATTCCATTCTTCATTTTATATATAGCTCTCTGGGAGAACTGATCTGCTCTTTTGGCTTTCACTACCACTTGTACGCGGATGATACTCAGCTATACCTCACTCCCTCTCTAGTGTCACGTGTAGCTGAGTGTCTGTCAGCCATCTCCACTTGGATGTCTGATCGCTACCTGAAACTTAACCTCTCCAAAACAGAACTGATTATCTTCCCTCCCTCAACCGCTGTCCCTACATCTGGGTTCACAGTCACCGTTGATAATGCTACAATTGTACCGGCTGACCGTGTTCGATGTCTTGGGGTCACTTTTGACTCTGCTCTCTCCTTTGTTCCTCAAATTCTGTCCTTGGCCAAATCCTGTCGGCTGCACCTAAGGAACATTGCACGCATTCGCCCGTTCCTCAGCGAAGAGACCGCCAAAATTCTAGTGCACTCGCTTGTGATCTCTCGAGCATCCAGCTCTCTCCCTCCTTTTCAAACTTTAAAAAGTCCCTCAAAACTCATCTCTTTAGAGAGGCTTACTACCCAACCCACTAGATTACCAGTCACTTTGCCTCTAGCCGATCCCACCTAGGTTACTACAACTTCAATCCCTCTGACCTCTTCAATCCCTTAATTGTGTCATGGACCCCATTCCCTCTAGATTGTAAGCTTACGAGCAGGACTCTCTACCTCATGTACCAGTCTGTACTAGTTTGTCTAAATTAGTATGTAGTTCCCTTCTATGCTCCGTACCAAGCGCTACGAGAATTGGTGGTGCTGTACAAATAAAAAATGTTAATGTAATGTAATGTAATATATAACCTTCCTCAGGTTTACCCCAGTTAAGTTTTTAACAATATCACTCTTACTTAAGTTGTACACACTTCATGGTGACACATGCTTCTCTGTCAGGGTATTTTTTTTTATTCTAGTAATTTCAGATTTTTATCTTTCTAAAAACTTAGATATATTTTATTAAATACATTTTTCGTATGTATTTATTTTGCTGCTAAGTATTCTATCTTCATTATCTATTCGTATGTAGGTTTTATTTATTATCTGTGGATCCTCCTTATCAGGAGTGTCCTTTACTTCCTCATTGAGCCTGGACACTGCAGTAATATTGTCAGGGTAAAGTTATTTACTAAGGGTTTTTTTCTCTATTATTTTTTATTACCCTGGCCCTGAGAGTTGCACAGAACGGACGCAGCAACCAGCGAAACCAAATAAATCTTGGAGTTGGACCCAGTTTCAGTTAGAGCACGGTACTAAAACTTGGAATATCAGCTGGAAAAGACCACTGATGAAGCCAGATAAGCCCTACAATCATGATTTCCCCAATTCCTCCTATAAAAAGGTCTGTTCTTTTAGGACAGAGACATCACATTCTTCAAGCAGAATCCAGAACAAGCAATAAGCAAGAAACATGACTCTTGGAGAAAGCATGCTCCTACTGCTTGTAAGTGATGTGTAACATACTATTGTTTTGTCTTTTTTTTTGTATATTTGCTGATTTATGTTTTTATTATATACCTTGTGCAAAATGAGTTCGGCAGCAAAGAATATAGAACTTTTTGGCTGATCAGTCAGCTTGGTCTCTGAATTGTAACATTAGGCTGTCTTGGAGAAGATACACACGGAACTGCTTTGGAAGAAGTCTTTCTGTATTTGCAGAGACGCTGGGGGCTATTCACTGAAAGGTGTGTTGCAGGTGAATTTAGACGAGATGAAAGAGTCTACTCACCGGCTTAGTTAAACATTGTGTAGGGGGGGGGGGGGGGGGCAAACCTGGTGAATTTCCCCTGCAAACCAGTATTGTCCCTGCACAATGCATATCTAAACTGGTGATATGAAACTTTCAGATCACCTCAGCTCAACTTTTGGTGGGTAGCCCGCAGTGGGGTTCAATTTTAAAACAGTCTTTGAAAAGTCTCACCTTTGTAACAATACATTATGCAAGGCCTACACTGCTCTTCTAGCAGGAGGAACTCAGCAGGTGGATAGGTCAGTGTATAGGTCAGTCGGTGACATGGAATGTTCAACTCACCTGCAACTTACCTTTCGGTGCATATACCCCAATGTGTTTATCAGATTATCAAATAATTCCACCATATAAATTGTTTTGATTTATACTTAGTTTTAAACACAGGTTTGTTTGTTTTTTTGTGAAATAGATTTGTCGTGGGGGGGGTTTTCCCCCAGAAATAGTTAAGTCAAATTTAAAAAAATACATGAATCTAGAAGAAGATCTTGTTATGTCTTTTATTGTGGCCATAAAATGAGTCAGATCCATTTAACGTCTTTCATCTTGCATAGATTTTAAAGTTGAAGTTAATGGGGAGTATTGAGACAAAAAGGTGAGTTGCAGGTGAGTTAAGATGAGGTGAGATGAACACTTCATAACACTTGTTTAGCTATACATTGTGTATGGACACACCTCACTAGGCAAACTCACCAGGATTGTCCCCGCACAACGTACAGTGAAATAGGTAGGATGAACTCTCACCTCTACTGACCTCAACTCACCTGCAATTGGTGAATAACCCTCAATGAGTCAAGGAAGTGGGTTTGCCTGACTCATTCACTCAGTGTGCATCATCACAAAGATCTTGATGGAGACACCTGTTTACTGCCTCTAGTCAGACAATAGTTGAATGTCCAAGAGGTAGGTTGAGCAAGTTTACAATTTTGAAAAATTCATATCTATAGTTCTCTGAAAGACTATTTTGTAGTCATTTAGACTTAATTTGTGTTTGTAGTTGGATGATGAGACAACAAAAGACTGGTCCCTTTCTTGGAATATTCAGTAGTCGGTGATCATTAACATGCTGTATATTTTTGGCTGTGTGACAGGTAGCTGCTCTTGTGGGGCTAGCTACACCAGCCTTTCTCCCAGATCAATTCTCGCTGGAGAACCAGGGAGGAGAATTCCACGAGGACAGATGTGCAGTGAAAAGAATGAGAAGGCTCCCCCGCAGTATGACCCTCGACACAAGCATTATTGAAACTAGCTACCTGGACAGCTTAGTGGAGACAATGGACCTTCAAAGCCGCTCTCTGGTTCCTTGGGACTACAGGTTGGTCTTCATTGTTCACTCATTAAAATTACATTGGGTTTATCTTTATTTATAAAGATAATTTATGGGACAAAGTGCAAAGTGTGATGTCATTGGCATGAACATTCCATTGGTTTCCATGGTCACATGACTTCACTTTTAGAACCTTGCCCCAAGAATTGACCTTTACATAAGGTTCTAATACCATTCCGTTTTAGTCCCTCTTGGCATCAAATGCTAGCCAAGACATTTGACGGCTATTCTTGTTCGTGCATTGATGTTAATAGAGATACGGCCACTACAGCATTTAGACTAAGGAATAGCACAGATACTCATTTAGTGGCCCAAACACAAGTATGGAGGACAGGGAGGTGCAGATAAGCAAATTAGTCATTTAGGGACACTCACTGGCTTAGCAGGGTCCCAGAAGGACTTATATTTCCATATAAGAGAGAGATAGAATCGCCATGCACCGGCATGGATGTGGGAGGCAGGGGTAAGGAGACATAATAATTAGCAGAGGTGAGAAGGAAATGGTAGGAGGAGAAGGGACGAATAAATTATGCAATGGGCTCACCATTTGATTTTTAATTTAATATCCCCAAAAACATAGAACCACCGCTGGCTAAGAGCAATTTCTCCATATGTTCCTGAGATACAAACCAATTTTTGGAATGAGAAGGACAAGGGTTATAGTTCAACAGCAGCAGGACGTACCTTTATCTAAGGCCAAATGCGGCCTGTTTGATAGCAAGGTGTGGCCCACCTGCAATATCCTCATTTGTCCCATAACAGTGTAATTCTGTTTTACAAGTCCCAAAAAATTCAATAGAAATCAAATATAAGAATACTGACACCATATCCTTCCACTTCTTACAGCATCAACATGGACCCCGACAGATACCCTTTTGTCATCTCCGAAGCCAGCTGTCTCAGCGCGGTTTGCATTGATTCGGATGGGAATGAAAACCCGGATCTGATGTCACTTCCTGTCCAGCAGGATATGATGGTTCTCCGGAGGGAACAAAACGACTGTGAGCATCTGTACAGACTGGAGACCGAACGGATCACAGTGGGGTGTACATGTGTCCGACTGGATGTTGAACACACATGGGGATGAAAAAAATATCTTTTGAGGTTCATCAGCGCAACCTCTATTATGTATGAAAGTACATATATACATATTGTCTATGTGATTATTTTCTTTCATTAATTTAATTAAAAAAGATTATAGAAACTTATTGGACAATGCGTTCATTTTTTGTTATTAAGTGTAATAATTTTGGTTTTGCGCATATTAATAATGATTTCCCTTTAAAGAAATAGTACAGATTTTTATTTATTTGTTTTTTAAACAAAATTCGTCACAATGAGGATGTCTTATTTATGACCAAAATAATAATGGCTCCTCTCTCATCTATGACAGCAGCATTTTTAATAATAATAATAAAACTGATGAGAGACAGGGTCTTCCAAGTGAGCCACAGGATTGGAAATACATATGCGTATTGGGGTGCATGAAATATTTTTATTTGCAGGAATAGTAATCTTAATGTACCCTGCCTGGTAAAATACTTTATAAATTAATTAATTAAAATTGCTTGTCCACACGACAAAAGAGACATCAGATAATGAGCTACACTTTGAATTCTGCTTCAGCGCTTAAAAATGATGAGGGAGGCATTGGGCGTTTGCAAATGTGACCTCAAATGCATATGCTCCGCCCATTGCTCCTGAGAGCCAATCAGGCAATCTCTTATTGGCTCACATGCGCATTGGATCTAGGTGAGGTCACGGGAGAGGGTGGCGTGTCCAGTGATGAGTCCAGGTGAAGGCATAGACTCTAATGACGGGTCCTGTGCGGGTTGACCACTGTAGCCCAGGTCTTGACCGCCTGGCTTCGAGTGACCAAGTGCTAGAATTTGAGGGAAACATATAGATGGTCACTACACAAAGACAGGAAGGAGATGATGAACAATCCAGGGCAGCAGGAAAGACACAGGGAATAAGGCACAAGGCAGTGAAAGAGAACATTTTTGAACTCGAATGCCCAATCTTCTACAGGAAGCCAAGATGAAGGGCTCTATGTACCCTCTCATCGTACATTAATGTTTCAATGTGGAGATTCCCAACTGAAAACATCAGATTTCCAATTATCTTTTTTTTTGTTAAGGAGATTAAAACCCTCTTAAATAAACATTTGGTGGTTTATTCAAAGCTGATCCCATTTTAAGCACTGTGCAGCATGGCAATCCTCAAATCAATATATATATATATATATATATATATATATATATATAGTGCCCCAAAAATAGTAAAGGAGAAAAAGACTCCTTGGTTTGGACATAAACCTTTCGACGTATATAAATATGCAAGCTGTAAAGCATGGCACAGGACACCCAACTATCAAAAGTTGTTCTGTTCAAGGGGAATCTTTTCCTGTTCAATCAGCTGTAACAAGCCATTTGTGGTGGAGCTTAATCCTTGTGGTTGTGGGATACAGTAACAGGGGGACCACCACAAGACCCCTGAAAGTGAGACTTTTGGTTTTGTTGCAGGATCGTGTGTCCCTTTTGCGTTGGGTTAATGGTTTGCATAGGTGTATGCAGTGGTTTGCACCCTACTGATCACCAATGCTGCAGGTGTTACATCGGCCACAACTTATTCTTTTCTTCTTAATTTTTAATCATTTTGAGACTGGTGTCCCTTTAAATAGGTGCTGTGTCGCTAATCAATAGATATCCAAACACACAAATGTGTAAAAAAAAAAACAGGCACTCACTTTCAATAAAGGTATTTGTCGATGTATTAAATCATGTAACAGCAAAGCATCAGAATCGACGTTTCGGTTCACACATTTGTGTGTTTGGATATATATATATATGAAAGTCGAAAAACATGCATCGAGTCTATGTTCTATTTAAGTAATGGAGTATTTTGGTAAATACCTAAGTTGACGGGCTTTTGCTAGACAAATCCCCCTTGTCCCTCTTGACCTCCTCTATTGCCCTTCTTTCCTCTTCTATTGTCCCTCTTTCCTCCTCTATTGTCCCTCTATTGTCCCTCTTTCGTCCTCTATTGTCCCTCTTTCCTCCTCTACTGTCCCTCTTTCCTCCTCTACTGTCCCTCTTTTATGGGAGCTCAGAATGATTGGTTTGTATGACTGTATCACAGAGCTCCACGGCAATAAAACTCACAACAAAGAGAGTTTAAACTGCAGCAAATGTGTTTTTACAATAATCTGTGTCAATAAAGTACTTTTTTCTCAATCTAAATGACTGATCAAACAACATACACAGCCCCACCCACAGCCACACCGTCAACCCCTCCCACAAAAATCTAAATGTCTCTCTTTGGCCATTTGAAATGTTGGGAAGTATGAAGCTTTTTCCAGCTCAGCTATTAAAGCCTGATTTTTTTTTTTTTTCGCCCTTGTAGGGTTGACACATTTTCTTTAAAAAAAAAAAATACCGGCCATGACATTGACTCCATAGGCTTTAAAGTCCCCATAGAGGAGTACTATTGGACTTTGTAACAAAGTGAGGTTTGATTTTAAGTCAGCCACTCTTGATTGTTGTGTTACACTCAATAACCCACATATCAGTCTAGGGCTCCTTTAGGTTTTAGTCAGTATTTCTTAAGGGGAAGTCCAAAAAATTGTACCACAGACAGGAGCACAATAAGTCTTCCAGTAACTGCACCGCTCAGACTAACCCAAATAATGACTTGCACAGACGTGCGTTTCAACACAATGAATGCAGATTGTAGCATCTGATTCTCCACTGCAATCTAGAATATGAACTTTGGGACTGCCCCACAGCTGCAGGTTGGGAAAAGGCAAACTATATAAGTTATTAAACATTGGATTCTGATTGGCTGCCTCAGATCTGACCTATTTTCATGGTTTTGGTTAAAAAAAAAAAACCTTAATAACAGAAAATGGCAGATACAAATATAGATTATAATGGAAGAAACGATTGGTCCAATGGTCCCATTAGAAAAAAAAATCCTTCCCAGTGTTAGACACTGATACCAATATTGGAAGGTCAATCCAGGTACTTGTTCTGTAACATAAGGGGATCTATTCACTAGAAAAGTGATTTGTGGGGAAAACAACATGAAACATGCATTGTGCAAAGACGGGCAATACAATGTCCAGTCAACTCACCTTGTAGTGAAAATACCCAATATTTTCTTTGTATGCGGTGTATAATATAATAGGTTATATCTTAATTTAGAAATAGAATAGAATTTATAAATTGACTCTGTCAACCTAAAAAAAACAACCAAAAAACATACTGTGAACGTAGAGAATAAAAAATTAGGAAAACGTATGTATACATTGTCATACCTTCCCACTTTCTGTCTCTGGCAAATCATTGGCCAGTCCGGGGGGGGAGGGGGGGGTATGACTTAGGGGATTGAGGGTCAGCGCTGTAGCGACACCGGGAAAGGAAAACCAGGACCACTGGATGTACTGTGTTAGTAAAATTGTAGCAAATGCATTAATTATTAGGAGAATGATGCTTATTGTTGCTTGTGACATCACTTGTGGCTTACTATGCAATTTACACTTTTCCCAATAAAAAAAAAAAGTAGCTCATTTGCATGTCAGGCTACAGGTGATGTCATCAAACAGGAGACCCCAAATACACATTTAAAACACACGTGTCTCTTAATTCATGCATGGGCTTGCAATTTTGTTAAAAGATTTTTCTTCTAAATCATTTTTCCTCTTTTTTTCCCCCCCTTCTCTATAGAGGATAAACCTGTGTGCTGTTAATATGACAAGTGTTAGTGGGGAAAAAATATTAACATTTAGACAGAGATAAAAATCAGCATTTTCTCATTTAAAGGGACTGTATCACCTAAACATTATTTGTACTGCGCATGTAGAGAATACAAAATGATTGAGAATGATCTATACATTGTATTAGCAAAACTGCCAGCAAATGCCTAAATTAGGAGAAAAATGTGTTTTAAACGTGTCTGTGGAGTCGCTGCTTATGACATCACCTGTGGCACGGTATGCCAATTACACATTTCCCATTGAAAAGCAGTTCATTTGCATACTAGGCCACAGGTGATGTCATAAGCAGGGGACCCCACAGACCCATTTAAAACACATTTTTCTCCTAATTTAGGCATTTGCTGGCAGTTTTGCTAACACAATGTATGGATCATTTTCAATGATTTTTAATTCTCTACATGCACAGTAAATGCAAAGTTTAGAGGATACAGTCCCTTTAGTTTCTTTATTGTCCATTTATTTTCTTATCTTTCCTACTGTTCTGTTTATGTTTTACGATGCACTAACAGTCGTCACTCACACACGTGTCATTTTTTTGTTCCTTTCTTTTTTTTGTTTTAAGGTTTTAGCTTCCTACAAAAAAAAAAAAACTGTTTAGTGAATCAGGCCAAAAATACATATAAGTAAAAAAAAAAAAGAAAACTTCTTGCCAGACTTTTTTTTTTCTCAATTCTGCCTGTCTCCTAAAAACCGCAAATCAAATGTAATAGATTGAAGAAGGTTACTATAGTAACAGTCCGGCCCCTCTCTCTCCAAGCCCCACCTTATTGGATGCCACTGAATTTAGAAGCCCCGGAGAATTTATTTTCAACGTACAACTACAAGAGAACTGTAACTTGTTTTAAAGCGAAAGTAAGTGCATTTCACATATATTAAGCATATGCCCAATATGCAGAAAGAAAGCTAGCTGGAACTGCACCTTTAATCCTAGCAGTCGTTGCTGACTCAGTAATTCTACTCCTAGTATTAGATCCGTTATCCTCTTTATCACCTGCGGCTGTTTCTGCAGACTCAGGGTTTTCACAGTTAACCCACAACAAAACCAACTGAAACCATATCACTGGCACCAAAGATTCAAACTAGCCTTCCTTTATAAACTGACATTTGTTTGATAATGCAAGATACATTTGTTTTATATATATATATATATATATATATATATAAAGCATTGATAGCAAACCTTGGCACTGCAGATTTTTGGGAACTGCAGTGCCAAGGTTAACCATCAAGAACTGCGAAGACTTGCACTAGCAATTTCCACATTGAAGATGATGAGGGAATCGTTGATGACATCACTCACATGTAGGGTTGCCACCTGGCAGGTATTTTTTTTGAAGTGCATACCTTGTTGCCGTGTCATAGCACACACACACACACACACGTGACCAGTGAGCACTCACACCCAGTAATAGAGAAGCCTAATTATTCCAAGAGATGCTAGGGAAGATCCAAATCTTGTTGTGGAAGGATCAGTCCCTGGGAGAAAGCGTGCAAAATGAAATAAAGGTAAATATAAAAAGAGATATAAATCTGTATATTCATTAAAGTTTCAGCTTTAACATGCATTGGTTAGATTGTTTGATTTTTATTTAGAATGGTCCTTTACAATATACATTGATCCCCATAAATATATTATTATCCTATCCATGTGTCATTATATCTTCCATTCCTTGTCATCAGCTTTCTTAAATGGACTGGATCACCTATTTACTGGGAATGTAGAGAATAAAAAAAATATTGTAAATATATCTATACGTCCTTTGTGTTTAGATGTAATGCTCCTCATTAATGAAAACAAAATGCCGTCAGTGGTAAATTAACGGGCATTTTAGATTCAATGCCGGCCACTAACGAGGCTAACGAGTGCAGTAATATTATTACCCTACCTAAAGACCTCCATACCAGTGATTCGATGACAGAAGGTCAAAAGGAACAAGCAAAATGATAAAAAATCATTAAGAAAAATAATTTTGGGGGAGCCATGAGGGGTCCCAGAAAGTTACCACAACCCCCCCCCCCTCCTCCCCCACGGGTCAACGATCTCCTACTGGCCCCACTAAATAAAAGAAATGTGACAAGTGACCGTGGGCCGGCACCATAGCTACAGTCACAAAAAAATCAATGGCCTCCTTGTCCCATGGGCCCGCCCCAAATAAATAAAACAATATGACCCCCAGGGCTATTCGTCATGTCCCTAATACATATAGATAAGGCCCCTCCTTCTGCCAGATGCTGGCCCGCGGTCACGGGGGGGGGGGTACATTGTTTTAAGGGGTACGTTGATGGCGCAATGGGTTCCAAACATTTTTTTTTGGGGGGGGGGGGGTCTTTTATACTCCCAGTTCCCTAGAATGTTATTATCAGTGAAATAAGGAATATTGGTGTTTTATGCCATTATTCCCTTCCCGCGGTATCATTGCTTTAACGTACAGTATTTCTGCGGCCCCTGTAGCAGTTGGGGTCGCCACCACCGGCCAATTTTTACCAGCCACATATAACTATTGCAGGCTGCTTTGCAGTATGCAGAAGTGGGATTGCCACCGTTTCTTTGGAAACAAATACCGGCCCTGCTTCTGTCTCCGCAGACTTTGGTCTCAAACCAATTTATTCCGGCCCAGGTGACAATCCTATGCACAAGACATATGTGACCAGAAGGAAATCAGTTACCCAATCGAGTAGAGCAGGGGTGGCAAACACAAGGCCCGCGGGACCTTGTAATGTGGCCCGCACAGCAGTGGCGTACTGCGGGGGGGGGGGGGTTTCCCGCCCGGGTGCCACTGACTAGGGGGGTGCCACCGGTGCAGCCGGCACCCCCGCCCCCCCTCCCCCCCCCCCCCCCCCCCCCCCCCCGCTGCTTACCTTTTTTTTTTTTCAGGCGGCCGTATCCTCTGGATGCGACCGCCGGGTGAAAAAAATAAAAATCACAGCGACCGGATGTGACGATACGGCGACTGTGTTTCCCTCCTCCGTGCAGGAGGGAAGACTGCACGGAGGAGTCGTCCGTCCTGGACCACAGACAAGCAGCGATTCAGTAAGTGATGGGGAAGGGGGGGGGAGGAGTGGCACAATATTACTGGGCATCTGGCTGGCCCAATATTACTGGGTTCTGGCTGGCACTATATTACTGGGCTCTGGCTGGCACTGTATTACTGGGCATCTGGCTGGCCCAATATTACTGGGTTCTGGCTGGCACTATATTACTGGGCTCTGGCTGGCACTGTATTACTGGGCATCTGGCTGGCACAATATTACTGGGTTCTGACTGGCACTATATTACTGGGTTCTGGCTGGCACTATTTTATTGGGCATCTGGCTGGCACTATATTACTGGGCTCTGACTGGCACTCTATTACTGGGCATCTGGCTGGCACTATATTACTGGGCATCTGGCTGGCACTATATTACTGGGCATCTGGCTGGCACAATATTACTGGGCTCTGGCTGGCAGTATATTACTGGGCATCTGACTGGCACTATATTACTGGACATCTGGCTGGCACTATATTACTGGGCTCTGGATGGCACTATATTACTGGGCATCTGGCTGGCACTATATTACTGGGCTCTGGCTGGCACTATATTACTGGGCTCTGGCTGGCACTATATTACTGGGCATCTGGCTGGCACTATATTACTGGGCTCTGGCTGGCACTATATTATTGGGCATCTGGCTGGCACTATATTACTGGGCTCTGGCTGGCACTACATTACTGGGCATCTGGCTGGCACTATATTACTGGGCTCTGGCTGGCACTATATTACTGGGCTGTGGCTGGCACAATATTACTGGGCTCTGACTGGCACAATATTACTTGGCTCTGACTGTTACAATATTCCTGGGCACTGAGTGGCACACTATTACTGGGATTTGACTGGCACACTATTACTGGGCACTGACTGACACACTATTACTGGGCACTGACTGGCACACTATTACTGGGCTCTGACTGTTACAATATTCCTGGGCACTGACTGGCACACTATTACTGGGCTCTGACTGGCACACTATTACTGACCCATGCACTGTGTAATTAGCGCAATCCTGACCGCTGCACTGTATACGTAGCACAATCCTGACCCATGCACGGTGTACTTAGCGCAATCCTGACCGCTGCACTGTAAACGTAGCGCAATCCTGACCCATGCACTGTGTACTTAGCGCAGTCCTGACCCATGCACTGTGTACTTAGCGCAGTCCTGACCCATGCACTGTGTACTTAGCGCAGTCCTGACCCATGCACTGTATACGTAGCGCAATCCTGACCCATGCACTGTGTATTTAGCGCAGTCCTGACGCAGGCATTCTGTATAAATCACATTTTTTATGTTTCACTCAAGCCCTCCCCCAGTGATTACTCTGCATGTTTAGTGCAGGTGCAGCAGCACTGATTATATAGACACTGAGGATATAATGTTTTGTTTCATTTAGTCACTTCATGTGATGCTGCAATAGAATACATTGTGTGGACAGTGATAAACTTAATTAATAATGAAATTATTCTCATTGGTTCCTGCAGCAAAAATAAATAAATACAATTAAATGAAATGACTTTTACTCACTAGTGTGTTCTCACTAGTAGTTCTTGCAAACTGCTGTAATTTCACAATTTCATCTAGCTGTAAGTATTTTATATTGTAAGCAATGCAAAATGTAAGACCTGTATGTAAAAGTACTTTAAAAGACAGTCCCTTTAATTCATCTTATGATCTGGCCTATCCCAGGATTCCGCATATAATCCATGAAACATTTTTTTGACACATGTTTAATATTTACCAAGAAAAAAAAAAAGATAGATAACCTAATAATCTTACTCTTTTGCTCTTTTGTTTATGGATTTAGATTTTTGAGACTAGCTAACTAAACATGTTTTTAGAAATTGTGATCCAAAAAGCATTTATATATAGTCAGCCTTATTAGTATAAGAATGACACAAATGTCATATCTCTGGCCCCATAGGGGCAACAATGCTTACATAATGCATACATAATGCATTCATTTAAAGAGACAGTTATACCAAAATGTGAACGGTATTTCTACCCGGCAGTATGTAGGATGGATATACGCACAGACACAATCCAATTAATTAATCCTGGTAGGTTCTATGAGATCTCCACCCTGATTAATTAATTGGATTCTGTCTGTGCGTATATCCATCCTACATACTGTCGGGCTGCACTTTCCACAGCATGTGGAACACATATGTATCCCTGGAAACATGCCGATGTTGGCAACTATGGGACTTTTGGCCTTTGCTAGGTGGATGTATCCAAATGTTTTTCGGATCCACGAATAATTAGCTTATTTCATTTTCAATGAAAATGTTTTTCTGTGAACGAAAGATTATTCTTACCGAGTCGATTTATCTTGTTATCGGCGAACCGATCAAAGCTGAGCGAGGAATGTGCTACAGACCACAGGGTGATACAATCTGCATCGAGGCTGCAGTGGAATATTAATTCTGAGAAGGTGTAGGAGGGGGATGTGTAGTGATAATTAGAATGGTTGCAGACAGTCATGATTTATTATTTATTACAAAGCACCCAAAAAGTGGTAAGTTTCATCACTGCCAGACCAAAAATAATAATAATAATCCAACAGTGCAGAGCAGAAGAATATGTCACAAAAAATGCAACATTTTACTAAAACATCTAGATAAAATCAAAACTCACAAAAACAGTGGCACTTTAAAACATATGTCATAAAGTGTGAAAGAGTTTATAAGTTAGCCACTGTTGGGGGTTTCTCACCCTCCCGACACAATGACTGGTCCAGTTCCTCCACGTATAAGGAGGCCCTGCAGACAAATATCTCGCACCCCACGCAAATAACGATGGTAACACTAGTGGTCTCTGTAGTCGAATTGAGCCCGTTAATGCCAGTGGTTTATCCCTAGGCAGACAAAATTTGGGCACCCCTCTACCCATATTGCACACCCAGGACATGCCCCATCACCCCAGTACATGCTCCATCACCCACATAGCATACAAATTAAATGTCCAATCACCCACATTACATGCCCTTATCAACCTATTACATACACATTACATGCCCTCATTTCCCGCCCCATCACCTTCCTTACATGCCCCCATCACCTCCATTACATGACTCCCATCACCAAAATTACATTCTCACAGCACCCCAGGACTTACCCTGGACAGCGCTGGTCCCTGGTGGCTAGTGGCAGGCAGCATGGTGTCCTGGAGGTTTGTCTTTGCTGCCTGTTCGGTTCCCCATGCTCTGGACACCATTCTGCCTGGTGATCTTCTTATCCCTAGCCACCGTCTCTGCCAGCAAGTGGTTTTTTTTATTTTTTTAAAGGGGTGGGGGGTGTTTTCGCCACCCCCCAGGCAATCAAGGAAAGTGCCGCCCTAGGCCTCCCTCTCCTCACATATTTTTTAGTGAGGCTGAGATACAGATCCAAGTAGTAAAAGTAAGTAAAAGTACAAAAAAATATTAAAAAAATTATAAAAGCCATTCCCTGCATTTAACCTGTTCCCTGCCATTGATCTTGCGTAAGCAGTGATCTTGCACATCAGTGCATTTTTTGCCATTTGTGCATGTTTTAGGGGTTCATTTTTTTGTACTGTAATTTATTACAGTACTACAAAGGCTCTTCTAAGAGCTATTAACCCCTTCCTTGCTGTCGATCACTGCTTACACAATGATATTGATGCCAAAGCAATTTTTATCTGTCTGCATATTTTATTTTTATTTTATTTTTTTTACATCCTCTAGGGGGTTATGTGTAAAGTAAAAATATTTTTGTGAATATTGATCTGACCAATTTAAATCTGCCTCCCTCTCCTCACTTACATTTTTGTGAGGAAAGAGACAGATCAGTATTAGTGTTATAAAAATATTTTATAAAATTGTCGGGTTTTATGAAAGCCATTCCCTGTGTATTAACCCCTTCCCTGCCATTCATCACTGTATAAGAAGTAATCTTGCACAGCAACAGTATTTTTTGCTGTCTGCACTTTTTGTGGGATTAATTTCTTTGTACTGTAATGTATTACAGTACTAGATGGGCTCTTCTAAGAGCCATTAACCCCTTCTTTGCTGTAGATCACTGCTTAGCCAAAATTCCAAGTTAGAAAAGCAAAAAGTGAAAAAGTGCACCTGTCAAATGTGGCCTTTTAACCCCCAAACAAGTTGACAAAACTATTCCTGGGTGATATCCCTGTGCTCAGGAGATGTTGCTGAAGAGATATTGAGGTGCAGTGACACATAACAGGATCTGTGAATTCATGCCTTAGGTACAATGTATGTGAAACAAAATTAGTACCCAAAACATCGGCTGGTGGTAGAATTAGTGCATGTAAAGTGTTAAAATACTACCATTTGAAATACCCTAGGGTGTCTAGTTTTCAAACATATATGATTTTAAGGCACTTAAAGTCAGGACGGCATAGTACGTCCTAACGTCATTAAGGGGTTAAACATGAGAATGTATCTCAGCATATACATTTCCTAGTTAAATATTCTAGTATTATTATTATTTGGGAGGTTACTCACAAACACATACGCACTGTCCATTGCATTATTTGAGACTGACATTGTCATCTTGTGCAACCAACTGTGCCAAGTGTTGCTGAATGTTTTTATACAAATAAATTGTTTACGAATCTTAAGAATAAATGTAATTATGCACCAATTGTGTGTTATGATTTCACTTTAAATAGGAACCAAATTAGTATATCAGATCAACTTTTCCTGTTTTGTAGGAATATGGAATTTTGGCACAAGGCTAGGATGACCATTATATTGGACACTTTTTGTAGAACATGCTAACATTCTAATGTATGCTGAAAATACAATATGCTATACTAAACGAATACTATTTTGATATTTTTATCCCAGCCAATATATGCTAATTACTAAAAATTGCTAATTTTTACTTATTTCCTAACTACTTTTCCTAAAAAATTTCTGTTTAGTTTTTGTTCTATTATATTTGAAACTGTAACCACTTGTAAAAGTATTCCATTCAATATTCAATCTCACATAGAAGTATTGCCTTTTTTTTTTTTTTCCTTTTTAAAAAGCCCAAAATCCTGTTTTTTCACCTCTTTCCCCCAACCTTCATTTGCAACTGCTCTCCAAATTGGTCCTGTAACGGACCGTCTACCGGACGAAGTAGACCCTCTGTCCGTTGTGGGAAATCACCTCCTTAGCCCCCAATTAAAGCTCAGCATTCACCCAGCAAGTCTTTCCTGGACCCTTGCTCTTTGTACCCAAATAGACAGGACATCTGGCAGTTAGGTACAGCAAGATTGAACTACTCTTTTTATTTGTGATTTACACAGCACATATATACCAGACTGCAATCAGATAACACTTGATTAAACAATAGAAAACTTAAACACATCACCAGTAAAGCAGTATCTAGCCACTTTAATCTGGAGCCAGAAGCAAGGTAGTCAGACTGGGTGCCTGACATAATTAAACAATGGAAGGCTTAAACACATTACAGACAGGGTCCATAATCTACAGGGAGGTGTTTGGCCCTCAGGCCCCTCCAAGAACCCCACTCAGGCAGGCTGTCAGAATTCACTTCGTGACAGGTCCCTACTCTCTGCTCATGGCCTCTATCCTCTTCCTTTGTACAATACTGAAGCCCTACAGTATTATTCGGGCTAAGCATCATGGGAAATTGTGGACTACATCTGTTATAAGGTGTAGCGAGCATGAGAATTCATGGGAAATGTGTCCCATTGGGCTAAATACATCTAAATTTAGCAGCCTGCATAGAGCTGTTTACAGGAACCAGGGAATGGTTAGTGGTGTAGGCAGCTGGACACCCCTGACCCCTTGGAGGGGCTGCTGAGACAGGATTATGAGTCTTGGAACATAGACTTCTGTTGCATTCAGCATTCTTTATTTTTTAATTTGTCACCCCCCACCCCAGGCAACAAACCACATCCAACAACAAACCATAAAGTTACGAGATCTGTGGCCTACCAAAAAGCCCCCTCAAGCAGTATCATCCATTGATCCTCTGGTACAAAAAAATGTAACTTCAAAAAAAAAATATTTATTCATGTTAAAGAACAAATCTAGGGCAAGTCAAGCGTAACATGAACATTGTGACAAGTTTCCTTGCAAGCAGTGGAAATTATCTTTCATATTTTTTTAAATGCTAATTGTTTGTTTTGTGGCTTTGAGGTCAATGTGGCAGAGTGTTTTTATTTATTTTTTTTATATTTTTTTTCTTGACACCTCTTGTGCTATCAGTAAGTAATTTGACTCAGTTAATTCATAGGCGGGTCTCGGGCACATGAAGTGGAAGTGGCCTATACAGGTCTTATAAGAAAGTGTCAGTTAACACCTTGAAACATCAACTCTGCTACACCTTATATCACAAACATGACCCAGCTGAAGAAGATGCTGTTGTGGCAGGTAAGACATTTACTGTACATACAATGTGGGCCCTGGAATGTGTCTAAATGCACTATGTATAAAATACAATTAAAATGTATGATTTGACTGAATTGAAGATGTATTCTTTTTATTAAAATAAAAAAAAATCTAATAAGGGGTTTGGAGGATCTTAGTTATGAAGAGAGACTTAAAAAATTGAATTTATATACGTTAGAAAAAAGGCGTCTTAGAGGGGATATGATAACATTATATAAATATGTGCAGGGCCAATATAAAGAGCTCTCCAGTGACCTGTTCATTAACAGAAAGGTGCAAAGAACAAGAGGTCACCCCCTCAGACTGGAAGAGCAAAGATTTCATAGACAGCAAAGGAAGGGATTCTTTACGGTTAGGACAATAAAGTTATGGAACTCACTGCCAAGAGAGGTAGTGCTAGCAACCACAATAGATGCATTTAAAAATGGTCTGGATGTTTTTTTAGGAAAGCAGAACATACAGGGCTATTAATAATAGAATAAGCATTAATAAAAGATCTTATTGATCCAAGGAGAAATCTGATTGCCTCTTGGAGTCAAGAAGGAATTCGAAATAGCTTCCTTAGGGGTTTTTGCCTTCTTTTGGATCAAAAGCTGTAATGATAGGTAGAAGGGTTGAACTTGATGGACTTGTGTCTTTTTTCAACCTAAATTACTATGTTACTATCAAAGGCAGAAAGTTATATATTGATTATGATCAGTAGACAATGTATTACATATAAATACATATGTAGGGTTTCTTTATACATATCATTTTATTTACTGCTATCTCGCATCCTCTGAAAATACAGGAGAATTAGAGTTTGGGGGGTCTATTCATTAAACGGTGAACTACGGGGAACAGGGGAACTGCCAAAATCAGACATTAAGAGTTGAGTTGAATTAAGTCCTGATTTTTGCACTTCCTATGGCAGGTCATCACCGTGTTCAGAATCAGCCTAATGAAAAATTATTTACATTATTTTTTTTTTATCATTATAATTATTACAGTCAGGGCAGTGTAGATGTAGCATCCACGCCCCAAATTTGTTGCTGCTGTAATGTCCTAAACACTATAAGCCACAGACCCATATAAAACTTGTTTCTCTTAATCTATTAAGCTAATGCAATGTATAGACCATTTCCTTATAAATTATTTTAGATTATGGGTAGCAGATCTACACACGCCAGACAAGCCAAATCAATATAGTTGGTCTTTTTCCCACTTCCGGAGATGATAGAGGCATTTGTTGGTTCTCCTTTCATGTGGTTGGATTCCCGAATACTTTGAAAAGGTTTCCCATATTTGCTCGAATATAAGATGAGGTTTTTTTCAGGCAAATGCTCTGAAAAATACCCCTCGTCTTACATTCGAGGTCGTCTTATAATCTGACCTCAAATTAAGGTCAGACTATAAGACTGGGATCCAGGTCCCCAGCAGAGCTGCAGGGGACCTGGATCCCCCTCTCTAACAGCAGGGAATGTCTGCGCGATGAGCGCAGACCTCACCTGCTGCCGCCCGGCACGACCGCCGGGGCTTCTATGAAGAAGCCGGGTACTTCCGGCTTCGTCACAGAAGTCCTGGCGGTCGTGCCGGGCGGCAGCAGGGGAGGTCTGCGCTCATCGCGCAGACCTTCTCTGCTGCCCCACTAGCCACCAGGGTGAATCAGGCAGCTGGGGGATGTCTGCACGAAACGTGCAGACATCCCCCATGCTGCCCAACACGGCAGTCTATTATGACGGACCAGCTGTCCGTCATAATAGACTACCGTGTCGGGCAGCATGGAGGATGTCTGCACGTATTGTGCAGACATCCCCCGGCTGCCCCCACTAGCCACCAGGGAACGAAACCAGGTGAGGGGGAGGGGGGAGGACACAGACAGACGAGGGGGGGGATAGAGAGAGACAAAGGGAGGGGGAGGGGGGAGGACACAGACAGACAAGGGGGGGGAGACACAGACAGACAAGGGGAGGGGGGAGACACAGACAAGGGGAGGGAGGGGGACAGAGAGAAAAGGGGAGGGGGGATAGATAGAGACAAGGGGAAGGGGAAGAGAGAGGAATTTTGGGGGGAGAGAGAGACAACACTGAGGGGGAAAGAGACAGCTGGGGGAGGGGGAGAGAGGCCGCATTGGCACATAAAAGGAAATAAAAACAAGAAATGCATTTTTATATTATAATTTTTTTATTAAATATTAAAAAGCAATTTACATATATACAAGTTAAACTTTTTTCCTATAGGGTAGTCTTATAATCAGGCATTTAGTTTTTTTCCTAAAGGAATGTACAAATTTGGGGGGGTCGTCTTATAATCAGGGTCGTCTTATAATCGAGCAAATACGGTACTTTCATTTTTAAACAAATAAAATATATACCTCTACCCAGGTCTCACTTTAGTAGTACAGCATAATTATGTAGGGAGCATACTTAAATGGTGAGCCAAAGCATAGATGGTGGTACAATGTATCCGTTTATAGTTAGCCAGAAATAGAATAACAAGAACAAGACAGCATGTGATACAGTGGAGTTCCTAATCAGTATAGAGTTAGCCAAACATGAATGGGCAAAAGGTACTTTTCCCTGTGGTCACAAAATCTGTAAAACATGCAAACATACCACAAAACAACAACCTATTTCTTCATATAGTGGGGACAACATTGCCTTAATTAAGGAATATACTAATTGTAACACCACTAACGTTGTATATGTCATTAGCTGCAATAAATGTAAAAAACAATCCGTGGGACGCACAAGTAGAAAACTTAAATGTAGAATCAGAGAGCATCTGAATGACATTGAAAATAAGAACAACACCTCAGTTGCCAAACATTTCTTTGAGTTGTGATAGTGCTAGTACACTTTTTGGTAACCATTGTTGGAAAAATAAGGGTTAATCTAAGAGGTGGTAACTTACCCAGAAGACTCTGCCAACAGGAAACAATTTGGATCTTTAAATTGGGAACTAGGCACCCTAAAGGCATGAACGCAGAATATGATGTGACATGCTTCTTTTAGATCCTGTCCACGTCCATCATTATGTTTCTTTTGCACCCTTATATGTGATGGTTTTGCTATTTCGCGTTCCTCACTACATTTTTACTTTGTCGATCCCTCTATATCTTCACTTCAATTGTTTCCATCTTTTTTGTGTATGTTTATAGATGTCGTGACCAAATCAGAGGAAGTTTTTTTTTTCCTCCTTTGTTATTAATTCACTCATTCATTTGATTTTATTTGAGATGGCACACTGTATAGAAAGTTTTTTCTCCTAAGGGATCTCTATGGAGCACACGAATACACCCTGAGATATTTTTAATCAATCACGCATCATATCTTTACAGTCCTGTATGCATGTATATGTTTTATGGTTATTGTATAGATTTTTCTGCACTTTATGTCACATTTTTTATTCAGATGTATTGTACACTATTATTCACGTATGTGTGTGTTTATGCTACCTTTTTATACATGTAATGTTTTTATAGAGTTTCATCATTGCTCTCATTTTCCTTTTACACATGTTATCCCCGTGCTTTTTCTAATTATTTCACGTCACTTATACACTTTTCTTTTCACACATTTGCATCTCACATCACACACCTTATACACTGTTTGTATCCTTACCATAGCCCTTTTTATTTTATTATTTCTTCTAACACAATTTTTTTTTCTGTTTTTTGTTTATTTTTCTTTCTTTTTTCTTTCACATACACACATTATCACTGATCATATACACATTTTTTACTTATTCACTTCATTTTCTATTTGGTCTTTTCACAGTTAACTCAGACACGCTCACACCTGCACTCATGTTATCCCTTTTTTTTTTTTGCATTGGTTTAACATGTGTATATTAGGAACTTGGGTCCACTTGGGTAACACCTATGATTAAGCGTGGCAACACGCGAAACGCGTTAGGTGTCCTTTTTCACTCCTATTTTTAGTCCGTTACACTATATCTTCTCTGTTTGCTGTTGTACTGCAATAAAGCACTTATTAATTGATCATCGTGGAGAAGGGAGTGCACACCCCTTTTTTCTTTATTGCGAAAACATGAATGGGGGTTAGCTGGGCATCATGGGAAACCTGTGGCCAGCAGGGCATTATGGGAATGGAAATTCCCAGTTAAACTACTTGAACCTGTCCTCAAGGACCCTCCAGGATTTGAGGATTCCCCAGCTGTGTTTACATAAAAATACAGTATGGTTTCCCAACAGTTAGGGAACCACACCATGAGTTATACATTTTAGTCCTGTCGCCTTTTCTGATCCCGTATTACCTTAACATAGTAACATAGTAACATAGTAACATAGTAATTTAGGTTGAAAAAAGACACAAGTCCATCAAGTTCAACCCTTCTACCTATCATTTCAGCTTTTTGATCCAAAAGAAGGCAAAAAAAACCCCTAAGGAAGCTTTTTCGAATGTTGCCTCCTAGGGGGAAAAAAATTCCTTCTTGACTCCAAAAGGGCAATCAGATTTCTCCTTGGATCAAAAAGCTCTATTATTAATGCTCATTCTATTATTAATACCCCTGTATGTTCTGCTTTTCTAAAAAAACATCCAGACCATTTTTAAATGCATCTATTGTGGTTGATAGCACTACCTCTCTTGGCAGTGAGTTCCATAATTTTATTGTCCTTACCGTAAAGAATCCCTTCCTTTGCTGTCTATGAAATCTTTGCTCTTCCAGTCTCAGGGGGTGACCTCTTGTTCTTTGTACATTTCTATTAATGAACAGGTCCCTGGAGAGCTCCTTATATTGGCCCTGCACATATTTATATAATGTTATCATATCCCCTCTAAGACGCCTTTTTTCTAAAGTAAATAAATGCAATTTTTTAACGTATCAGATCGTCCCAACTCTGTCCTCAACTAGCTGGCTATCAATAATTTTTTTTATGCTTTATACATAATTATATTAACAATAAGAATGCATTGAGCTTAAATAATAGTCTAATTATTTAAAGGGACTCTGCCAACCTAAATATCGATGGTCAATGGTGTAAATATCAATTTATGTAGCGCTGGGTACAGAGCATAGAAAAGGAACTACACACTAAGTTAGACAAACTAGAACAGACTAGAACATGAGGTAGAGAACCCTGCTCGCAGAGCTTACAATCTAGAGGGAGTGGGGTACATGAGACACATAAGGGATTGAAGAGGTCAGAGGGATCGAAGTTGTAGTAACAGTAGTGTGGATGGGTGGCACTAGGTAGGATAGGCCAAAGATGAGTTGTGTGTGTTCCAGCTAGAATTAGGATTAGCTAGAGGTAAAGTTACCGGTGTTCTAGTGGGTTGGGTAGCAAGCTTTATTAAAGAGATGAGTTTTGAGGGACTTTTTAAAGTTTGAAAAGGAGGGAGAGAGCTGGATGCATATCCAACCATATGGTGATGTCATAAGTAGGTGACGCCACAGACACATTTAAAATATATATTTCTCTTATTTTATATATTTGCTTTCAATTCTGCTAATATAAAGTATAGATGATTGATCACAGTTATTATTCTCATCATTCACAGTATAAACACAGTTTGGGTAGACAGAGTCTCTTTAAAAGGAATATCCAATATCCAAAGGAATTTGCAAAACATAATTCCCCCAGTAGCTAAGGTGGAAACAATCTCCCAGTCAACTACAATTCAAAATCTACAATTTTGGCCATAAATTCGCAAAAAGCACTTTTTCAATTCCCTATTATAAGAATAAAGCCTTGGGATGCCCTGGCATATCCAGCAAGAAATAGATTATTTTCTACCCTTTTTTTTTTCACTCTCTGTACACAGGATGTCATCCCTTTAATACACAATGAATGTTTGTTTCTTAAGGTCCTGACTCTCGTGGCCCTGATCGCCGACTCGACGCAAGTAAACAAAAAATCATCTTCTGGAAAGAAGAGCAAATGCAGAAAGGAAAATGGCGACTGTAAGAACTGCGTACTTGTCCGGCTCGACCACCGCCCCAGCGATAATTCCATGGCTCCTCCCCTTATCAGCGGCCTGGAGTACCGCTCCATCGTCCCGTGGACCTATGAGTAAGTTCTAGAACTTCTAGAGGTGGAAAAAAAAATCTGAAGCTGACCAGTTCCCTAAACTTTGTTTTAAACTTTTTCTTCATTCGTTGAAGCAAAAATGTTTTTAAAAAAACCTTTTGCCACATTCTCGGAATAAACCCAATATGTATCTGTGCCTAGAAGCACAAGTGAAATAAATAGAAATGTAGTGTCTTTTTAAGGACAATTTCCTTCTGGTCCAATATGACTTCTACACACTGCAAGGCAGCCTGCAAAAGTTATAATAAAAACAAAGATGGCCAAGGTGACTGACAACCCTAGTAGCTTCAAGAGTAATAATACAATCCTCCACAAGAGGGAGACAAAATGTTCATGCACACATACATTACACCAATGGGATTCTTTGCCAATTATAACTTCTATAGATCCTAATTTTGTCGGCAAAAAAATGTAGTTTGTCTAATTGAAAGACTGTAGGCGTTTTATTAAACAGAAATGTTTTATTGAAAGGATACAAATAAAGTACCTTTTTGGTCCCTCTTTCCTATTGGTGGGGGCAGACATCTTGGGCCAGATGACATAATGCTATCAGGGCCAGCCATGTTGTTTAAAAACTTGGGTCAGATGAAGGAAGATGTGACCCAAGATGGCTGCCCCACGGTAGTTGTGTATATTATTTGTATTATATCATTAGAGGGACTTTATCGACCTAAACATAGTTTTTACTGTGGAACTAGAGAATAAAAAAAAAAAATGATGAAAAATCATGTGTTTGCATATTATTATACCTCGCTAGGGTAGTGGACATGCAGAAGGAAAGGGCTCAAAAAGAAGTGCAATTCATTTTAAATCCCTTGATATATATTTTTTCCAAGATTTGATAGAAGGCTGGTCTAGGACTGTTTACAATTATCTAAATTAGGGTGATTCTTCATCATGTTAAACTCTGTGGAATAAATGGCAATTTAACCACCGAGTTCTGTTTAAGTGAAACACTGCATCAAGTAGTATAGTAGTACAGTACCTTATAGAACCCTGTTTGCTATTGGAGGCAGACATCTTGGGTCAGATGACAAAAGATCTGACCCAAGATTCTAAACACGGCTGGCCACTGATAGCGCGCTACAGAGGACTCAGTGAGGTAGTTTATTTCTATTTCTGTGTTAACCCCTTCACGACCAGACAGTTTTGAACATTTTCAACCCTGTGTGACAATGACCGTTTTAACACTTCTGCAGTGTTAGTGTTTAGCTGTAATTTTCCTCTTTCCCATTTAATGAACCCACACAAACTATATACTGTTTTATTCCGCATAAGAGGGACTTTCCTCAGCCACCATAATTTTGATCAGATCATGTAACTTATTACCAAAAAGAAAATGAAAAGTTGAAGAAAACAAAACATTTTCTTGTGTACTTTTACAAATGAAATCGGCTAACTACATTCTAAGATTTGTCCTGAACTTAGAAATACCCAATGTTTACATGTGTTTGTTTTTTGCAAGTTATAGGGCAATAACCGGAGATAACGTATTGCTTTTTACTAACAATTTTCTCCTACAGTCACCTTTTGACCCCAACCCTAGATCTAAAGCCAATATAATATATATATAATTTTCTTGTACTGTAATGTTACTGCTTCTAGAGGAAGTCTAGCAACAGAGTAACAGAAGTGATTGAACATTTCCGAAGCTTTTGCCCACAATAGGGCAGTTCCATATTGTCATTAAGGGTATGTTTCCCGTTGACGTGCCTGGCATGTCGGTTGTCGCAGAGGTTAAAGGATTTCTATTTAAAACGTCTGTCTTTTCAATTACACGTCATTTTTTTTTTTCTCTCTGATCTTGATAACAAGCAAGGCTTCCGTTTCTAAATCAGTTGTCCTTTTATCTGCAGTGTGTCGGTGACTGACCAGAGGCTTCCTCTGCGGCTCTTTAACGTCACCTGCTCCTCTCGGTGCGTTGGCTTCGAGAATACGTTGAACCCAGCCCCGATACAAAGAGAAATCCTTGTTCTCCAGAAAAAGGGAAATATCTATACTCTGGAACGTACGAGAGTCACGGTCGGCTGTACCTGTGTCTACCCACGAGTCACAGACAGAACCCATCAAACAGCTACCTGATGCCATGAGCAGGACGGACGAGAAGCAAGATCAGAGAAACTGCAACTTGGACTCAAACTTCCACCCCGAACATATTTTAAACCCAGAAACATTATATCTGCCATTTGAAACATATTTGTTTTGTACAGCAGACCATTTCACAGGGGGATGACCATGGACTCCATACAGCATTGAATATATTTTTTTTTTTCTGTACGGTCAGTAAATAAGACCCTTTAATTACATTATTTTTTTCCCCATCGATATAAGCCTTTGTGTGAAGGTTCCATCCACTAGAGCATGGCTAGCAGCATTTACATCCAAGATCCAGCTCTCACTCAAAAGGATCATGAAGGATACAGCGAAATCACCATTCATTGCGTATTATGGCGATTGCCCCTTTTTTTTTTTTTTCAGTGTTTGGCGGGAGGAGTTCTCAAACACTAATCAGGCACTCTTAAGCGTCCGGTTCTTTATACATTGGCTACACTAGCACCAACACAACCTGTAAGAATTAAAACATTAAAACATCACGCCATCTGTTATCAGTCTTATTTATACAAAAGGCTCACACACTAACAGCACCCGTATGTGGCGCTATCAGCATGTGAGCCATCTTTTTATATGCCCCACCGTGCAATCCAGAGATGACAAACCTAATTTTTTTTCATCCCAGCCCTGACTTCGAAGTCATATCGGTGGACATGCATGGTAATTTAATGTTGGCAGCACTGGCGATCCTATCAATTTGCATGGGTCTAGGTTCACCTCAACATTCCTCATACTGTGAAGATAGAGAATAAAATATTATGAAAAATTATTTCTCCATAATCCAGGACCGGAGGAAGACTTTCTTGGGCAAAACACAATGCATGAGGGATTGTTGCACAAGAGTAGCTCGGAGGTGTCCAAACTATCTGGCACTATTAGCATGTTTCCATGACCCTGGTCTTATGGATTGTCTTTACTACATGCAACATTTTTATGTTTATCCTGGTTTAATAAATTTACTTCTAAACTAATTCCTGCTCCTTAGCTCATCATTGCAGGCAGTCTGCCCACCAAACAAATACATTGTTCCATGCCCAATGTTCTAGAATTAGTGTAGGATATACTTGGAGTGAGACACTTGTCTGTTCTAGTTAAATCATGTACATTTTGTGCTTAGTGTATTGGCTCAGCTCACACAAATATATATATTTATTAAATTGTGCAGTCATCACATTGATAAATGATCTATACATTGCAGACTTAAAATGGACTATATCACCTAAACATTGTTTAAGATTGAAAATGATATTGGTCACAGCAAGTGCATGAATGAATGAATTTTTTTTTTATGTGTTCATTCTACTGCTTGTGACATCACCTGTGGCATGTAAATTAACTGGATTTCAATGGGAGATAATTTGTATTCCGTGCCACAGGTGATGTCAAACAGGTGACATTTAAAACGTTTTTCTCCTAATTTAAGCATTTACTTGCAGTTTTGCCAACACAATGTATAGCTCATTTTCAATCACTGTTTATTCTCTACATGCACAGTAAAAACCAATGTTGAGGTGAAAGACTCCCATAAAAAAAATGTGTTTTAAATGTCTTTAGAATATTTTAATTAAGGCCACTTATAGAAGCAGTACAGCAGGAGCATGACGACAATACAATGTCGATACTCTTGGTAAGAAAAGTAACAATCTGGCAGATCAAATGGACATTTGGTACCTATATCATATCTTGGATATTGTAGTAGGAAGCGACACAAAACCAGTTCTCAACCGAACTAACCTCAGGATCCAGTGTTCCTTGGACATGTTATCACAAAAATAATGAATGAATGAATGTGCTATAGAGTTAAAAAAATAAAATAAAAAAAACATTGAAACATATGACTAATTAGAATAGGAAAAAGATTCTTTACTGAAAAAAAAAAGTCTCAAGGTAGCTGGACCAGAGCTGAGAAGTCATAGTGATCACTCACTGCCGTGTCTCTGCCACTTCAAGCCCAAACTTCACCCATACCAGGCTAATTTTGAAATTGTATGCCTAAAGTAAATGGTGCCAACTCAACTGCTTCCAAAAATTCTAGAGGGGTTAGAGAAGAGATATCAGCGACACTATCGAAAAACACAACATCATCATTCATCCCCCCCAATCAAAAGCTAGACTTTTTGATGAAGCCGAAGCGCAGGTTCAGGACGCAATCCACACCAGCTCAAGACCCACCAGTTGAGAAACACTGCACTAACTATATCAAACAACTGCATATCATATCTGTCAACTGAGGGCAGCCTGAAGGTACAGAACACTTCTCAGTATTAGACTAATGATAAAAATATAAAAGAAAAAAAAGTGAGACTACAGCAAGAAAAGAGGAGAAGTGATAGAAAAGGAAGCCACCCAAGTGAAGGACTACTAGCGGCACTAAAAGAGGGCCAAAATACCCCATTATCACTCAGTGTGGGTAATTCCACGGGGGAGGAACTAGTACGATCAATATTGAGCAGATTTCCCTTTTACAGATTTCATTCAACAAACAGACTGCACGTTGTATACAGTAAAGGCACAAACTCTGTAGTTTATTTGGTAAGAACTGCACAGAACATTAAAAGATCACTCGCAGAGTGCTTCATTTTATACCAAAAGTCGGCATCAATATACAATCAAAAACCAGCAAAAGATGGTTTACTAGAAACAGATCATTAATACAGCAATAAAACTTTATTTTTGGGGTGGTGGTAGGAAATACCTAATTTGCAAGGTAATTTGCACTTTGGCATTAAAAGAAGAAAAAATGGCAGAATTTCTGATGAGACGGCGGCACCAACACTGGGGCAAGTGATTTTTTTTTATCTAAGCACATGCACTTGAAGGGGCATAATTTTTTTTTAATGTACATGGTTCAGTTTCATTTATGTAAAAATTCAATGTAAAAAACAAACAAAAAAAACCCCCATTAGGAGCCAGAAGCAGGGATTTGGCTTGGCTGTATCCCATTTAGTGATTTTCAGTAAACATCCACTGCACAAACCAGACCATTCACACTCCTGTTAAGTATTATTAGCAGAATTTTTTTTTCTAAAAAAAATATATTTACATTAAAATTGCTGGCACCGGTTAAAAAGAAAATAAAAACGGGGATTGTAAGGCCGTCACAGATACGTATGTAAAATGTAACACAGCCCTAAGGAGAGGCCATTAAACTACTGAAGTAATAAACACTTCAGTTCTCTAAATCAGCTTGTAAAATAAGCTTAGTTATATTCGGGAAGATTAATATCAGCGGTGATATTAAACAAAGGAGAATAGGAAGAGATCAGATTAAGAAGACAATGTTGTCAGAAACCATGATATGGTTTGCGTCTTCCATGAGTTCCAAGGCGGCTTTCACCTCCCCCTCAGAGAAGGGGGTCTCATTCTTTTTGTTGATGGCGTCCATCAGCGCCGGCATGCCAATAGACTGTGCGTGCGCAGACTTAAAGGCGTCCAGAAGGGCTGCTTTGAAAGACTTCAGCCTGAAAGAGAAACATTTTCATATTTAACAATGTTCTGCAACAGATAGATATATATGAAACACTGTACAAAAAACAGGACAATCTCTACGTTAACAGCAGTAAATAAAAGTACATTATTGCACTTTTTTTTTTGCTCAGTGCAAAGTGGGTTAGATAAAAGGTCTGGACCATGACAGAGCGATACGGAGCAAAGGGGACACAAATAAGGTACTTGTATGTATTTTCATTAAAGCATTTCTATATTTCAAATGTCTTCACTTGATACAATTTAAACAACATTTTGGCCATGAGTTTCAAATAAGTTAGCTTTTCATTGCATTTCTATACTGCTCATTCCTTTCAGTGCATTTTTTCCAAAAAAATGATAGAAGATCTGCTCCTATACACACACACACACACACACACACAAACACACACTTTTCCGTTCTCAATCTAATAGGCCTCGTCTCATACCTTTCACCTGTAGCCCTGAACTCCTCAATGTGCTTATATTAAAGTATTATTGGTCCTGATTACATTTCCCATCTTACAATGGTGTTAACTGTGCTAAATAACTAAATAACACCACGGTCGGGGTTTGTTTCTTCGCCCTTACCTATCTCCAGATAATCCAGTTTTGGAAGAGGAATCCGTTTCCTTTTTGTCACGGCCAGCGTCAGGCGTCTTTGGTGTGTGGACTTGGACTGGAAGCAAGAGAAAAAAATATAGCAAGCGAAAGAAAACCATGAATTGGACATTAGTTGGGAGTTTGTGATACACAAAATCTTGAAAAGGTGCACGCTTCAACAAAAATAAAATATTAATCCCCCCACTATATTTTCACAAAAGCAGACATCTTTCTGGTGAAAGATTCCATAAAGCAGTTATTGTGATAATATTCCATACCAGGAGTCATATAAACCAGACACTTCAAACGTCACTAGTCAGAAAGCAGCTCTTGGTTGCCATACCAGAGAACAGTCTTTATATAAACCAATGGCTTCCTGTTACTCACAGGAGTTATAAAGTCACACACGAGCTGGGTAAGATCACTTTAAGCCCATTACATACAAACACCAGCCCACGTTTTCAGAACTGCAGGTGAGTGAGGGGGGTGGAGAAGGGATTAATCCGAATTGCAGGTCACCAGGATAGCAAACCCTGGGTTAGGAGATCCAAGCCTGCTGCATGGAGACCCCCAAACTACTCCTGTACATCAAATGTGTATAAGGAAGCGAATGGAAGAACCTACCAGTGGTATCCTCTGTGTCACTAAATTCGTATGGGTCAGGCTGCTCCCCATCCTTGGCACGTGCAGTTCTCCTGTTAAAAGAACACTGGGTTTGTAAAGCTTCAGATGTGTATTTAAAAAAAAAAAAAGCACAATTGTGTTTCTAAAAGGCTACATTTTTTGAGGGTTCACTCAAAGGCACTAAACTGAGTCTAATATAGAAGCACAAGGGATAGGTTTGTTGTCCCATGAACTGTCGGATACTTTGTCCTCTGACCTGCAGCTGCCATGCTTCCATGGGAGTGGCTCTCCTGCTAGTGCAGAGACCCCTTCGTTTTTGCATGGGATCAGCATGGGGGACAGGATCTAGGATTTCCTTCTTTGGGTGAAATGCGTGAGGTAGATGGGAGCTTGAAAACTGGTAAGATTTATTCATGGTTCTTATTGTCCACAGCTTGAAACGAATTTGAAAAACCTACAGTGATTGTTCAAAGCTGAAGCACAAACTGGCTGATAATTAAACTGCTTTGGAGCCACACAACAGGTGTCATTTTATAAAACTAACTTCATGAACGTCTCACAAGTTATATGGGTTATTTTTTAAAACAAACATCTTATCACCATTATCCCTTTGAAGATGCATTAAGTGAGGTCTAACCCTGACCTTTGACTCTATACAGGGTGCAACTCATAAGCCTGAAAATGGTGTTTCCCTGTCTTCTATGCCAATGATTCTGTCTCTTTCATTGGATTGATCCCACCCATTTAGCTCTGTATCAAGCAAAGCGGAAATATTTTTTCTATATGAACAAAAACAAATACATATTGATAGAAGGAAAAAAGGTCTTCTCCAAAGTAGACCTGATGTGTATCTTTGTGGGGTTCATCTGATAGAGGGTCTCTTCCTGCTATTGCTGGCAGATAGAAAGTCGCCAACCTGACCGTGCTTACCAGGAACGCATGGCAGCTGACAGGATAAACTGGCTTGTACAATGAAAAGTGCATGATGGTTTGTTCTCATACTAGGGATATTAAAGGGTCTACTTAAGAGAGAACGGCAGGGAATTGAGAAAGTGGTGCATTTTTTTATTGAGTGGACCCTTGATTTTTTTTTCCCCTGATGGTCCTGTTAAAAGAAACTGAATAGCACTTAGTACAGGATTATTATCCAGGGAATTCACATCACAAGGTGCTAGGGAAGTGCCATTTAAGCATAACCCACCTCTTCTTCCTTGCCTCTGGGTCGGTCTGTGACGGCACCTCCTCATCCTCGGTATCAGAGCCTTCATCCCGCTTCTTGCGCTTCTTCTCCTTCTCCAGCACCTGCACAATACAACACGCAATCAATGGCCGATACAGGAAACCCTTCACCGTTACTCATTATCTAAAGAGCCTCACGGAGGGATTAGTGTGAGTTCCAAGGAAATGGTCTGTGTTAAGTCAGCTAAAGCATTGAATATACTGTGATACGGCCTGTACATTCTGCAGACAAAATACCATAAGCAAATCCAGAAGTTAAAGCACGACTTTCACAAAAAAAAAAAAACCTAAGTTCTGTTTAACTGAAAGATTTAATCAAGTGTAAGCATTTTAATTAAAACCACTTGAAAATACATCGAACATACCCGATTGTGCATCTTTGCGCTATATAGCTCTATCAGAGGGTGAACAGGTTTACAATCTTGGGTGTAAAAGAACAAAGATCTGACACAAGAGGTCTGTCACCAGATAGAGCCATACAGAGCAGAAAAGGCTCAATAAAAGGCACTTTTGTTTGTATTCTTTCATTAAAGTCTTTCAATTGAACAGAACTTAAGGTTTTGCAGACAGCTGTCCATTACGAGAAAAGTGCGTTCAAAACTCGTCTGCGCTCTCTCCTGATTATGACATCACCTCATGTGTTCATATGCAAAATAGCCACAACGGGTGAAACCAAAGACATTTTAAAAACATTTTTTCATTTTAATTTAGGCATTTCTTGCCAAGTCTGCCAACAGATATATTTAAAAAAAAAAAAATGACAAATACATTCTGTAGATGCATTGTAAAACACATAAGTATAAACTACAAAGTCCATCCCTTATTCCCACCTCTCCCTACTTTATTTCTGTACCCATTATTTTGACTATTGAAAAACTCAATAAAAAGATAAACAAAAACAAAGTCTCCTCACCTTCTTGAAGTATGCATACTGCACAAGCTCTACAGCGGCCTCCGCATCCTGCAGCTGAACAGTTTTGCTCATTCGCACTTTTGCGTGGGCTGTAGCCAAGCGGATCATGGTCTCCAGAGAACGCGCAGTGACTGGGGAGGTCTAGGAAAACAAGGTACCAAGTTAGTCTGGATACACACAAAGTGACTGCTATTTAACCAAGAGGTACAAAAGGCCTTTTTCCCAACACGGCTCTTGAATATGCCGATATAACAGTACGTCATGATTCTATTTTTCAAAAAATCTAAAAATGATTTACACATGTGCTAGCAATTCTGTTAAAAATGTCTAAATTAGGAGAAAAATGCATTTTAAAAACATCTGTAAAAGTTGCATATTACACCGCAGGTGATGTCATAAACAGGAGACGCCACAGACATTTACCAAAAAAATTCTCCTAATTAAGATATTTTGCTTGCAATTCTGTCAAAATGCATAGATCATTTTTTGATCTATACTGTGAACGTAAAGAAAAAAAAAATTGTATTAAAATAAATTGAAATAAGACATGTCCAGGTGACTGCAAATATAATCCTTCCCCATCAGATCAGACTGCACGACTTAGACCGGGATTGACAAATATTTACATGAAAAATTATAATCCAGTAGAGTAAAACATTTAGGTGTCAGCACTAGGGATTTCAGCAGCTGTGTGTCCGTGGCACATGGAGGTTTGAGAGTCTTGTCTGAAGTGCATTGGGATATTAGACTAAACCCTCAATAACATTTTAAAATCACACCGAAGGCAACTACAGGCCGAGTATCCCTTATACAAAATACTTGGGAACAGAAGTATTTTGGATAACGGATCATTTTACACCAATAAGATATATGAAAGCCTCTCAGCACTCATGATATACAGTAATAGTGTAAATACTGATTAGAGCAAATAAACCACTGTTACTGTGATGTAGCTGTGATGTGAGGTATCGTTGGGAACCTGCCGTTGGTGCATCAGACTTCCACACGTGTCATTGTATTACCCTTTATGGGTGAGGGGGAATCTGAGCATGCATGGAAAAGCTATATCACAGCTTAATGGGGCTGGACGCTGAATAAACTGTTGTGTGTTTGCATTGTGACAGGGGTGTGAGGAGTTTGTGGCAAAATCCCAAAAAGATGTTTGGATAACAGATGTCTTGATACTCAACCTGTACTGTGTGATTATTCCCTTGATGCCAGATGGGGCCTACCCCCTTAAAACCACATGGGTGCCCTGCTGAAAGATTGATTAGCTTGTGATGTTGCAGAGAAAGTTAAGCAGTAAACGTCCAAGCTACTATGTCGTGGAGATCGTTCTGTGACCTGGCAGCACAGATTAGTTTGTGGTCTCTGCCCACCTAGCACACCTCTGACCAGGGAGGAGATGATCATATCCTCCCAAATGACCAGATGTGTTCCATGCGACTGACGCACAAACCAAGACTGTTGTCTTTATGGTTAAGGAGAATAGTCCTTTTCTTTTACAAAAGAGTAGGGGACAATATCTTGATTAGTACATACTTGGTGTGCCATACAAATGACACTTACATTACTGCCACCTCATTATAACAAATGATGGTTTACTTTTTTTTTTTTTTTAAGGTTGAGCTGCTCAGGTTGTGTAGTTAGACCTACCCTGGCAACATCTGTGCTCATCTGATCTTGGTTTCTCAGTCGTGTATACTCCTCTGCAATGTAATTGGCCGCCTCGGACGTCAATGAGGGCTTAAATATTTTGGCCACGTGTATGTACTTGCGCATAAACTCCATGCTGAGTAACTTCTCTCTGAACAGACCGGAAAAAAAAACAAAGGTTGTTATTCATAAACATACAGGAGGTGCTATACAAGGAGAAATGTCTAGGCTCTAAAAATTAAAAATGCTTTAATGAAAGAATAAAAACAAAAATGACCTCATTGAGCCTTCTCTGCTCTGTTTAGCACCATCAGGAGCTAAAAAAAAATCTCTACACTGAAAACATTTAAACAGCTACCGTATTTATCGGCGTATAACACGCACTTTTTCTCCCTGAAAATAGGGGGCAAATGATGTGTGCGTGTTATACGCGATCGGTGGCTGAAAAAATAAAAAAAATCTAAAACTTACCTCGTTCCTGCTCTGTCCCCCGGTGCTCTGAAGGTGCGTGGCTGTGAGGGAAGCGTAGTGCGCTCCCCTCCAGCCGCGCGGTCAACAAAGTGTTTTTTTTGTTTTTTTTAAACAAACTATTGTTCCGCGCGGCTGGAGGGGAGCTCACAACGGTTCCCTCACAGCCACGGACCTTCATAGCACCGGGAGACGGAGCAGGTAAGTAATGGGGTCTGGGGGGAGGAAGGTGGCATAACAAGCATACTAAGGGGAAATATCCTGGCATATCAAAATGTCATATTGGGGGCAACATCCTGGCATATTAAAATGGCATATTGGGGGCAATATCCTGATATATAAAATGGCATATTGGAGGCAATATCCTGGCATATTAAAATGGCATATTGGGCTTCAAAGTTCTTTATTTGAAATGTAAGTTTTTTTTCCTGAAATTTCCTTCTTAAAATGAGGTGCGTGTTATACGCCGATAAATACGGTATTTTCCAATAGCTCTAGGTTAAAAAAACTAGACATTGAGCATGTCATTCGCAAATTTGCACACCCTTCCCGCCCCCACTGAACCTTGTAAGCGATCTTACCGCTTCTTCTTCACGCCATGGAGAAGACTGTCATGTTTCTCGTAGACCACAAGTTCTTGTTGCTCCTCATGACTGACATTGGGATCACTCGTGGCCAGAATATCCACGGCACTGCCGAGCGGCAAAGCTGAGAGAGAGAGAGGCATCGAGAATGTCAGAAGCAGAGAAGCATTGGCAGACTGTCCTGGTGTTTTGGTCACCATTCAAAAATCGCTATAAGTCATTTAATCAGCTGTGACCCTTTGATAATACACTAAAGGCAGTGTGTCTGCAAACTTGCCTCAAACTCATCTGTTGAGAACCAGTAATAAGCAATAAATTGCAGTTTTTAGCCAACTGAAATAAGATATCTAAACACAGTCAATTTGTAAACACTTGGAGGGGTATGTAATGTCACGGCAGGGAAAGTGTGTGGGGGGGGGGGGGGGGGGGTTTAAGGAGGGCAGGCAAAGTTTTACCTCAGCAATAAAATATAGTAAATATTCAGACTCAAAGGAGAGAGCAGGGACAGGGAACACCTTTAGTAGGGGGTATTTTTTTGAACCATTACGTTCCTGATAATGGACCATGAGGGATAGAAATTGGTTTAAAGGACAGCTGTCAGCAAAAACTAGGTTCTGTTAAAGATTGCATCAAGGGTAGGTATTTTAACTTAAGTGACAAAAATACATATTCAGACGTCTTTGCTTGAATAGCTCCAACAGGGGAAGACATATCGCTTCAAATCTGACCCGAGAGGCTAAAAATGGCGCACACAAAGTCTAATACTAGTGCTCTGTGCGTTTGCCTGGGAGTCAGTGATGCCTCAGTCTGTCCCAAACATGCAAGTTGCTCCAGCACAGCCAGTGTAAAAATGATCCGTTGCTTTCCAGCGCCTGAGAACCTCTGCCAAACCGTATTCTTTCATTAAAGCCTGTCTATTTAAAATGCCTACATTTGATGCCATCTTCCCATTAAAGGCAATTCTTTCACGACTTCTAAGTGACACATTATTCACTTCTTCAATAAGATTAATTTCCATTCCTAGGTCTCTTCTACTCCCGCACATCCCCCCCCTCTCTTGTGCACTCACCATCCCCGTCCTGTTCTCCGGCTGCTCTGAATCTGTGCATCCGCAAGACGTGATCGGAGATCTCCCTGTCCTGCTCCGGATCCATCTGATCCAGCATAATGAAGAGGAGATCGAAACGTGACAGCAGGGAGTCTTGGAGGCCGATATTTTCCATGGGAGTTTTATACTGATTGTACTAAAATCGTAAGAGAGGATAGAGAAAAAAAAAAAATAAGAAAAAAAAAGCAGACTGCAATTTGAATTCAATAAAACCAAGGAAAACAGATCACCCACTGTCCAAGCAGTTCAATATTTGTTTGTCCCAAAAGACGCCGAAACAGCATAGAACATCCTGTATTATATTTTGCCAGGGTCTATTAAGACCCCGAATCAGGTCTCTGCCATGGAGTCCCTGGTCAACGTTCACCTTGTGATCAGGGGCCAGAAACAAAAAGTGACGTTTTTGGCGCTTGCGTCTTCTGGGACGCAAGCACCTTGCGTCACAAAGGGGTTAAAAAAAGCACAGCCCTAATTGCTTGCATAGCTCTATCACTTGGCAGACATGTTTAGAATCTTGGGTCAGATTTTTCCTTTATCTGACCCAAGATTCTAAACACGTCCGCCCCTTGACAGAGCTACACGGAGCACAGAGGGCTCAATAAGGTACTTTATTTGTATTTTTGTTAAAGTATTTGTATTTAAAAGGCCTGCGCTTGATGAAGTCTTTCAATTACACAGAACTTCATTATTTGCAACAGATATCCTTTAAACCTAAAAGTAGCTCAGGAAATATAGCAGGGCTCCAACACAGCCATTTAAATTCATCCGCTAGAAAATTGTATACGTCAAGGCTGTATTGTATGCCCCCCCCCCAGACCAAAATGTTACCCAAGGCACCCAATTAAAAACAGCAACTCTAAGCTACAGCCCCTTGCTTTCTATCTACAATCTGGAGGCTGTGAAGTCCTCAACATGCAGAGGACTCAAAATTTACTATGAAGAGGGACAAGCGTGGCCATAAATCAGCGACTCCATATTTAAATTATACAGACTTTATATTGTAACCCAAATTTGTTTTTGAATTTCTGCATAAACCAAACCACGCAACACTATGCACACACGTGTGCAGTGCCCAACTCAGCGCTAAACTCCATGGAGGAGAGAGAAGCCGGGAGATATCTATGCAGCATAATGTGACGCAAGCCTATAAAAAGGCAGACACTGATCGTCCTCACCCATCCAAATAACTAGATTTAGGTTGACCGTATATAATGAAATATAACTGATTAAATATCTTTTATACTTTGACAAAAGGGAACGTATGAAAAGGTAAGATTAATGAAAAAGAAAAATATTAAACTCACCCTTCCATAGACAGGATTAGCAGCGGCCAGTACACTGCACCGGGCATTTAACCTGGCATGTATGCCAGCCTTGGCGATGGTCACACGGCCTTGCTCCATGACCTCATGGATAGCCGTGCGATCCATGTCGGACATTTTGTCAAACTCGTCGATGCATACCACACCGCGGTCAGCCAACACCATGGCACCCGCTTCCAGACGTCTTTCCCCTATTCAAAATAAAATAATTTACTATTTGCCTTATAACTTTCTAATACATGAAAAGGACTTATTTTTACTTTAAAACTATTTACAGAGCACACAAAATTAATAAGGCCTTTAAATTCACTCATCGAGAAAGAAGGGGCTTGTACAGATGGGTAGGGCATGCTGCTATAGCAACAGAAATAAATCTATTACAGTATAAGATAGACAGATCTGTTTATTTACATTATGAAGCACGGCATTCTGGGATATTATACTATGGGAGCATGAATGGGCAGGTGATGCACAAGCATTGCAGATGTATCTTGTCTGTATATTTGCTAGCAATATACTCATCTCATTTTGCATGACGGACGTTAGTCACCAAACAAATGCAGTCACTTACCAGTCTCCTGGTCGGTGGTCACTGCGGCAGTTAAACCTACGCCAGACGATCCTCTACCAGTGGTTGTGATGGCGCGAGGTGCAGTGCACAAGACATAGCGGAGCAGCTGAGACTTGGCAACCGAGGGATCCCCTGAAAACAGACCACTGCATGATCATTGATGCAAGAAGACACTAGACAATCTGCGCGGGGGGAGGGCAATTCATACACTAGCATGGCTACTCCTTTTACACTTACCGATAAGCAGGACGTTGATATCACCTCTAATCCGACTGCCATTTTCCAGAATCTTTTCCACTCCTCCCAGGAGCATACACAGGATGGCTTTCTTGATATAGTTATGGCCGTGTATACTGGGAGCAAGGGATCGAGCCAGCTGATCAAAAACATCCTGGACAAGAGATACAAACAGAATTAGAAAAACAGCAGCATTCGCTTTTAAACTTATGCAATGAACAATGGTTATTGGTGCATAGTGGTCAAGCATGTATAACGTGTTCTAAACTGGCACCCACAATATAAACAAGGTCTATCTTAACAGTTTAGGTCAGCCAAAAATACATGATCCAACCCACCCATCCAGCACTGTCCAAAGTACACTTGAGAAATTAGCTAACTAAATTGTTTCTTCTTTAATCATTGTATGCCCTGCCTCTGACAAGGGGTAACAAACTGCAGTCCTGTATCAGTTGGAGGACATTTCCCATAATCCTCTTAGCTGCAGGGCCCAAGATGAGCACCACTGGCTTTTAACCTCTATGCCAAAAATGTATAGCAGTAAAACTATGAAGTACATTTGCCTGTAAATAATAACATCACTCCTGCAGTGCTGGACCGTGCACACATCAGTTCTTGCAGCCATATTGGTTGAGTTTAGCAGACTAGATCTGAAGGAGATGGAAGAACCCTTCAGATAAGTATATCTAGGGTGACAAACAGCAGATGGCCTACATCTCCCATAACACTGTCAGGCAAATATGGGAGATGTAGTTCTCAAACAGCCGGCAGAGATGCAGTGCGACATTCTTGCATATAAAACGTATCCACAATGTTTGCTTTGCTGCAGCTTTCACAGAGATATAGATATTAAGCAGTTTGTGACCTGGTCATTTGCAGCTTTGTGTTCCAACATTAATGTACCATTTCAATGATAAAAGCTCTGGTTAAAATAGCAGCTCAGGTTCATACACTACCTTTGAGTGACTTTTGCTGAATCTCTTTATTTTGGCCAAGTCATCGGCGGAGAACACTGGGGACACCTCTTTACTCATCTGTATGACATTACAGGCGATCAGTATAGTGCTGAAGAAAGAAGAGGGGGGATAACCGGTAAAAACACCACAAATTAAGGTGATCTGCCGTTTAGCAGCCCACTGAAAACGGCAGATATTCATGCAGACCCTCAATATGAACACCCAGAGGTACACAACTTCCCAAGAGGGTGCATGTAAATCAGATGCTTTGCGATTCTAATACTCATGGCGGGTTGTGCAGGCCGAGACATAATATAATAAACTTGTAATGCGCCTACATAATCTGCAGCAAAAGGGAACTCAACATATATACTGCAAATGTAGAGAATAAAAAAATGATTTATATATTCAGTTAGCAGAAAATAAATATATTTTAACTGATGTCTAATGTTTATGACATCACCTGTGGCTTGACAAGTAAACACATTTTCAATTGAAGTCATAATCAAGAGACTCCAAAGACACGTGTAAAAATATTTCTCTTAATTTGCACATTTGTTTTCAATCCTGCTGTTAATGTATAGATTGTTTTTCAGTCTACATATTCACAGTATCGAAGATGGTTAGGTAAAAAGGTCCTTTTAAACCACTGCAGCCCTGTTCACCCACAATAAGAAGACACACGTCCACTACACAGCACTTCAATTTTGTCAAATCCAAGCTTTTGCATTGGCGTGGGGACTGGAGATCCTTACCGAAAAGATGCCGAGGTGTAGCCATTTTGTTTGGAGGGCAAGCAGCGGTAGGTCCCTATGACCTGTACACGGTCTCCCGGCTTCACTTTGTCAACAAGGTCATCGTCCAGGATGATGTCTACAGATCGGGGGAGCTGACCAGCCGGTGCCTTCTCCGGCATTTCCTGGATAGTAATGGTTTGGTGGTCTTTGTATAATGATAGACCATACTCCGTCTCCAGTGGGTTATTTTCTTCATCCTGGAAAGTTGGGAAACATCGAAATCAATAATATAGATCTGAACAAAATGGAAGCCACATTTCAGACAGAGAATGGAGAGCGATAAAATCCCTGTTCTATAGGATAATTCCACCTTCCCATGACTTTCATGTGTCAAGGAAAGCAACCGTGAGAAAGCCCTTTCCAAGCAGGGTTACCGCTTACCTTGGTAGGATAGATGGCACTGGAAGGAAAGGCCTCTAGACTGGTCATATCCGTGTACTTGCGCTCTATGGTTTTCTTCGTAGCAGGACAGTAATGAACACTGCGGACAACCTTCGGCCGGACAAGAGAGCCTGTGCAGCCAGACAGATGCCGTTAGTGGTTAATATTTTCGCAACATTCGATAATCAAGGGCACACGCAGGGTCTCTCATACTTACACTTTGTAACAATGCCTTCCACGCAGACCACGCAGCTGAGATAACGTGATGTGAGGGTGCGAGGGGTGACGTGTTTGCCACCAAAACTGCCTTCCAGGCCAACGTAGAAATCTTCATATTGCTTGGCGTACGTGCCATCGATAGACGCAACAAAATCCCTCAGCGCTCGCTGGAAAGCGACGAGCTCCTCAAACGCATTGGTCATAAGCCTGTTTAACAGGTTTAAAAGAAAAAAAATGAATACTAACCACCTACATTCATTAATGCAATTGTCTTGCTTATATATCCTGTAAACAATTATGTTTAACTGAAAGATTGCATAAAGTGCAGGCATTTTAAATAGAACACATAGTACCTTATGGAACCTGCTTTGATCCATGTAGCTCTATCATGAGGCGGACATGTTGGGTCAGAATTTGCTTAATGTGACCCAAGAATCTAACCAACATGTCCGCCTCCTGAGCACGCCATATGGAGCAAAGCAGGTTCCATAAGGTACTTTAAATATATTTTTTAATGAAGGCATTTTCAATTCAAATCCTCTACACTTGACGCAATCTTTCAATTAAACAGAAGTCCCTTTTCTGCCTACAGTTGCCCTACGTCAGCAACAAAATACACTGACCGACTGGCTCTCTTTTCATTCTTCCTCCGGAGATCATTGATGTTCACAGTCAGACGATGCTGATTCTCACTGATCATGTCTCTCACTTTGCTCTGGTAAATCCCCTGATCTTCCTGCAATGAGAACAGATACAGATTTAGACTAATGGGAGAGAAGCACTGAGCAGGGCACAGCATCCAATGGAGGACATGTCTACAAAGCAACCGTGGAGGAATCAGCAGGAACATTTCATTTGTTTCCATGCAGTGTTGCTTTTCAGAACCCCCTCACCCCCATATTTTGCCTTTATAAGTAACCCCGGTGACACGACTTAAGCAGCTCATTATGATCTGATTCAGTGGCCACCATCATTCCCCCCTCACCCCATGGCATCTCACCCCATGCCCCCACCGCAACCCAGGGCATCTCACCCCATGCCCCCACCGCAACCCAGGGCATCTCACCCCATAGCCCCCCCCCCCAGGCATCTCACCCCATAGGCCCCCCGGGCATCTCACCCCATAGGCCCCCCGGGCATCTCACCCCATAGGCCCCCCGGGCAACTCACCCCATGCCCCCACCGCAACCCAGGGCATCTCACCCCATGCCCCCACCGCAACACCGGGCATCTCACCCCATAGCCCCCCGGGCATCTCACCCCATAACCCCCCGGGCATCTCACCCCATGCCCCCACCGCAACCCAGGGCATCTCACCCCATAGGCCCCCCCGGGCATCTCACCCCATAGCCCCCCGCAAGCCCCGTGGCAACCCAGGGCATCTCACCCCATAGGCCCCCCCGGGCATCTCACCCCATAGGCCCCCCCGGGCATCTCACCCCATAGCCCCCCGCAAGCCCCGTGGCAACCCATGGCATCTCACACAGACACACACCCATTGCAGCAAGATTAACCCTTGATGCGCCAGGCAGTATTGTTTGCACCCAGGTATAAACATTAATTCCCGCTGCCGGTGAGCGAGCTGCTGCCTCCTCTACCCCCTGCAGCACAGGCCCCCCTCACCTCATCATCGAGGAAGTCGAGGTATTCCCGCTGAGCTTCTCTCATCTCCTGATCGTCAACCTCCATTCCAGCGGGGGCAGCCATGGCGAACACGGACCGGGCTAAGTGAGCGTTGACAAAGGATAGGCAAACACGGGAACGGAGAACCGCCGAGATTACTGCCGACTGAGAGAACAAATGGCGCGAAAACCCGGACCGAGACTTCCCGCCAAACGCATAAGGACACCGCCCACCAGGCGCCAGCCCATTGGACCGGCATCTTACGGCTGACCAATAGGAGCTTCGGAGGGCGTAGCTACAGCGGAAAACATTAAGTGATATCACCGGTAGGAGGGACTTTCTTTCTTAATGTTGGTGCCGAGGGAAAGTGGATATGACGTCGTACTAAGGGCATGATCTCAATCGCCATTTTGTTTCCTGGGTAAAGAGCCTTTAAAGGGACTCTGTCACCTAAACATTGTTTCTACTGTGAATGTAGAGAATAAAGAATGATGAAGCATGATATATGTATATTGTGTTAACCCCCACATAACCTTTAGACATTGTCTTTCTGTTGGTGATATGGGCTGTTTTGACATTTCTGGGGTGTTTGTGTTTAGCTGTAATTTTCATCTTACACACATACTGTACCCACACAAATTACATGTTGTTTTTATTTCCATAAGAAGGGCTTTCCTGAGATACCATTATATTCTTGATATCTTTTAATTTACTACAAAACAAAAATATATATATAATGAAAACATTTAAAAAAAACTATTTTTTTAACTTTGACCTAAAAAATAATTTGTACAAATACAATCATTAAAAAAGACCCTGTCTAAATAGTTCCTAAATTTTGTCCCGAGTTTAAAAACACGTTGGTTACAATGTTTTTCTGCAATTTTAAGAAAGTTATAGGGCAGAAATAGTGTTTTTTGTTTCCTACAGTGACTCTTTGACCTCAACCCTAACCCTAAATTTAACGCTAACCCTAAATTTAACCCTAACTCTAACCCTTATGCTAACTCTTAATGTATTTCAATTTAACTTTAAACCTTATGCTAACCCTAATTTAATTTTAACCCTAACAATTATTCTAACCACTAACCCTAGATTTTTAGCTAATTTCCGTTTTTGCTCGATTATAAGACGACCCTGATTATAAGACGACCCCCCAAACTTTGGATATTCCTTTAGGAAAAAAAAACTAAAAGCCTGAATATAAGACTACCCTACAGGAAATACGTTTAACTGGTATATATTATGTAAATTGCCTTTTAATATTTAATAAAAATGATGATTTGAAATAAATGCATTTCTTGTTTTTCTTTCCTTTTATGTGCCAATACTGCCTCTCTCTCTCCCCCTCCTCCCAGCTTTGTCTCTCTCTCCCGCCCTTCCCCCCAGCGTCGTCTCTCTCTCTCTCTCTCCTAGGATTGCCACCTGGCTGGTATTTTACCGGCAGGACGGTAAAATATTGGCTTGAGGCCAATGTTAAATCTATAGAGACAATATTTTTCTGAAGAAAAGGTGGCAACCCTACTCTCTCCCCCCCAGTGTTATTTCTCTCCCCCTTTCTCCCATGTTGTCTCTCCCTCCCCCAAACTTTTATTTCTCTCTCCACCTCCCTCCCTCCTTTTATCTCTCTCTCCCTCCTCCCTCTCACCTTCTCTCTCCCCCCACCCCCTGTCTCTCTATCTGCCCCCTCCTCCCGTCTCTCTCTCCCCCCTCACCTTGTCTCTTGCTATCATAGAAGTCCCGACGGAAGTGCAGATCCACCGGCTGTTAGCGAGGGGGATCCATGGATCCCTGTCTTATAGACTGACCTCCATTTGAGGTCAGACTATAAGACGACCTTGAATATAAGACGAGGTGTCTTGTTCAGAGCATTTACTCTGAAAAAAACCAAATAAGGTAAGTCTTTTTTTTTTTTACATTGCAATGTTGCTGACTGCCTCTAGGGGAAGTCTAGCATCAGTATCAGCGCGACGGAAGTGAAATATTTTTCCCTTCTGACGCTCTACCCACAAGTAGGGTTGCCACCTTTTCTACCAAAAAATATCGACCTTGCTGGTGCCTCTATAGACTTAGCATTGGCATCCAGAAATTTTTTTACCGGTCTGCCGGGCCCATGACAGGTGTATCGCCCGTCACCCCCTGATGGCAGCTGGGGGGAGGACAGTTGGGGGGTATGTGCAAAGTGCAGCCCGGCAAAATATATTATGTATATGCACACAGACACAATAGTGCATTTCTGCTTTTGTCTACTACAGTGGGGGAATTTCCTTACAAATCTGCATTTTCACTTTTCAGTTGGTTTTGCTTCAGTCCCAGTGTTCTGACATTTTCTCCAGGAGACCAGATCTTCTCATCGAGTGAGAAAATACACACTGGCAGGCAGGTCCGCCATCAGGGGGTGATGGTCGATACACATGTCACGGGCCCAGGCCAATTAAAAAAAAAAAATTGAAAAAAGCATGCCGACAGAGACACTGGCTTGGGAGATCAAAAGATCTCCTCTCGTCAGCATCTCCGCACAAGATGGCAGCATGGAGTCTGTGCAATGCACATACATACTTCCATGCTGCCTCTCTTGCGCTAATTGTGCACTGATCTGACGTCAGAGTGCCTAGGGTCATATGACCTTCCTGTGCTCAATCAGATCAGTGCATGTCGAGCAAAAGAGAGGCAGCATGGAGGGATGGAGATGCGCTGTCCATCTTTCCACCTCTGACATTATCATGTTTGTTCACTGAGCCTGTGACATACGAGGAACAGGGCAGGGAAGAGTTTTGGCAGTTTGCTGCTAATCCCCTATCCTCCCTCTCTCAAGCCATGGCCCCGGCATCCCACATCTCCAGGGGAGAGTAGGACGCTAGGGGATATTCTAACCTGGTCGCTGACCAATGAGATCTGATCCCAGGACGCCTCTGCACCTTTAAATGATCAGGATAAATATAAGGAGTGTTTATAGTGTCATTCATTCTCAGAAGCTGACATCAGGGCTGCATCTCCTCACAGCTCACTGCAGGCCTCCCTATATATTATTAATTGTCTGACCGCAAAGCAGGACAGACGATATGCCGTCTGGAGCACAGAAAGCCTGACCTACTTGGGAAAACTCTTTCCACTTATCAGAAGGTAATCAAGCCTTTCACCGGGCTTACCTGCTGCCACAGAGCTGGGGTAACATCTTCATGCATGGCCAGTATCAGAAACCATCTGATTGTATAACAGATGATATTTTTTCAGTGCTTTTTTTTTTTTTTTTTAAAGATGCAAAATGCCCAAAAGGACATTGTTTTTACTGTGAATAGTAGAAAATAAAAAAAATCTTGAAAATGATCTATACATATTTTTAAATGTGTCTGTGGAGTCTCCTGTTTATGACATCACCTGACATCACCCAACACAATTGGGTCTATTCACTAAATGAAACTCAACCTCCCTCTCCCCCCCCACCGTGCCAAAGACCATCTCTCACTAGTGAAAAGCAATAAAAGATTATTTCCAATAAAAAACCGAAGGGAGTTCAAATTGCACTGATAATAAATATGGGGGGTCAGGGCAAGGGCTCCCACCCTCCTGTTATTATTAATGGGGCTGGGCTGCTCAATGGTCCCAACCCCCTGTAAATGAATGGCCCACCGACTTGGCCAATGTCCCTGGTCCATTAATACAAACCCCCACAGTGATATTCCAAGGTCCCTGGAATTAAGATAGAGCCACTCCAGAAATACCATATTTGCTTGAATATAAGACGACCCCCCAAACTTTGGATATTCCTTTAGGTAAAAAACTAAAAGCCTGAATATAAGACTACCCTATAGGAAAAAAGTTTAACTTTTATATATTCACATGTAAATTTATTTTTAATATTTAATTTAAATGATAATAGTAGACAAATGCATTTCTTGTTTTTATTTCCTTTTATGTGCCAATGCTGCCTTTCTCTTTCTCCCCCAGTGTTATCTCTCTCCCCCTCCCACATTGTCTCTCCCTCCCCCCAAACTTTTCTCTCTCTCTCCCCCAAACTTTTCTCTCTCTCTCTCGCCCCTTCTCCCCTTTTCTTTCTCTCCCCATTTTTCTCTCCCCCTCCCTCCCCTTGTCTCCCCCCCCTTGTCTTTCTCTCCCTCCCCCTCCCTTCCCTTGTCTTTCTCTCCACCTCCCTTCCTCCCCTTGTCTTTCTCTCCCCCTCCCTTCCTCCCCTTGTCTTTCTCTTGCTCCCTGGTAACTATTGGGGGCAGCCGGGGGATGTCGGCACAATACGTGCAGACATCCTACATGCTGCCCGACACTTCCGTCTATTATGACGGACAGCCGGTCCGTCATAATAGACGGCAGTGTCGGGCAGCATGGAGGATGTCTGCACTATCATGCAGACATCCCCCCCGCTGCCCAAATCTCCCTGGTGGCTAGTGGAGGCAGCCGGAGGATGTCTGCACAATATGCGCAGACATCCTCCGCTGCTGACCGGCACTTCCGCCGGGACTTTTAAGATGAAGCCAGAAGAACCCGGCTTCATCATAGAAGTCCCGGCGGTCATGCCTCGCGCAGACATAAGATTATAAGATGACCTTGAATATAAGACTAGGGGTCTTTTTCAGAGCATTTGCCCCACATGCCCCATATCACATGCCCCATCACCCTCATTGCAGACCCAGGACTTACCCAAGCACCCCAGGACATGCCCCAGCACCATATTGCTCACCCAGGTCATGCCCCATCACCCTCATTGCAGACCTAGGACTTACCCAAGCACCCCAGGACATGCCCCAGCACCATATTGCTCACCCAGGTCATGCCCAATCACCCACGTTGCACACCCAGGACATGGTCCATCACCCACATTGCACACACAGGACATACCCTATCACCCACATTGCACACCCAGGACATGGCCCATCACCCACATTGCACACCCAGAACATGCCCCATCACCCACATTGCAAGCTCAGGACTTACAAGAGCAACACCCATAGATACGAGTGTAATAATTCAGAGGAGCAGGTTGAATAAAAGGATATTTGTATCAGATCCCAGATACCTTGAAACTTCACCAGAGATTTCAGGCATCTGAGGGGGAGGCGAGTCTGTCCCAAGTTGGAGTTCAAGATTAGCTCTAATCTCAACCTCCAATCTCATATTTTAGTGAATCGACTCCCTTGTATAGATCATTTTCCATCATTATTTATTCTCCTACATTCCCAGTAAAAACCGATGTTTATGATACAGCCAGACTTTAGCAGACCTTAAAAAATCTTTATTTGCATTTTGCTGTTCCTTTCAAACTCCATTGGGGTGAACATTTAGCACCCCCTTTGGTGTAGCGACACAGAGCCCCATCGGTGCCCATTCTGCTGGCACGTTGAGACAAACTGGGATCAGTGGGGTAATATTTATATAAGTTAAACTAGAGATGTGGGATGTACAGACTCCATGACCTACAGATTCATTATACTATGAACAGAGATAGGAAAAATATCAAAAATGGTTTTTACAGTGGGTTGGCAGATTTGCAACCAAATAAATAGGCTGGGAGAAAAAAGTATTTTACATGGATCTGTGATGTCTCCTTTTCAGGACATCTTTTGTGACTTCACATGCAAATGAACTGGAGTTTGGCTGACCTAATTATTGGCCTCTGTTCTCCCCATTGACTTCTATGGGGAGGATTTTGGCTGATTTGGGGAGGATTTTGGTTATAGCAAAAATAGAAGAAATCATCCCGAAATAGGCTAAAGTTTTAAAAAAAAACAAACAAAAATAAAAAGTCTTTTTGGAAAATTAGGAAACATTATATTAAAGTAAAAATAAGTTACGATTTTAATAAAATACACAAACATATATGCTCTTTGTTTAAGGGTTTCCGCACATCAAATTTCCTGAACTGAATATGGCAGAAGATCGATCGTGAAATTTGCAGGTATTGGGTAGCCAAGTTGAGCATTTTCGTGCCGGATTGGGTCGATTTGGGTCGATCCACAGTGTCCCTCGAGTGGTTGTGTATAAAGAGACATTCTGGGAATAAGTTGTAAAAGTTGAGCAGACGGCCATGAAAAACAAGTGGAATATTCCTTCTGATCAATAATATCTGCTTTAGTGTAACCCCTTATTAAGAGCAGTTTAGATCAATAAACAGGGTCTGTGTATTGTTTACAAGGGAGAGTTCTCCACCAAAAGGCTTCAGCAATTTTTTTTAGTTGAACCAGAGTGATTTAATGACTGAAAATAACTAGCAATATAGTCGCAAATGATCATAATTCATAAAATGGTTAATGGTCAGGTACTGGCAACTTTTGGCAGTTAGGTATTTTGGCACTAAAGGATTTGGAAGTGAAAAGTGGTCTCCAGCCCCAGCCAATTGATCTAGGACAGAAAGCTGCCCTCCCCTGTTAATGGTGCAGATATACAAAAATATAGTAAAAAAATAAAAAATGCCTATGTATGTCAGCTCAGCTACATTTCACAATCTCTTCCTACGGGAGCTGGGCACCTAATTATGTTATAATGCGGCTGTTGAGGACATGATCCAGCCGTATCTTTAACAATTTATCATTACGGTGTTCAGGACCCTGTGAAATGTGTCGGCCAGCACTAGGGGTCAGGCTCCTCCGTTACCCTCTACCAGTGAAAACTCAAGCCTCAAAGTCAGGGAAGGATGAGTTTACCTCCTGACAAGGTCAGTCTCTCTGTAATGGGTACAGCACAAGTTCCTAAAAAAGTTTAAAAAAAAAAAAGGGAACAGAAACTTTTAAAGGCTTGTTAAAAAAAAATCAAAAATAGTATTGCATCAATTAGGGAGTCACGCAAGATTGTTTGAGGAAAACACTTTTAGAACGTTACCCCACTATTGTATTATCGATGTTGCATGGTTCACAATGGCAGCTATGCCTGGTGTGCTCCTCTCCTATTGGTATATCCCTCTAGCCTAGACTAAATAAGGCTTAAGCTTAAGGTGTGTTAACCTTCTGTGGTTTACCATATGGAGTTCTCTGGTCTTGTAGTTGGCTGTGGCCAACCACTGCTTGGTTTGCTGGTCTTCACTCAAGACAATGCCTCGAGTTCCTCTTCGCTGAGTAGGGGACAGAGTGGGTTACCTAGGCCAAACCACCATTGAGTTGCCAATAAAAGGAGCGACTGCACCAGCCAAATAAACACTGCTGTATGGTTGGTAAAGATTCTCCGGTACGTTGCATGTTTTTCATTTTTCTTCATACAACAACTCACCTGCAGGAAAGCTCCTGAGATACAGCTTAGACTAGCTGTGCGTGGCTCTGTCCCACCGACATTGTAGGTTCTGAGACCTGAATGAAACCACAGGACTCCGAGATAGGACATCGACCTCCAGGTCAGAGACCGAAGTCTACAAACAAAGCCTGTTACACTCCGTAACTCACTTCTCCTATGTGGCAGATACTTTAGGTGATGAATCTGTGGTTCTTGTGGACTTTTGTGGCTGGTGGGCGTTGTAGTTCAACAGCAGCATGGAAACTACCTGTCACGGTTATTCTGGGTTTGTGGCTGTTTTTGTCTTCAGCCTCTGGTGGCCGCTGTTGTGGTGGTCCCATTCTACTCCTGTTGTCAGCCGCCTCGTTGTCCTCAGCCCTTCCCTGTTTGGACCTGCAGCTTGTGGCAATCAGTGCCTTTGCATTGCTTTGGTTGCAGCCTGTGATAGTGCCCTGTTTCTAGTTCTAACATATATATTGATTATTGATTTCCCGGTTCTGACTCCTGCTTGATTTTGGCTCCGCTGTTTTCTGCCTGCCTCGACCATTTTGCCTGTCTAGTGACCTTGCCTTCTGAATTCCTACGTTGTACCTTGTTCCTGTTTCGTGTATGACCCGGCCTGCTGACTATCCTTCTCGTCCAGTACTCCCTGTGTATCTCTGCTTCAGTGTGCGGTTGCAGTCAGTGTACAAGTCCTGGGTGGTCATTTACCTGAGGCTCAACCATAGGGTATAATACCATTCAGGTGAATAACACTGTTCTGTTTCCAAACCTGTTGCAGTAGCTACCTGTCCTGTCTTTGTTCCAGTCTCAGTTACCTGTCCTGCCTCAGTTCCAGTCTCAGCGACCAGTCCTGTCTCAGTTCCAGTCTCAGCGACCAGTTCTGTCTCAGTTTGGTCCCAGCTACCAGTCCAGTATCAGTCCAGTCCCTGTTATGCATCGTGGGGTGCAGACAGACCCCACACCCTGCCCTGCTCCTCCCTGGTCTGTTATCCCAGGTTGTGACACTACCAAAGTTGACCACCCTGAAGGAAGGGAAATGAGTACTTGGGAAATTCCTTGACACCCTGCCAATTCGGATCTCAATTCTCAGAAAAAAAGCTCTCTGTGTCCAAAGAGGCGGAAGGGGGGAGGTGGGGAACCTCTATATAACATAAAAGCAGAAGAGAAGAGGTGAAGTACATTGTAATGTAATAAGAGGCCTTGTTTATGGTGTGAACTCTAGTACCCTCTGCAATAAATGTGCTGCATCAGGCCTTTCACAGTATACACTGTGGACCACAAAACCCCCCTTGGAACTGATCCAAAAATTTGTTAAAGTGAATGAAGTGTCGGAACAGAGGCCTCGCTAAGACATAATACCCTCACATTCACCGTTACAACAAAAGTTCTCAGGGACTAAGAGTCTTAACAATGCCTCGTGAATGGAGCTTTTGTGGCGGGTTTAAGAAACCCAAACTTTTTTTAATTCCCCCCCCCCCCCCCCCCCTTGAGATTGATTCGGTGCCATCAACCTGACCGTGATCAACAGCAGCTGTGTCTTCAAACGGAACCTTAGTCATCCCAATTTTGTAACACGCTACCATGACATACATTTTGTGTAGTATTACAAATTAATAGACTGCAAAAAGAAACATGTTTAATTGAAATATTCTAACAAGTGTAGAGGTTTATTTTTTAAAATAGAAATGAATAAATACAAATAAAGTACTTTATTTCTCTGCTTGTATAGCTCTATCGGGAAGAGAACAGAAGATCTAACATCATCTGACCCAAGATTCCAAACATGTCCGTCCCCTGATAAAGCCAAACAAGCAGAGAGAGTGCAATAAGGAGCTTTACTATTCTTTCACTATAGCATTTAAATTGTAATATGCCTTACAATTGATACAATCTTTTAATTAAACATGACTTCATTTGTTTCTGTTAGCCGGACTTTGTGCAGATTATAAATGGCTGTAAAAGTTCTTTTTAGAGCGATAGAGATGGGGTTTTTCATAGAAATGTAAAGAACAGATCATTTATAAAGATCCCTTTCTATAATTTGCTCTGCTCAAGTCAACAGCGGAAACTTAATTGACGGCTTCCTTTCTGCTCAGAAACGGATGTTGGTCAGCCAGACAGGTGGGTTGGCCAACTCATTAACCTAGTCTGCGAACAAAGACACGGAGCTGATTAACCCCTTAGCGACAATTGACTTAGAACAGCGAGAAAAAACCCACAGACTGAGCTCTGCTGGAAAACAGTTCATAAAAAGTCCAATAAAAGGTCCTAGAAGCAGTCTACAAAAAAAAAACTCAAAGAGTCACAGTCCCATGCCTCCTAAGACTCTCCAGAAGTTGGGGGGTATGTAGTTCAATGCAGTGGTGTCCAATCTGAAGACCATCTGACTGCAAAAAATGAAGTTATAGTTCACTGAAAGTGTAGGCGTTTTGAAAAGAATTTCCAAATGAAAGACTACAAAAAAAAAGTTTCTTATGCACCCTCTTTGCTTTCTATAGCTCTATCAAGAGGCGGACATGTTGTTTAGAATCTCAGGTCAGATCTTCCTTCAACTTAACACCGATCAGACCCAAGATTCTAAACAACATGTCTGCCCCCAAGTAGAGCAATACAAAGTAAAGGGGGCTCAATAGGATACCGTATTTACGCGTATTTTCGGCAAATTTCTGTCTCCAAAATTGAATCGCATTAGAATCGATGGCGCATTAGATTCGCGTATGTAACAGGTTCGAACTGTGATTGTTTCACGGAGGCGCAGAGACCGCGGATATAACCCCAGGCCGGTAACATGGAGCACCGGATCATTGGGCCAGGACCCTACCGGGCCACCAAGCTGGTGAGTCATGCTCAGTATCCCTATGCTGTGTGAGACACGGGGCCACTTCTCTAAACTGGATGCACATTGCAAACTATATGGAAAGAATGGTTTTATTTTTTTTTATTATACTTAACGCTTTGACAGGGTTGGAGAGCAGTAAAATTAGTTTGAATTTCACATATATTTCTATGGATATATTTCCCTCTCTATAAGCTGTCAACATTCCAACAGTTGGAAACTACAAATATGGCTGGACACCGTGGGATGCACTCTAAGCACTGCGGGATGCACATTAAGCACTGTGGGATGCACTCTAAGCACTGTGGGATGCACTCTAAGCACTGTGCGATGCACACTAAGCACTGTGGGATGCACTCTAAGCACTGTGGGATGCACTCTAAGCACTGTGCGATGCACACTAAGCACTGTGGGATGCACACTAAGCACTGCGGGATGCACATTAAGCACTGTGGGATGCACTCTAAGCACTGTGGGATGCACTCTAAGCACTGTGCGATGCACACTAAGCACTGCGGGATGCACACTAAGCACTGTGGGATGCACACTAAGCACTGTGGGATGCACACTAAGCACTGTGGGATGCACTCTAAGCACTGTGCGATGCACACTAAGCACTGCGGGATGCACACTAAGCACTGTGGGATGCACACTAAGCACTGTGGGATGCTCACTAAGCACTGTGGGATGCACACTAAGCACTGTGGGATGCACACTAAGCACTGTGGGATGCACACTAAGCACTGTGCGATGCACACTAAGCACTGTGGGATGCACACTAAGCACAGTGGGATGCACACTAAGCACTGTGCGATGCACACTAAGCACTGTGGGATGCACACTAAGCACTGTGGGATGCACACTAAGCACTGTGGGATGCACTCTAAGCACTGTGGGATGAACTCTAAGCACTGTGCGATGCACACTAAGCACTGTGGGATGCACACTAAGCACTGTGGGATGCATACTAAGCACTGTGGGATGCATACTAAGCACTGTGCGATGCACACTAAGCACTGTGGGATGCACACTAAGCAGTGTGGGATGCACACTAAGCAATGTGGGATGCATACTAAGCACTGTGGGATGCACACTAAGCACTGTGGGATGCACACTAAGCACTGTGGGATGCATACTAAGCACTGTGGGATGCACACTAAGCACTGTGGGATGCATACTAAGCAATGTGGGATGCACATTAAGCACTGTGGGATGCACACTAAGCACTGCGGGATGCACATTAAGCACTGTGGGATGCACATTAAGCACTGCAGGATGCACATTAAGCACTGTGGGATGCACACTAAGCACTGCGGGATGCACATTAAGCACTGTGGGATGCACATTAAGCACTGCGGGATGCACATTAAGCAGTGTGGGATGCACACTAAGCACTGCAGGATGCACATTAAGCACTGTGGGATGCACACTAAGCACTGCGGGATGCACATTAAGCACTGTGGGATGCACATTAAGCACTGCAGGATGCACATTAAGCACTGTGGGATGCACATTAAGCACTGCGGGATGCACATTAAGCACTGTGGGATGCACACTAAGCACTGTGGGATGCATACTAAGCAATGTGGGATGCACACTAAGCACTGCGGGATGCACATTAAGCACTGTGGAATGCAGACTAAGAACTGCGGGATGCACATTAAGCACTGCGGGATGCACATTAAGCACTGTGGGATGCACATTAAGCACTGTGGGATGCACATTAAGCACTGTGGGATGCACACTAAGCACTGCGGGATGCACATTAAGCACTGTGGAATGCAGACTAAGAACTGCGGGATGCACATTAAGCACTGCGGGATGCACATTAAGCACTGTGGGATGCACATTAAGCACTGTGGGATGCACATTAAGCACTGCGGGATGCACATTAAGCACTGTGGGATGCACATTAAGCACTGTGGGATGCACACTAAGCACTGTGGGATGCACATTAAGCACTGTGGAATGCACATTAAGCACTGCAGGATGCACATTAAGCACTGCGGGATGCACATTAAGCAGTGCGGGATGCACACTAAGCCCTGTGGGATGCACACTAAGCACTGTGGGATGCACACTAAGCACTGTGCGATGCACACTAAGCACTGTGGGATGCACACTAAGCACTGTGGGATGCACACTAAGCACTGCGGGATGCACACTAAGCACTGCGGGATGCACATTAAGCACTGTGGGATGCACACTAAGCACTGCGGGATGCACACTAAGCCCTGTGGGATGCACACTAAGCACTGTGGGATGCACACTAAGCACTGTGCGATGCACACTAAGCACTGTGGGATGCACACTAAGCACTGTGGGATGCACACTAAGCACTGCGGGATGCACACTAAGCACTGCGGGATGCACATTAAGCACTGTGGGATGCACACTAAGCACTGCGGGATGCACACTAAGCACTGTGGGATGCAGAGGCCACATTTCCCGCTATGTAAAGCGTTGAGATAAATGCGCAATCTCCGTTTATAAATAACGACCGTCGATTTCGTCGTCGTTTGCGCCTTTTTATTTTCCACTTCCTGAGACTTTACAGCGCAGGAATCTGTATACACGAGTCGCACAGTAATCGTTATTCTCTCTCCCATGTCCGTATCACACCAGAGGAGGGAGGGTTTAATGTTCTCCTTTCATGAAAGTATCGTAACATAAGGACTGAAATGTAAATAGGAAACACAGATTTCAAGATAAAGCAGTAAATCTGAAAAACCTTTACGGTTGTCAGCAACAGAAAGCCACAGATTGATAACTAACATAAAAGAGGTTCAGCCTGGAAACCTTTACACTGCTAGATATCAAGAAAGAGAAATATAATGGCATACCTACCAAGTGTCCTGTTTTTCCTGGGACAGTCCCACTGAGCTCTCCCTCCATCCCACTTGTTGGGAGGCAGAGCTCAGCTGGACCTCAGACAGGAATCCGGCTATCAGATAGCGCTGCCATTGTGACTGGCACACGCCCTGAAATACCAGTACTTAAGGGTCTACTCAACAGGTATATGCAATATGTCCTGACCTGGCCTCGAAATGGGGGCCAGATCGGGGGTTGTAGTCACATTGTAGCTCAATAGGGCAGATTCTGGGACAAATTTCAGCCACATTCGGTACTTGGCCTTTCTTGGTACCAGTGGTGTATCTTGATTTTGTGCTGCCCTAGGCAGACAAAATCCGGGCACCCCCCTACCCAAGCTGCACACCCACGTTACACACCTAAGACATGCCCCATCATTCAGACTCACATCAAGCTCACACTCCCATCACACCCAGTCACACACTCCGACTCCCATCACACTCAGTCACACACACTGTCTCCCATCACACACACTGTCTCCCATCACACACACACTGTCTCCCATCAAATACACTCTGACTCCCATCAAATACACTCAGTCACACACACTGTCTCCCATCACACACACACTGTCTCCCATCACACACACTCTGACTCTCATCACACTCAGTCACACACACTGTCTCCCATCACACACACTCTGACTCTCATCACACTCAGTCACACACACTGTCTCCCATCACACACACTCTGACTCCCATCACACTCAGTCACACACACACACAGTCTCCCATCAGCACTTACCTTTCCCTGGCAGGCAGGCAGCATGGTCCCTCCATGCTGCCTGTTCGGCTTCCCGGCGATTGTGCCGACAGGTCACGTGACCGGGCGCGCGTATGACGTCAGCGCGCCCGTCACGTGACTTTCGGCACTTCCGTGTCGGCACACTGCACGGGGAGCCGAACAAGCAGCACGGAGGTTTCTCTGTGCTGCCTGTTCGGCTCCCCGTGCAGCCTGGCAGGCAGAGCGATGGTGAGGGGGGATCTTCCGATCCCCTGTCACCTCCGTCTCTGCCTGCAAACGCGGTCTTTTTTTTTTTTTTTTTTTTTTTTTTAAAGGGCCGCGTTTTTGGTTTTTTTTTCCAGTGCTGGGGGGCGCTGCCGCCCCCCAAAATTTGCCGCCCTAGGCATCCGCCTAGGATGCCTCGCGGTAAATACAGCACTGCTTGGTACTTTAATAAAGAAAACTCAGAAATTGGCCCGAATTCAGATAGAACAGTAAACAGAAGTTTGGGCATCTTAAAAACAATTTGTATGTAAAAGTAGCGAAAGAATAGAATAAAAACAACTATTCTAAATCTTTAAAATTATAATTAATATATTAACCCCTTCAGGACAATGGTGTCCGTACTTTAATAGATTTTTTTTTCTACTTTAGCTATGTGTGCATTTAAATTAAAGAGTAAGCTTGCTATTTTAATGAATCCCCACATATAATGTATTGGTTTTTTTTAAGGAAAGATAGAGCTTTCTTTTGCAACCATTTTTTTTAAGATTTAACCCTTTGTGTAATGTATACAATTTAAAAGAGTGTGTAAAAATGGTTTTAAAAAAAGTGTGTGTTTTTTTTAATTATATTTTTTTTCTGGGCCAACGTATATTTCTCTCCGCTCCCTCTCTGACACAAGATACAAATGTATCAGGGAGAGAGGGGGACGATTTTGACAATCGGTGTTCTCCCAGCACTGATTGTCATTTAATGTATTTTTTTGCATTTATTACATATAGAAACATAGAATGTGTCGGCAGATAAGAACCATTCGGTCCATCTAGTCTGCCCAATTTTACTTTTATTAGACCCCCGTTCCCGGTCTTATAGCTAGGATAGCCTTGTGTCTATACCATGCATGCTTAAAATCCTTGACTGTGTTTACCTCTACCACTTCTGCTGGCAGGCTATTCCATACATCCACTACCCTCTCAGTAAAGTAATACTTCCTGATATTACTTTTAAATCGTTGCCCCTCTAATTTAAGACTATGTCCTCTAGTTGTGGTAGGTTTTCTTCTTTTCTGGGTGTTTCAGACTCGCCTCTATCAGAGGCAGTCTGAAACACCCCTCACCCTACTTGCCTAGGGCGAGGGGGCGTGATTGACAAGTCAGTGACTAATGTCACTGGCCTGTCACTTTAAGGCAGCTGATGGGGGTCCCGGCAGTTCATTTGCATACCGTGCCACAGGTGATGTCATAAACAGGAGACTCCACAGGCACATGGAAAACACATTTTTCTTCTAATTTAGGCCTTTGCTTGCAATTTTGCTGACACAATGTATATCACAATGTATATAGATTTCATAGTACAAGCAATGGTTAGGTGATACTTATTTCTGGGAGAACTCCCGTTTTTAAAAAAAATATTGCTTGTTTAAGTGAATTAAGCGGTGTTCTGTGTGTTGTAAATTTGCTGTTCGGGGGGATTGTAGGGAGTTTGAAGCTTAAGGTCAAAGTATAGTAACAAGAGGAAGTCTGATTAAAAGTAAAAGCAGCACATCGTAAAAATAGAAAGCAGTGATGAAAAAACGACAAGGAAAAGTCTAAATGCCGATGCTTGACGCGTTTCGTGCTATGGAGCGCGTAATCATAAGCTTACGTTTTGACGCTTCGCTGTACGTTTTGAAGCTTCTTTCCTTGGGAACCTATATATAAGGTCAAGGTAGCCGAGTGGTAAAATTCTCCTATTCAGTATCTGCCGTCTTTCCTCTGTGACAGAGACATGAGAAATGCCGGCGTGTCCAACGGGAGCTGTCATATAACGGAAGATTCCGATCAATATGTCCGCTCCCTGATTCAGCTATATGGAGCAAAGAGGTTTCAATTAGGTATTTTATTTGTATTCTATGATTAAAACATTTCTATTCACAATACCTTCATTTAAGGAACTACTCAATATGTCTACACAATATGCCCCGGAATGGGGCCAGATCGGGGTTTCTAGGACATATTGGAGAAATACAATATGGCCGATTTCACATTAATTCTTCCCTCATTTTATGCTTTTTGGTTATTTTTATTATTTCCTCCTATTCACAGAGGAATGCCGGGAGCTGTCTCACACGTACGTTCTGATTGGCTGCCGACAGTAGAATTTAAAAAAAAAAAACAATTTTCAAAGTCACTGACTCTGGAGGAGTGTGTGAGGAAATTCCAAGATGGCCACTTCCATGCTAAAAGCCGTCCCATACCTTCACAGCGTATAAATTACAGCTCCATTTGGAGAAACTGGATTATTTTTAACCGAGTCATGCAAATAAACGTTAGGCTGGCGAGTTTGCTTAAATTGTCACCTTGGGGCTAGTAAAATAATGTAAATGTATTTTCCAATGTGTGCACGGATGAAAAATGTAAGCTCCACTTTGTCTCATTAAAGGGGTAACCAGTGCAATACTAATGAGAAATGGTATTTAGGCCGGCAGCAGTAATAACTGAGTGATCAGCACCAATAGGTTCTGTACTAGATGTACATATTTAATGCTCTCCGCCTATTATGCTGTATTTCCTGAACTTGCAAGAATGTATTTACTTTGAACTTGCCGTTGGCGATCAGCTTCCTGACTTCACATAAGAGGTTCCTCTTTCTATTTTTAGCTGTGTTCGTTAATTCAGCATGTTATCCGCTTCCTCAGTGGGGAGCATATAGTGAATTCACTCACACTATGTACGGGTGGAATCCCCACTGACTTCACAACTGACCACCTCGGTGGGGACTGTCTAGCACGTAAGGGACCAGCAAATGCCTAGTTTGGGAGACATTTTTTTTTTTTTTTTTTAAATGTATCTGTGTCGTCTCCAGTTTATGACATCACCTGCGGCTTGATATGCAAATGGACTGCTTATCGGTGGGAAATGTGTAATTTGCATATCAAGCTACAAGTGATGTCATAAACTGGAGACGCCACAGACACATTTAATTTTTCAGTCGGTTAAAGAGCATTTGAACGGACTCTGTGAACCTACACATTGCTCATCCTGCGCATGTAGAGCATATAAAATGATCTATACATTGTGTTAGCAGAATTGCATGCAATTGTATAAAATAAGAGAAATATAGGTTCTGGCAGGGGATGGCACTGACACATTTAATACTGTACTATATCTATACTTTGCATTTGCTGACACTTACGGCTGTTCGGAAACCAAAGAGGCCTTCGGATCTGGGAATGTGCGCCATAAAAAACATACACTTTTGGGTCCCCAATATGCAACGATCAGCCCTGAATACATTCCATATTCGGGTAATATTTCAGGCATTTCTGTTCTCCCGATCTGATCTGGAGGAATTAAATGATAACCTTAAAAAAAAAAAAAAATCTTGTTCCCTGGCAGACTTTCACTGGCCCCTAATGAACCTTTGACCCACCCCCCTACCCGCACCCTATAAAAAATGGGTCTGGTTAGATGGTCAAATGTCCCCAGTCCTCTATAAAATACATTGTCACCTAACAATAACCGGGGCCGGTAAAGCTTGGCGGGACAGATCCAACACATCAGGACTTTCCCATATAAAGCGGGACATTTGGTAGGTATGGGTGTATGATTTGTGTTCATCTTATTATATTCTCTACATTCACAGTGTAAGCCATATTTCGATGGGCAGGGTACAATTCCATTCATTGATGTCTTTAAGTAATAATGAATTATATGGAGAAAGGAAACTCTCATCTCCATAGTACAGGGATTAATGAGTTAATCGAGGGATTATTGTGCACGTGTGTAAGGAGATTACGAATACTTTAGAAAAAGGCCGACTCCTTCCACCAACAATCGTACATATGGATACATACAGGAAAGAGGGAAATTCAAACGTAAGGCCAGAGTAGCCGAGTGTAGCGGATGGCACCAGGCAACCCTACAAAAATACTGTATAAAGCTGCATCCGTGTATCTGTTGTATTTTCTGTGTATTAAAGCCTTCCATTGTTTAGTTATGTCAGCCACCCAGTCTGACTACCTTGCTTCTGGCTCCAGATTAAAGTGGCTAGATACTGCTTTACTGGTGATGTGTTTAAGGTTTCTATTGTTTAATCAAGTGTTATCTGATTGCAGTTTGGTGTATATAAGTCTGTGTTGTTTGTCAAATAAAGTAGTTCAATCTTGCTGTAAAAGGCTTGTCAGTTATGCTCCTGAAACTGTGTGTCGTCCAGTTATTGGGATTGCTGTTGGGATATTGCTGTATTTGACCTGCTGGAAACCCTGCCTTTGGATTTACTATTTACTTGTTCCTGAGTCTCACTTGGATTATAAGCGGAGATAACCTGGGTAATATTGCATCTCCGCTACATTGGTTGGCAGCGCTGGGATCCAGACTCACAGAGGAACAAGCCTAAATGGAGTACGGATGGAGATTGATTTTGCCACACTAAAACGCTCCACGCTAAAAGACCTTCTGGAGGCAAAGGGTATACAAGCCAGCAATAAGACAAAAGCGGCACTTATCACTGAACTGATGGCGGAGTACCAAATGGAAGGCGATTCGGTTCCCGAACAGGGGAATTCGGGAGAAACACCGGAACAAAGGGAGTTCCAGAGGCAGGTACAATTTCGGCTGTCTTTCTATGGGGAACACCCTCCAACAGAGATTGTTTCCAAAACAATAACGGAGGTCCAGGAATTTATACTGAGGAGTCAAACAGCGGCCCCGGAACGCAGCTCTGCAGTAAATATGCCACATGAAGGTAAGCCGAAAATACCGTACCAGGCTTTTAAAACATATGTGGAGGCAGAGGAAGATATAGACGCTTTCCTGCAAAATTTCGAGAGACTGTGTGCACTGCATAGAATCAGCACAGAGGACTGGGTACCTATTTTGGCAGGGAGGTTAACTGGGAGGGCAGCTGAGGCATATCGGACTGTACCGAATGATGAAATACGGAATTACCACAAAGTGAAAGAAATTATATTGGCCAGGTATGCTATAACACCAGAAGCATACCGGCGGAGATTCAGGGATTTAAAGAAGGTGGAGAAAGACTCACATGCTGAGTGGGCATGCAGACTGCAACGAGCAGTCTTGGGGTGGGTGCAAGCGAGCAAGGCACGGTCTATGGAGGATGTATTGCAAATGGTACTGCTGGAGCAATTTTATGAAGGAGTAACCAGCGAGGTACAGGAGTGGGTAAGAGACAGAAACCCTACCTCCCTTACCGAAGCAGCCAGGAAGGCGGACGAGTACCTGGATGCACGCAGGCAGCAAAAACCTGCAGCTCCAAAAGTACCTTTTAAAACCTTTGGGGGAAATAACTACACGCCAGCTCTACCAAGGTCACTGCCACCACCACCACCACCCGCTGCACAGCCACGTTTCCGCCAGCCCACGTCGGGCCCTTGCCACCACTGTCAGAAGTGGGGACATTATAAAAGGGAATGCCCCCAGCTGCGGGACCGTTCCACCTGGATTCGACCCGGTCCGCCACCACCACCGAGAGCCGCCGCAGCCCATCACTACCAGGACATCGTGGCCACACCGTATGGTTCAGCAGTTCCCATCACAACAGTAGAGCAGTGGGAGGTACTGCACGAGGCAGATCCCGTCCAGGCTAACGCAGACAACCGCCAGCATCACAGGCAGACCGTGTATCTGGAGGGTAAAGCGGTTCAGGGGCTACGTGACTCAGGAGCCACCATCACCCTGGTAAAAAGTCACCTGGTCTCAGACCAAGCTAAACTTAATAAGACTGTGGCCGTCAGGGTAGCCGGGGGAGCAGTATACCGGCTACCCACAGCAAGGGTACATTTGCATTGGGGAGGGGGGGCAGGGCATGTGGAGGTGGGGTTGATGCCGCAGTTACCGGCGGAGGTTTTATTGGGGAACGATCTGGGGAGGCTCACATCTTCTTTTGAGCCCCAGACACCCACCACAGGAGAAGCTCACCCTGTGGTCACTCGACAACAGGCCCGCACCCAGGACTACAACACACTCCCGGAGGTTCAGGTAAGAGATCCTTCCCCTTCCCCTGACTGTGTCCCCTGGGCCCCTCCTAACGAATTTTCAGCTGAGGTAGTGACTGACCCCACCTTGCAGGTGTATAGGGACAAGGTGACAGCAGACACGCCTGGGGGGGAGGGCGAAAGGTTTATTTGGGACAACCAGCTGTTATATCGGGAGACGGATAAGCAGGTATCAGGGTCAGACCCGATTGTGATGAGGCAGTTGGTGGTACCTCAGCGGTACCGGGCGGAGTTACTACGGATAGCCCATGACATTCCGCTATCTGGACATTTAGGGGTCAGCAGGACCCGATACAGGTTAACCCAAAGTTTCTTTTGGCCGGGAATTAGCCAGGATGTGCGCAGGTATTGCAACACGTGCGATACCTGTCAAAGGGTGGGGAAAAGGGGGGACCGGCGCAAGGCCAAGTTACATCCCCTCCCCATAATCGAGGAACCCTTTAGCAGGGTAGCAGTTGACCTAATAGGACCCCTCAACAAAGCAAGCCCGTCAGGTAAAAGATTTATCCTGACAGTAGTAGATTATGCCACCAGATATCCAGAGGCGGTGGCCCTGACGAATATACAGGCTGAGACAGTAGCCGAAGCCCTGATGAAGATATTCTCCCGGGTGGGACTCCCCAGGGAGATTGTCTCCGATCAGGGCACCCAGTTCACCGCCGAAGTCACGCAGCGCCTCTGGAAGTTTTGTGACATTAAGCCGGTCATTAGTTCCCCTTACCACCCCCAGACGAATGGGCTCTGCGAACGTTTCAACGGTACATTGAAACAAATGCTCCGAACCTTCGCAGAGACCCACAAGGACTGGGAGAAGTTCCTGCCACACCTCCTCTTTGCTTACTGGGAGGTGCCGCAGGAATCCACTGGGTTCTCCCCATTTGAACTATTGTTTGGCCGCAGGGTACGAGGGCCTTTAGATTTGATCAGAGAGCATTGGGAGGGAGAACGGAGCACTGACGGCACCCCCATCATACCCTATGTGTTGGCATTCCGAGACCGCCTTGAGGCCTTAACTCAGACGGTACGCGAGAATTTGCAGGCGGCTCAGACACGCCAACGCACATGGTATGATCGGGGCGCCAGGGACCGGAGCTTTCAGGTCGGGCAGAAGGTGTTAATCTTAAAACCTGTCCGACACGATAAGCTGCAGGCCGCCTGGCAGGGCCCTTATAAGGTGGTGGAACAACGGTGTGACACCACTTATATAATCGGCTCGTGCGTTGGTACTGGGGGGCGACGCATGCTCCATGTGAACATGATGAAGCCCTACCAGGAGCGCTCGGAGGAAGTGACCGCTATATGTGCGCCTAACTCCGAGGAGTTTGACAGTTTACCTCTCCCGGATCTGCTGGGAGAGGGTCAGTTATCCGGGGACTTAGGGGAGGTCACCCTGGGGGATCGGTTGAGCCCACAGGAGCGGAGCGAGGTACAACAGCTGTTGAGGGAGAAGCAGGATATCTTCTCTAATGTACCTGGTTACACTCCTCTGGCCACTCACCGAGTAGACACCCCAGGGCAACTTCCCATGCGTCAGACCCCGTACCGCATCCCAGAAGCGGTACGGGCGAACATGCGCAAGGAGATAGATGAGATGCTCCAGCTGGGGGTGATTGAGCCCTCTGACAGCCCCTGGGCATCTCCGGTAGTGCTAGTGCCAAAGCGGGACGGCACGACCCGGTTCTGTGTAGACTACCGGAGATTAAATGAGAAGACGGTATCGGACGCCTATCCTATGCCCAGGATAGACGAACTCCTGGATCGGATGGCGAGGGGGCACTATCTCACCACAATTGACTTGTGTAAAGGGTATTGGCAAATACCCTTGGCACAAGACGCCATCCCTAAGTCGGCCTTTGTCACCCCATTCGGCTTGTACCAATTTAAGGTCATGCCGTTTGGGATGAAAAACGCCCCGGCTACTTTTCAGCGGATGGTGGACCGCCTCCTAGAAGGGTTCCAGGATTATACCTGCGCATACCTCGACGATATTGCCATTTTCAGCAATACCTGGCAGGAACACCTGACCCATATAGGAGCGGTCCAAGACAGGATTAGGGCCGCTGGTTTAACGCTGAAACCAGCCAAATGCAGCATAGGAATGGCTGAAGTACAGTACCTAGGTCATCGGGTAGGATGTGGCAAGCAAAAGCCGGAACCAGCCAAAGTAGAGGCTGTAGCTCAATGGCCCACCCCTAGGACTAAGACCCAAGTGTTAGCGTTCTTAGGAACGGCCGGATACTACCGGAGATTTGTCCCGAATTACAGTGCCCTGGCCAAACCTCTCACCGACTTGACACGTAAAAACCTACCCCGCCAAGTAACCTGGACCCCGGAGTGTGAACAGGCATTTCAGTTGTTAAAAGATGCATTGACAAATGCCCCTGTCTTGGCAGCTCCCAATCCAACTAAACGTTTTCTTGTCCACACAGACGCTTCTATGTTTGGATTGGGAGCAGTATTAAGCCAAGTCGGGGCCGATGGCGGAGAACATCCCGTGGCTTACATCAGCCGGAAACTGTTACCTCGAGAAGTAAGCTACGCCGCCATCGAGAAAGAATGCCTGGCTGTGGTGTGGGCCCTGAAGAAATTACAGCCATATTTGTACGGACAAGCTTTTTCCCTGCTCACGGATCACAACCCGTTAGTATGGCTAAACCGGGTGGCTGGGGACAATGCCCGGCTGCTGCGCTGGAGTCTGGCGCTGCAGCCCTTTGACTTTAATATCCAGTACCGCCCGGGTAAACAGAATGGAAATGCGGATGGGTTGTCTCGGCAAACGGACCTAGAGAAATGATCCGTGAGCCTCCCCGGACATCCCCAAGCCGATCCGTGTTGGATCAGACTGTGTATGCCGGCTTGTGGGCAAGGGGGAGCAGTGTAGCGGATGGCACCAGGCAACCCTACAAAAATACTGTATAAAGCTGCATCCGTGTATCTGTTGTATTTTCTGTGTATTAAAGCCTTCCATTGTTTAGTTATGTCAGCCACCCAGTCTGACTACCTTGCTTCTGGCTCCAGATTAAAGTGGCTAGATACTGCTTTACTGGTGATGTGTTTAAGTTTTCTATTGTTTAATCAAGTGTTATCTGATTGCAGTTTGGTGTATATAAGTCTGTGTTGTTTGTCAAATAAAGTAGTTCAATCTTGCTGTAAAAGGCTTGTCAGTTATGCTCCTGAAACTGTGTGTCGTCCAGTTATTGGGATTGCTGTTGGGATATTGCTGTATTTGACCTGCTGGAAACCCTGCCTTTGGATTTACTATTTACTTGTTCCTGAGTCTCACTTGGATTATAAGCGGAGATAACCTGGGTAATATTGCATCTCCGCTACACCGAGTTGGAAAAATTCTCCCATTTTTCCAGCTCTGCTACTTTGGCCTTAAATTGGATATTCACTTCTCAATTCCCTGCAGTTCCCTCTTTTTTTTAAATGAATCCAGTTATTGTTCATTTATTTCACTTGGCCGGCCGGAGATATAACCCTGTGAGAAGGTGAACAAATCCTTCATAACACACTGGGAATTTCTTTCTCGGTTGTTGTCGTATGACTTGCAATCTAATAGAAAGATGAAAGCATTTAATCAGCAGGACTGTAAGATCATTTTTTTTATTATTATTACGTAAAAAGCATTTTAAAGGCCCACTGCGCGCAAACTATCAAATCCCTGCATCATAGCTGCGGGTCAGAGGGAATACTGGGTGTCATTTATAAACTGCATACAGTGTATTATTGTACTAGGGTCACTCAGTCACACTGCTCATACGGCATCAATAAGGCGCTATCTGCCATCATCTTTATATAGAGTAACAAGTAAATCCAAAATACTAAAAAAACAAAACACACATTTTCTTGTGGGAGGTGACTGGATGGGCCAATAGTTCTTATCTGTCGACACATTCTTATGTTCTTATACACACTGTAACTTGTGTGAATACCTGCCAGCTACAGACAAATCCTGACACTAGATCCCGCTAGTGATGTGATCCAGTGAGTAGTGCTGTGTGTGTGTGTGTGTGTGTATCCTGCCAGTGATGGGATCCGGTGAGGGGCACAGTGTGTGTGCATCCCTGGCATTGCTGTATGTTAACACTGGATCCTGCCAGTGTTGGGATCCAGTGAGGGGCACAGTGTGTGTGTATCCCTGGCAGTGCTGTATGGTAACACTGGATCCTGCCAGTGATGTGATCCGGTGAGGAGTACAGTGTGTGTGTATCCCTGCCAGTGCTGTATGGTGACACTGGATCCTGCCAGTCCAGTGATGTGATCAAGTGAGGGGCACAGTGTGTATCCCTGGCAGTGCTGTATGATAACACTGGAACCTGCCAGCGATGTGCACAGTGTGTGTGTATCCCTGGCAGTGCTGTATGGTAACACTGGATCCTGCCAGCGATGTGATCCGGTGAGGGGAACAGTGTGTATGTATCCCTGGCAGTGCTGTTTGGTAACACTGGATCCTGCCAGCGATGTGCACAGTGTGTCTGTATCCCTGGCAGTGCTGTATGGTAACACTGGATCCTGCCAGTGATGTGATCTGGTGAGGGGCACAGTGTGTGTGTATCTCTGGCAGTGCTGTATGGTAAAACTGGATCCTGCCAGTGATTTGATCCGGTGAGGGGCACAATGTGTGTGTATGCCTGGCAGTGTTGTATGGTAACACTGGATCCTGCCCTTGATGGGATCCAGTGAGGGGCACAGTGTGTGTGTATCCCTGGCAGTGCAGTATGGTAACACTGGATCCTGCCAGTGATGTGAACCGGTGAGGGGCACAGTGTGTGTGTGTATCCCTGGCAGTGCTGTATGGTAACACTAGATCCTGCCAGTGATGGGATCCAGTGAGGGCAACAGTGTGTGTGTATCCCTGGCAGTGCAGTATGGTAACACTGGATCCTGCCAGTGATGTGATCCGGTGAGGGGCACAGTGTGTGTGTATCCCTGGCAGTGCTGTATGGTAACACTGGATCCTGCCAGTGATGTGATCCGGTGATGGGTACAGTGTGTGTGTATCCCTGCCAGTGCTGTATGGTGACACTGGATCCTGCCAGTCCAGTGATGTGATCAGGTGAGGGGCACAGTGTGTGTGTAACCCTGGCAGTGCTGTATGATAACACTAGAACCTGCCAGTGATGTGAACAGTGTGTGTGTGTATCCCTGGCAGTGCTGTATGGTAACAGCGGATCTTGCCAGTGATGTGATCTGGTGAGGAGCACAGTGTGTGTGTATCCCTGGCAGTGCTGTATGGTAACACTGGATCCTGCCAGTGATGTGATCCAGTGAGGGGCACAGTGTGTGTGTATCCCTGGCAGTGCTGTATGGTAACACTGGATCCTGCCAGTGATGTGATCCAGTGAGGGGCACAGTGTGTGTGTATCCCTGGCAGTGCTGTATGGTAACACTGGATCCTGCCAGTGATGTGATCCAGTGAGGGGCACAGTGTGTTTGTATCCCTGGCAGTGCTGTATGGTATCACTGGATCCTGCCAGTGATGTGATCCAGTGAGGGGCACAGTGTGTGTGTATCCCTGGCAGTGCTGTATGGTAACACTGGATCCTGCCAGTCCAGTGATGTGATCAGGTGAGGGGCACAGTGTGTGTGTATTCCTGGCAGTGCTGTATGGTAACACTGGATCCTGCCAGTGATGTGATCCAGTGAGGGGCACAGTGTGTGTGTATCCTTGGCAGTGCTGTATGGTAACACTGGATCCTGCCAGTGATGTGATCCAGTGAGGGGCACAGTGTGTGTGTGTGTGTATCCTTGGCAGTGCTGTATGGTAACACTGGATCCTGCCAGTGATGTGATCCAGTGAGGGGCACAGTGTGTGTGTATCCCTGGCAGTGCTGTATGGTAACACTGGATCCTGCCAGTGATGTGATCCAGTGAGGGGGCACAGTGTGTGTGTATCCCTGGCAATGCTGTATGGTAACACTGGATCCTGCCAGTGATGTGATCCAGTGAGGGGGCACAGTGTGTGTGTATCCCTGGCAGTGCTGTATGGTAACACTGGATCCTGCCAGTGATGTGATCCAGTGAGGGGCACAGTGTGTGTGTATCCCTGGCAGTGCTGTATGGTAACACTAGATCCTGCCAGTGATGTGATCCAGTGAGGGGGCACAGTGTGTGTGTATCCCTGGCAGTGCTGTATGGTAACACTGGATCCTGCCAGTGATGTGATCCAGTGAGGGGCACAGTGTGTGTGTATCCCTGGCAGTGCTGTATGGTAACACTGGATCCTGCCAGTGATGTGATCCAGTGAGGGGGCACAGTGTGTGTGTATCCCTGGCAATGCTGTATGGTAACACTGGATCCTGCCAGTGATGTGATCCAGTGAGGGGGCACAGTGTGTGTGTATCCCTGGCAGTGCTGTATGGTAACACTGGATCCTGATAGTGATGTGATCCAGTGAGGGGCACAGTGTGTGTGTATCCCTGGCAGTGCTGTATGGTAACACTGGATCCTGCCAGTGATGTGATCCAGTGAGGGGGCACAGTGTGTGTGTATCCCTGGCAGTGCTGTATGGTAACACTGGATCCTGCCAGTGATGTGATCCAGTGAGGGGCACAGTGTGTGTGTATCCCTGGCAGTGCTGTATGGTAACACTGGATCCTGCCAGTGATGTGATCCAGTGAGGGGCACAGTGTGTGTGTATCCCTGGCAGTGCTGTATGGTAACACTGGATCCTGCCAGTGATGTGATCCAGTGAGGGGCACAGTGTGTGTGTATCCCTGGCAGTGCTGTATGGTAACACTGGATCCTGCAAGTGATGTGATACACTGCCTGTTCTCCTCCCCTCTCTCTCTCTTCTAATAAACACACCCAGTTTGGGATCTCAGTGGCCGTGCGCTCAGCCCCCGCCCGTGTTACTCAGGGCTCTGCTCACACGAGAAGGACCCAGGGGGCTGTGACCGGGGTGTGAGGGGTGCGAGATAAAGGTAAGGCACCTGTTTGGGAGTGTGCAAGGAGTGTCTGCTTATCACTGTGATGTGTACATCCTGGCAGCTCAGGGTTAATGTGCTGCTATAGTGTATTAAAGGCTAGTCCCGGAGTGATGGGGACCAGGGACCTGTAGATTCCCAGCAGTTGGACTGACATGCTGGGAGTTGCTGTACACAGCATCTGGGATACCCAGGCTGGACTGGATAAACATGATAGGAGTTGGATCTCGGTGCTTGGCTGGACATGCTGGGAGTTGTAATCCATATATATTTATTACTGTATAACAGTGTGCACTCCCCTCTGATACCCATTCTGATACCCATATAACTGGCCACAGCTAAATTGTACACTTTACATCTTGTATACAGAGCTGTCAATCAGCAACGCCCAAGAGGCTCTGCAGCAGCTGAGGCTCTATTTGGTTCATTGTTTAAATTATGCCTTCTGCGGCTTCCTTCTTTTGGGTGTGGGTGTTCCTTTGGCTGTCGATGTTTCTTTAGATGTTCCTTTGGCTGTCGATGTTTCTTTAGATGTTCCTTTGGCTGTCGATGTTTCTTTAGATGTTCCTTTGGCTGTCGATGTTTCTTTAGATGTTCCTTTGGCTGTCGATGTTTCTTTAGATGTTCCTTTGGCTGTCGATGTTTCTTTAGATGTTCCTTTGGCTGTCGATGTTTCTTTAGATGTTCCTTTGGCTGTTGATGTTGTTTTGACTGTATGTTTGAAGTGAGGATTTTTTTTTTTTTGCTGTTACTGTTGTTTTAGATGCTTTTTTGATGTAGATGTTGTTTTGGCTGTGGATGTTTGGGGTGTGGCTGTTTGGTGTGTGGACGTTTGTGTTGAGGATGTTGTTTGATGTGTGGATGTTACTTTGGTTGTGAATGTTGTTTTGACTGTAGATGTTTGGGGTGAGCATGATGTTTTGACTGTAGGTGTTTGGGGTGAGGATGCTGTTTTGACTGTAGGTGTTTGGGGTGAGGATGCTGTTTTGTCTGTAGATGTTTGGGTTGTGGATGTAATTTTGACTGTAGATTTTTGGGTTGTGGATGTTGTTTTGACTTTGATTGTTGTTTTAGACTTGGATGTGGTTTTGACTGTAGATGTTTGGTGTTTTGACTGTGATTGTTGTTTTGGTTGTGGATGTTACTTTGGTTGTGAATGTTGTTTTGACTGTAGATGTTTGGGGTGAGGATGCTGTTTTAACTGTGACTGTTGTGTTATGTTGTGGATGTTGTTTTGACTGTTGGTGTTTGGGGTGAGGATGTTGTTTTGACTGTTGGTGTTTGGGGTGAGGATGTTGTTTTGACTGTAGATGTTTGGGGTGAGGATGTTGTTTTGACTGTAGATGTTTGGGGTGAGGATGTTGTTTTGACTGTAGATGTTTGGGGTGAGGATGTTGTTTTGACTGTAGATGTTTGGGGTGAGGATGTTGTTTTGACTGTAGATGTTTGGGGTGAGGATGTTGTTTTGACTGTAGATGTTTGGGGTGAGGATGTTGTTTTGACTGTAGATGTTTGGGGTGAGGATGTTGTTTTGACTGTAGATGTTTGGGGTGAGGATGTTGTTTTGACTGTAGATGTTTGGGGTGAGGATGTTGTTTTGACTGTGATTGTTTTGTTGGTTGTGGATGTTACTTTGGTTGTGGATGTTGTTTTGACTGTAGATGTTTGGGGTGAAGTTGCTGTTTTGACTGTGATTGTTGTTTTGGCTGTTGGTGTTGTTTTGGCTGTTGATGTAGATGATGTTGTTTTGTCTGTGGATGTTGCTTTGGTTGTGGATGTCTCCTTAGATTTGGATGTGGATGCTGTTTTGGCTGTGGCTGTTTTTTTAGCTATGAACTTTGTCAGGGGCGTTAGAAACCACCAGGCCCCAGTGAGAAAATTGTGCTGGGCTATGCTCCCAGAAGTGCCATACACCCTCACTATCCACAGTGCCAGCATTGCCCCCACATTACTTGCCAGAGCCAACTTTGCCACCAAACCACTTGTCAGTGCCAGCGTTGCCCCCACAATGCTTGTCAGTGCACATTTTACCCACACATCATCTGGCAGTACCAACTTTGGCCCCACATTACCTGTTTATCCCAATTTTGCCCAACATCACTTCACAGCGCCAGTTTCGCCTCAAATCACTTATCATTTCCAACCTCCCCCTCCTCATCGCTTGCCAGTGCAAGTTATACCTCCTCATCCCTTGCCAGTGCAAGTTATACCTCCTCATCCCTTGGCAGTGCAAGTTATACCTCCTCATCCCTTGGCAGTGCAAGTTATACCTCCTCATCGCTTGCCAGTGCAAGTTATACCTCCTCATCCCTTGGCAGTGCAAGTTATACCTCCTCATCCCTTGGCAGTGCAAGTTATACCTCCTCATCCCTTGGCAGTGCAAGTTATGCCTCCTCATCCCTTGGCAGTGCAAGTTATACCTCCTCATCGCTTGCCAGTGCAAGTTATACCTCCTCATCCCTTGGCAGTGCAAGTTATACCTCCTCATCGCTTGCCAGTGCAAGTTATACCTCCTCATCCCTTGGCAGTGCAAGTTATACCTCCTCATCCCTTGGCAGTGTAAGTTATACCTCCTCATCCCTTGCCAGTGCAAGTTATACCTCCTCATCGCTTGCCAGTGCAAGTTATACCTCCTCATCCCTTGCCAGTGCAAGTTATACCTCCTCATCCCTTGCCAGTATAAGTTATACCTCCTCATCGCTTGCCAGTGCAAGTTATACCTCCTCATCCCTTGGCAGTGCAAGTTATACCTCCTCATCCCTTGGCAGTGCAAGTTATACCTCCTCATCGCTTGCCAGTGCAAGTTATACCTCCTCATCCCTTGGCAGTGCAAGTTATACCTCCTCATCGCTTGCCAGTGCAAGTTATACCTCCTCATCCCTTGGCAGTGCAAGTTATACCTCCTCATCCCTTGGCAGTGCAAGTTATACCTCCTCATCCCTTGGCAGTGCAAGTTATGCCTCCTCATCCCTTGGCAGTGCAAGTTATGCCTCCTCATCCCTTGCCAGTATAAGTTACATAGAAACATAGAAACATAGAAACATAGAAACATAGATTCTATGTGAATTCTATTCTCATAGAAACATAGAAGTTATACCTCCTCATCCCTTGGCAGTGCAAGTTATACCTCATCATCCCTTGGCAGTGCAAGTTATGCCTCCTCATCCCTTGGCAGTGCAAGTTATACCTCCTCATCCCTTGCCAGTGCAAGTTATACCTCCTCATCCCTTGGCAGTGCAAGTTATACCTCCTCATCCCTTGGCAGTGCAAGTTATACCTCCTCATCCCTTGCCAGTATAAGTTATACCTCCTCATCCCTTGGCAGTGCAAGATATACCTCCTCATCCCTTGGCAGTGCAAGTTATACCTCCTCATCCCTTGGCAGTGCAAGTTATGCCTCCTCATCCCTTGGCAGTGCAAGTTATACCTCCTCATCCCTTGCCAGTATAAGTTATACCTCCTCATCCCTTGGCAGTGCAAGTTATACCTCCTCATCCCTTGGCAGTGCAAGTTATGCCTCCTCATCCCTTGGCAGTGCAAGTTATACCTCCTCATCGCTTGCCAGTATAAGTTATACCTCCTCATCCCTTGGCAGTGCAAGTTATACCGCCTCATCCCTTGCCAGTATAAGTTATACCTCCTCATCCCTTGGCAGTGCAAGTTATACCTCCTCATCGCTTGCCAGTGCAAGTTATACCTCCTCATCCCTTGGCAGTGCAAGTTATACCTCCTCATCCCTTGGCAGTGCAAGTTATACCTCCTCATCCCTTGGCAGTGCAAGTTATGCCTCCTCATCCCTTGGCAGTGCAAGTTATGCCTCCTCATCCCTTGCCAGTATAAGTTACATAGAAACATAGAAACATAGATTCTATGTGAATTCTATTCTCATAGAAACATAGAAACATAGAAGTTATACCTCCTCATCCCTTGGCAGTGCAAGTTATACCTCATCATCCCTTGGCAGTGCAAGTTATGCCTCCTCATCCCTTGGCAGTGCAAGTTATACCTCCTCATCCCTTGCCAGTGCAAGTTATACCTCCTCATCCCTTGGCAGTGCAAGTTATACCTCCTCATCCCTTGGCAGTGCAAGTTATACCTCCTCATCCCTTGCCAGTATAAGTTATACCTCCTCATCCCTTGGCAGTGCAAGTTATACCTCCTCATCCCTTGGCAGTGCAAGTTATACCTCCTCATCCCTTGGCAGTGCAAGTTATGCCTCCTCATCCCTTGGCAGTGCAAGTTATACCTCCTCATCCCTTGCCAGTATAAGTTATACCTCCTCATCCCTTGGCAGTGCAAGTTATACCTCCTCATCCCTTGCCAGTATAAGTTATACCTCCTCATCCCTTGGCAGTGCAAGTTATGCCTCCTCATCCCTTGGCAGTGCAAGTTATACCTCCTCATCGCTTGCCAGTATAAGTTATACCTCCTCATCCCTTGGCAGTGCAAGTTATACCGCCTCATCCCTTGCCAGTATAAGTTATACCTCCTCATCCCTTGGCAGTGCAAGTTATACCTCCTCATCCCTTGGCAGTGCAAGTTATACCTCCTCATCGCTTGCCAGTATAAGTTATACCTCCTCATCCCTTGGCAGTGCAAGTTATACCGCCTCATCCCTTGCCAGTATAAGTTATACCTCCTCATCCCTTGGCAGTGCAAGTTATACCTCCTCATCCCTTGGCAGTGCAAGTTATACCTCCTCATCGCTTGCCAGTATAAGTTATACCTCCTCATCCCTTGGCAGTGCAAGTTATACCTCCTCATCCCTTGCCAGTATAAGTTATACCTCCTCATCCCTTGGCAGTGCAAGTTATACCGCATCATCCCTTGCCAGTATAAGTTATACCTCCTCATCCCTTGGCAGTGCAAGTTATACCTCCTCATCCCTTGCCAGTGCCAGCTTACTGGAGAGTAGGAGAGATGTGTCTCTCTCTTGCACACTGTGTGAAGACTGATCCAGCATGCAGGAAGTGAATGAGATGTGTACCCACAGACGGAAGGGGGTAACCCAAGCAACACTACCCACTGGCTGTATCCCTATCATGCAGGCAGTTATGCCACAACCAAAATCCAAATACAGCAGGCATAGGTGTAAGTGTGAACTCCACTGACTGGCAGCTTGGTAGATGGTCACTCCAAGCACTCAAAACTTAATTTGTTAGCTTTACCAATCTTCTTTTAGGTAAATTAGTAGATAACCTCCAGAGTGTAATAAATAGCCAGGTGTAGTTGAAATAGTCAAAGGATACAAACTAAGTACTGTATAATTAAAAAAAAGTATCAAGTTTAGACCTTTGCTTCAGATAGCTCTATCAGGGGGGTGGCCATGTTGTTTAGAAACTTTGGTCAGATCTTCCTTGAAAGCATGTCCTTTCAGCAGTGAATGAGTTAAGGATCTGGGTTACACTGACTGTAACGCCAGCAAATAGACCATTAAACACAATTCAGTTCATGTCTGTTTGGGACAAACAGTTATTGGAAGAGGGGGGGATGAAGCACAGGGTAGGAGTAGGGTTACCACCTTTTCCACAAAAAAATACAGGCCTTGGTATTGCCTCCATAGACTTAACATTGGCAGCAAGCCATTTTTTTTACCGGCCTGCCGGTAAAATACCGGCTGGGTGGCAACCCTAGGTAGGAGAGACGGGGTTGGGGTACTAGCAGGTTCAGGCCAATCATGCCAAGAGATTTTGCATTCAATTCATGTTTCTAGAGAAGTTAGCTATTAACAGATTGGAGAGTGGCCTTCCAGCAGAAGTGGTAGAAGTTAATACAGTGAAGGAGTGTCAGCATGCATAAGATAGGCATAAAGTTATCCTAGCTATGAGATCAGGCCTAGAATAATGATTTTTTTTTTTTTTAAATTAAACTAGGCAGAAATTGTCTGTAATCCGGCTACTGTAGGCACAAAATTAACTTATGTTTAAGTTAAGTTAGTTTAGGTAAGTTGCCTCAAGTGTAGTCATTTTAAAAAGAAATCCTTTACTGTACGAATACTAATAAAGTTCCTTATTGAGCCCTGTTTCCTTTGTACAGCAGGGGGCAGACATGTTTGGAATCTTGGGAAGAATGAAGGAAGATCTGACCAATCCGACTCTTTACAGAGAAAAATGGTCTCAATAAAGTATTTTATTTGTATTCTATCAGAAAAGCATTTCTCTTCCAAATATCTACACTTAATGCAATCTTTCTATTAAACATAGCACAATTTTGTTTCCTTGACAGCTGTCTATGAAAATGTTCACTTAATATTTGCATTTGGGATGGAAAGGGTTATTTAAATGTGTCATATTACAGTTTAAGTATCCAGAGACACGCGTGGATGACTTTTGGTAATCGGAGATTTCTGTGATGCATATCACAAACGTTCTACCTGTACAATATAACACTGATTTGGCGGCTGCAGTCCAAATCAGACATGTCTTGTAACAGTCACCCACCTAAATCTTCAATCTGTAATGTGGGTACTGGATTAAACAATGGAAAAACAAAGAGATTAGCTCTTGGGGGGGTGGACAGATCTAGGAAAACAATTTCTTCTTTGTCTCTTTGTAATTTCTGCTTTGAATAGACTTTTATTACACAGTTTTCTTGTGTGTGGGCTATTTTTCGTGAATTAAAGAGAGAGACATGCTAAAATTTGAAAACCTTTAAAATACCGACCCTGTCCTGCCGATTTAGCAACTTTTTTACGTTTTCTTTTTATCATGTTTGGTTTAAAAGATATCACTTGTTAAATTCAAAGGAAACTAAGCACTAGGGGATTAGCTTCCTGGAATCTGTACAAGTGGGAGGGGCCTGTGAAAGGTAAGGAGGCTCAGTGAATGCGCTTTGAGGAAGCTAGGAAGCAGGTTAAATGGTCCGGTCGAAGGTATCTCCACAGCCTTTCTCTCTGCATTTCTAGATCTGAGGTAGAGAAGGAACAGTAAAAGTACAGGGAAAACTGGGTAAAAATGTATCTGAGTCCAGCCACTGCTCTATATGTCTGTCTATCCAACTGACTTGTCTGTCTCTCAATCTCTGTGCCTTATCTGTCAACATGCCTGTCTGTTTGTGTCTGTCTCGCATGATAACGGGTGGGCTGATGAAGGTGCACTGGTGACCACAAACATTTTATGCCCCTCAAATGAATATATCCAATTCTCCCCTGCATAGAACATCACAAAACTCAGTAAATGCCCACCCTGAACAATACTGGGGTCTAGAGTACTCTCTAGTGATTATAACAACAACAAAAAGCAACGCTCTCTCACTGGTTGTTTTTTATATTTATTTTCCACTTTGTGTTATTTTATATGACTTTTTATTATATATGCCTGTATTATGTTGTATTACATTTATTTTAACTGAATGTGTCGCTTTTGACAATTATTGAATAGACATTTCAGGGACTGCTTCATCTAACACCTTGTTTATCCGGTGAGTGTAGAAAAAAATACAATTTGATCTATACATTGTGGTAGGAGTGCCAGCCAATGTACAGATTAGGATAACTATGCCTCTGTGCTAGATTTCAGTTATAACATCAACTTGGAGTTTGATATGCAGTTTGATACACGGTGATGTCATAAGTGAGGGCCAGCACAGACTAGGGTTGCCACCTGGCCGGTATTTTACCGGCAGGCCGGTAAAATATTGGCCTCAGGCCAATGTGAAGTCTATGGAGACAGTACCAAGGCCGGTATTTTTTTGAAGAAAAGGTGGCAACCCTAGCACAGACGTATTTAAAGAGGCAGTGTGTATGTCGTACGTATGTGTTTAGCCATGCCTCCCAACTGACCTGCTTTACGCTGGACAGTCACGGATTTGAGGTTCTGTCCCGCTTTTGTCCTGAGGACACTGGACAATCCGCATTATGCATGCGCAGTTACGCTGTCAAGTTCAGTGCTCATCTGCAGTAGCGCTGACAGTCAACCTCCTAAGCTCCGCCCCCAAGGATCCTGATTCATTGGGGACAGAAATTGGGAGGTATGGTTTAACCCACTAAGTGCCAGAGGCCTAGACTCTTTTCAGGACACAGGTAGAGTTAGGAGGGGACAGCAGGATTCTGAAATCTCATTCGTCGGTGTCTGGAATACTAGAGAATGTGTACAACACTAGCGCTGACTCTCAACGTTCCAAGCTTGCCCCCAGTCCCCCTCCCCGCCCTCCCGACCCCCTGGCTTCCTGATTTGGGAGGTATGTATTTGCAATAATAATCAAATATCATCAGCGATAAACATTTACCAGGCATTAAATTCCCAGTGCTGCTTTTCAGTGGATGTTGTATTGTACATGGAATACTTTCTCCCACGTTTGTGACATTTTAGTAAATACTGATCTTTGTTGTTTGTTTACCATTCGGTTGGCGCTATTGCCTGGATTAACCTCTTATTCTGCTGCAGTCATTTATCCTCGTCAGGTCTCTCGGAATGGCTTCTCTAAGACTGTGACCATGACTAATGTGGATTTGTGTCTAATTAGATTGGAGTTAATGGAACATCACAGGAAATGAATATGTACTGCGGCTTGGGCATAATACAGTCTTTAAATAAATATTTTAATTTCTGCTGCACTCGATCAGGACCGGGGGATTGTGGTCCTGAGACCCGCCATCCCACTGAGCTCTACCTCTGTCCCGAAATGCGGGACAGAGGTACAGTGCGGCGGGACATAGCTGACAAATCGGGACTGTCCCGCGAAAAGCAGGACAGTTGGGAGGTATGCTGGCGAACTAATAAAGTGGCATTTTTGTGCTGCCATTTAAAAGTACAGTTCCACCTACAGTGTCTGAGATAATATGTTTTAAATAAGCTCTGCTTAATGTAAACAAAAACCCAGATCGGTCTGATAGTTTTTCCTGTTGTACAAATAAAGTGTAATACAGTCATTCCTGTTGCTATAGTAACAGTCCCGCCTCTCTGTCCGAGCCTCTCCTTATTTGGATGTCACTGAATTCAGAAGCCCCGATGAAATTATTCTCAATGGAAAACTACAGGAGAATTGTACAAAACTGGACATAAGTCGCATATATTAACAGTGGATACAACGTACAACAAGCCAGTGCAGTAACATAGGATCACATCATCAGCCAGATGCTCAAAGGATATGACAGAACATGCCACTTTTAACCTCAGACTATGTAAAAGAGCTACTCTCGCAATGCAGACATTGTGGATGTGTGAAATATATTAGACATTTAACACAGTGAAGAGGGAGAGTATCTCTAAAAGAACCAAAATCACTGCAACGAGAGCAGTGATGGATCTTGGTTTTGTGCTGCTCTAGGCAGACAGAATTCGGGCGCGTGCCACATCACCCACATCACCCAATTACATGTCTCCATCACATACCTCCATCATCCCCATTACATGCCCCATCACCCCCATTATATGCCTCCATCACCCCCATTACATGCCCCATCACCCCCATTACATGCCCCATCACCCCCATTACATACCTCCATTACCTCATTATATTCCCCATTACATGCCTCCATCACCCTTATTGCAGACCTCCATCACCCCCACTATATGCCTCCATCACCCCCATTACATGCCTCCATCACCCCCATTGCATGCCTCCATCACCCCCATTATATGCCTCTATCACCCCCATTATATGCCTCCATCACCCCCATTATATGCCTCTATCACCCCCATTATATGCCTCTATCACCCCCATTATATGCCCCATCACCCCATTACATGGCCCCATCACCCCCATTATATACCTTCATCATCTCCATTATATGCCTCCATCACCCCATTGCATGCCCCCATCACCTCCATTATATGCCTCCATCACCCCCATTACATACCTCCATCACACCATTATATGCCCCCTTGCCTCCATCACCCCATTACATGCCCATCACCCCCATTACATGCCTCCATCACCCCCATTATATGCCTCCATCACCCCATTGCATGTCTCCATCACCCCCATTATATGCCTCCATCACCCCATTACATGCCCATCACCCCCATTACATGCCTCCATCACCCCCATTACATGCCTCCATCACCCCCATTATATGCCTCCATCACCCCATTGCATGTCTCCATCACCCCCATTATATGCCTCCATCACCCCCATTATATGTCCCATCACCACCATTACATGCCCCATCACCCCCATTATGCCTCTATCACCCCGTTATATGCCTCCATCACCACCATTACATGCCTCATCACCACCATTACATGCCTCATCACCTCCATTACATGCCTCCATCACCCCATTGCATGCCTCCATCACCTCCATTACATGCCCCATCACCCCCATTATATCAGGAAGTATTACTTTACTGAGAGGGTAGTGGATAAATGGGATAGCCTTTCTGCAGAGGTGGTAGAGGTTAATGCAGTGAAGGAGTTTAAGCATGTGTGGGATAGGTGTATGTATAATATAAGGCCAGGGACTAATGAAAATATCCAGATATTTTTTTTAATGTATTTATATTTTTTATTAGGCAGTCACTCTCTTACAGAAAGTAAAGAAAACTTCTATAAATCAGTTTGTGCACCCCTCTCCCTGCTGTTCTACCTCTCATGGTAGGGCAGGGGAGGGCTCTTCTTGTCTGGCTTGCTGCAGTCCCGCAACAGTTGTCACATGATGCCCGCTGCTCCCATTCTGAGACCAAAGGGGTACACCAAAAATGTGATGCCCAGTTAAATTGCCATCTGGATCCAAAGGATGAGGATACCGCTCAACATTCCATTCGATGCTCTTACCCACCATAGGCAGCGCCATATTGGAGAGGCAGCTTTGGCACATATGGTCTCTCCTAGGAGCAGTCGAATGTGTTTGGCTGATGCCTCCTAATGGAGGCATCATGGTTGTTGATCACCGCTGATGGTCTTAAAGACACAGGTCCTACATGTATGACCTAGCATCATGAAGGGGATAAACTCTAGCCTTCTCGGTACAGATACTGTACGATCTCCCTCGTTTAGTCTGTGTATGTGAATTAGACAATTAAAAAGCAATGTGTTTACGTGGGTAGTATTAATGACGGGGCGGGACCTTAAAAAACGGCACTGTTCCGGCAAATTCAGAACTGTTGGCAACTATTGCGCTTCAGTATGCACCTAACCCCCCCCCCCCCCCACACACACACACACAAACCAATCACTGCTGTGGGAACATAAAGGTTGGGGAAAGTCAACATGCTTTATTGAACATATCTAATTTTGGGGCGTAGAAGAGAAAAGTCCCAGATTGCAGGGAAGGCACAATAATGTGATTCATGCAAATCATAGGTTATTGTCCAGTCCCAGGAGCAGAATATTGTTCAACACCAACAACAAAAAGAATCTTTGTCCCATTCCCAGCAGAGGTAGAACCAGTCAATAAGGCCCATTCACACAGTGCGGGAGAGGGGTGGGGGGGCATCCTTTCCCACAGGAATCACTAGCCCCCTATTTACTTGTTGATTGGTTTTGGTTTTTTTTCACATTTTATTTTCTCTTTACATATTTTATTGTAACATTACAGGGATTTATTCATGAGGGAGGGAATTGACAAGTGAATTTCAAACCTAACACCAAAGTAGCCGAGTGGGAATAAATCTCCAATTCCCTTGTCAACTCCATGTAATTATTTTTTTGGTGAATAATCCCCTATATTTTGTTCCCATTTATTTGATGACTTTAGGTATTTTTTATACTCTTTTCTATAGTTTCTGGTTAACATAATATTTCTTTCTTATATTATCCACTAACTTATACTTCTGGACTATTGATTTGTTTCTTTTAGACCCAAGAAGGACTAACATGTATTTATTCTAACGTGTGTGTGAGAAGCTGACCTCAGACTATAAATGAATAGCAATAACAAGGCCTTTTTAACCCCTTAGTGACAAGACATTTTCACCTTGACTTTCCCTTGGTGACAATGGCTGTTTTGACATTTCTGGGGTGTTTGTGTTTAGCTGTAATTTGTTTCTTTCTCACATACTGTACCCACACAAATTATATGTTGTTTTTATCGTCATAAGAAGGGCTTTCATTAGATACCATTATGTTCATCATATCTTATAATTTACTACAAAAAAAATCATAAAATATGATGAAAAATTTAAAAAACCCCACTTTTTCTAACTTTGACCTAAAATATAATTTACACAAATAAAATCATTAAAAAAGACCCCGTCTAAATAGTTTCTAAATGTTGTCCCGAGTTCAAAAATATGCATGTTTCCATATTTTTCGGTATTTTTTTGCGAGTTATGGGCAAAACCCAAAAATAGTGTTTTTTGTTTTTTTCCTATATTGACCTTTTGACCCCAACCCGAACCCAAAATTTAACCCTAACACTTAATTTAACCCCAACTCTAATCCTTATTATATCCCTTAATATGTTTTAATTTAAATTTAATTTTAACCCTATCCCTTATGCTAAAAATTATTTAATTTTAACCCTATAGGCTAATCTAACTATAATACCAGTTTTTAATTAATTAAATATTTATTTTACATTTTTTCCATTGCTATGCTACCTAACTACCACTAGGGGCAGTCAAGTAGCATATTCAGAGCGACGGAAGTGAAGTTACTTTCACTTCCGAAGCTCAGACCGGCAGAGGGCTTAGCCATATTGACGGAGCAGCATGCTCCGTTAATATGGCACCCACGATCGCTCCGTGGGGCGATCGTGGGTGCCCCAGAGCAGACATTTTGGTGCTGGCTATTGCCTCGACATCGAGGCAATAGACCAGCACCGTTAAAGCGGTTTTCGCGATCGTTAAAACCGCTTGATTCTCCGCTTGATTCTGCCAGGCACGTCCTTTGTCGTTAAGGGAGTTTCTCCCAGGACGTGCCTGGCACGTCCTTTGTCGTCAAGGGATTAAAGGGTCCCTGTCACCTAAATATTGTTAAACGCTTTGAATTAATAAACGATCAATAATGATCTATACAATGTATTGGCTGAATTGCAAACAAATGCAGAAATTAACATAAAATGTTTTAAATGTGTCGTAGAGGGGCATGTACTAAAAAAACACAAAAATATTTCATGTGCAAAACTATTTTTGCGCTTTGCTCCTATTGCCATGTACTAAACATTTAACACTCCAATGGTACATATGCAAAAATTACGAATTAAAACAGGCAATTGTGTGAATATTTTTTCTACCTCCTTTGATAGCGCTCGCTAAAAGCTGGTGTCGTTTTCACACGCAAATAAGAATTATTTTTCGCAAAATATTCGCAAAGCTCTTTAGCGTGCGCAAATATAATTGCAATATATTAGGGCAAGCGGAAATATGCGCGCTAAATAAAAATAAACGGAAGAGGCGCAAATCAGGGGAGAAAAGCGCAAAATGTAACAAATAGTCGCAAATTGCTCCTTACCCATGTTTTACCTACCTACTTTTTTTTTACCCCACTGCACTTGTTTAGTACATGACCCCCTTAGTATGCAAATTACACATGTTCTGTTGAAAAGTAGTTGATTTGCAAATAAGGCCAAAGTTGATGTCACAAACAAGAGACAGCACACAAACATTTAAGGACAGAGCCTTTGAAACATTTTTGTCCATTCTGGACAATGTCTATTTTTACATTTCTGTGCTGTTTGTGTTTAGCTGTAATTTTCTTCTTTGTCATTTGCTGTATCCACACAAATTATATATTGCTTTTATCAGGACAAGAAGGGCTTTCTTTGGATGCCATCATTTTGATCATATCCTATAATATTATATAAAAAAAATATATATATGGGAAAAAAAAAAAAAAACACATTTCCTGACTTTTATTTGAAACATCTTCCCCTAATCGAAAAAAGCAAACAAAAAAAACCTGCTAATTAGATTGCCACCTTTTCTTCAGAAAAATACCGGCCTTGGTACTGTCTCCATAGACTTAACATTGGCATCATGCCAATTTTTTACCGGCCAGGTGGCAACCCTAGATACCACCCATGCATAGGTTTGTCAGCTTGTTTGGGGGTTAAAGGGTCACATTTGAGAGGTGCGCTTTTTGGTTTTCCAACTTGAAATTTTGACATGCAGACAACCTGCGCCCATGTGCCATTTTGGGACATATTTGAAGCCAGACAGTGTATTAACCCCTATACATTTTTTAAAAGTAGACACCCTAGGCTATTTCAATTGGAGGTATTTTAACACTTTCCATGCACTAATTCTACCACGTGCCTGACAGTTTTCTCTTAGTTTATACATTGGCTTGCAATTCGGCTAACACTTTAATATAAATGGCTTTTGCATAAGTTAGTATGTGTTGCCGACCTTTTCAGCCTCTCATGTTTGGAATGAGAAAGCAGGTAAAGGGGGAAACAATGAATGTATTCTGATTGGTTGCTCAATATTTAAAGCCAGTCACAAGTCAGGTGGTCAGTGACCAGATGATGCCCATATTTAGCAGCCATGCCTGTTAAAAAATGGAGACATGCATGGACAGTACAATAAAAATGTTACAAAAAGTCCATAACTTTTTTTTAATATATAGTTGAAATTCCCTAAATGTTCTTGTTTTTCTATTGGTGATTTTAAATGGAAGCCTAATCATCTCTTGTACAGTAAATGCACGCTAACCAGGAAAGATACACTTATGAGAAGGTTGAAGCCGCTCCCTACGCGTTTTATGGCTTTTACCGTCTACTTCTTTACAGGCAATCAGCTGACAAGCTGCAAATTACAGCGCTCGCGATCCATTAAATAACCCTGTCAATTATTAACAGGTTACTAAGTCTAGCCCTGGCTTGTCCGTCTACAGTGTCTGGAAAAATAGTTTGAGATCATTGCACTGTGTCACATAAAACGCCAGGCTTAATATACACACAAAAACTAGTATTTGGACAGCACCCCATAACCGGCATATGTTATATACCACACCACTGGAGTGACCAAAATTCCCACAATCTAATGCATAAATCCAGTGGGCAACTATACAACATATTATCTTAACATTATTTTTACAAATATGGCCATATATGGTGACTAAAAGGCATTGTGACTAAATCTCCATTATTTTTTTCATCTAAACTAGGTGTTTTTACAATCATTTCAAATATTTAAAAATGTAAAAAATGATGTTAAGATAATATGTTGTATAGTTTGCCACAGAATATATCTATTGCATGGTGGGAATTTTGGTCACTCCAGTGGTGCGCTTTATAACATATGCCCATATGCCGGTTATGGGGTGCTGTCCAAATACTAGTGTGTATATTAAGCCTGGCCAGCTTCTGGGCGTGCACCCCACCCACTCACAGGTGCTCTGTATATGGTGTCTAGTGAAATTGTATACATTCTATTTAACCCCTTAACGACAGATGACGTGCCAGGCACGTCACGGCAAATCGAGGACTTGCCGACAGGTGACGTGCCTGGCACGTCATGCACTAAACTGAGTAAAGAAAGCGACCAGCGGTCGCTTTCTTTACTCTAACGGTGTTGCTACAATGCCTCTAGGTAGAGGCATTGTGCAACACCCCCCACATGTGCAGGGGCGCGCTACGATCACTCCACGGAGTGATCGTAGCAGCCATTTAAAAATGGCTGCGCCCGCTGCACACATGTGCTTAGAAAGCGAACGATCGTTTGCTTTCTAAGCATCTCCGGTGTTGTTAAAGTGCCTCGCCAGCGAGGCACTTAACAACACCTTCAGGCTGCCCAGAGCCGATGGTGGTCGCTCTCCTGAGCGACCCCATCGGCTCAGTAGAAGGGAACGCTGCCTGTACAGGCAGCGCTTCCCTTCTAATGGCAAGAGCATCAGAAGTGAAAGTATTTCACTTCCGATCCTCTAGGGGGAGCCAATCGATGCCGGCACAACAGATCTATGTGATCTGTGTGCAGGCATGTATGGTAAGTGCTCTGATGAGCACTTACCATACAGTCAAAGGCAATATTAGCAAATATTGCCTTTGACAAGTATTGATCTGCCTCCCTCACCTTACTAGTTATAGTAAGGGAGAGAGACAGATCAGATAAAGTAAAAAAATAAAATAAAATAATAAAAAAAATATTTAATAAAATTTTAAACACCAAGGGCTTTTATAAAAGCCATTTAACCCCTTCCCTGCCATTGATCGCTGTGTACGCAGTGATCATACACAGCAGCACATTTTTTGCTGTCTGTCCATTTTTTAGGGGTTAATTTTTTTTTTTACTGTAATTCATTACAGTATAAAAAAAAGCTCTTTTAAGAGAGATTAACCCCTTTCTTGCTGTAGATCACTGCCTAAGCAGCGATCTGACGCAAATGCAGCAATCTTGCTGCAGAAGCATTTTTAAATTTTTTTTAACTTTTTTATTACACCCGTCACGTGTTAATTATACCCGCTAGGGGACTACGTTTAACGTAAAAAAAATTTTTTGAGCTGTCTGACCGCATGTATAGCGATCAGTAACAGCTGATAAGTGACAAAGGCGGGTTGGCATTTGCTTAGATGAGCATCACCATTCGTCTGGTTAGATCAATATTTGTAAATATTTGATCTGACCCGTGTAGATCTGCCTCCCTCTCACTTGAGTTTTAGTGAGGGAGGGAGACAGAGCTGTATAATGTAAGTTTTTAATTATAATATATTTAATAGAATTGAGACCCAAAGGCTTTTATAAAAGCCGTTTCCAGTATTTAACCCCTTCCCTGCATTTGATCGCTGTGTACGCAGTGATCTTACACAGCAGCACATTTTTTGCTGTCTGTGCATTTTTTTAGGGGTTATTTTTTTTTACTTTGATTTATTACAGTATATCAAAGGCTCTTTTAAGAGCTATTAACCCCTTCCTTGCCGTATATCACTTCCTAAGCAGCACATATGGTCACTGCTTAAGCAGTGCATATGGTCACTGCCTAAGCAGCGCATATGGAGCAATCTAGTCGCAGAAGGATTTTTTTTTGCTATCAGCATTTTTTTGGTCAGACTCGCTAGGGGTTAGTTATACCCACTAGGGGATTACGTGTATTCCTTTTGAAGCTGTCTGAACGCGTGTATAGCGATCAGTAACAGCCGATCAGTGGCAAAGGTGGTTTGGTGATTTCTCAGATGAGCATCACCATTCGTCTGGTTCGTAAATATTGTTCTGACCCATATGGATCTGCCTCCCTCTCCTCACTTGAGTTTTAGTGAGGGAAAGAGACAGATCTGTATAACATAATTTTTTAATTGTAATAAATTAAATAAAATGTTAAAAAATTGTGAGTCCCAAGGGCTTTTATAAAAGCCATACCCTTTGTATAGTGTAGTGTATTAACCCCTTCCCTGCCACTGATCACTGCACAGCAGAACATTTTTTCTTGTCTGTGCATTTTTAGGGGTTAATTTTTTTGTACAGCACTACAAAGGCTCTTATAAGAGCTATTAACCCCTTCCTTGCTCTACATGTTCAAATTCCAAGTTTGAAAATCAAAAAGCGCACCTCTCAAATGTAGCCTTTCAACACAAAACAAAGCTGACAAAGCTATGCATGGGTGGTATCCCTGTGCTCGGGGGATGTTGCTGAACATATATTATGGTATTGTTTGTCAGTGACACATACCGAAATATGTGAATTTGTGTCTAAAGTACAATGTATGTGGGAAAAAATACACAATAAAATGACTACCACAAACTTTGACAAAGGCTGGTGGTAGAATTGGTGCATGGAAAGTGTTAAAATAACACCATTTGAAATAGCGTAGGGTGTCTACTTTTAAAAAATATATGGGTTGATGGGGTAAAATACACTGGCTGGTTTCAAATATGTCCCAAATGGGACATGGGTGCAGGCGGTCTGCATGTCAAAATTTCAATTTGGAAAACCAAAAACTGCACCTACCAAATTTGGCCTTTTACCCCCCAAACAACCCAACAAACCTATGCATGGGTGGTATCCCTGTACTCAAGAGATGTTGCTGAACACTTATTGGGGTGTTATTTGGCAGTGACACATACCAAAATCTGTAAATTCATATCTGAAGTACAAGGTTTGTGAAAAAAAAACACAAAAAAATTACTACCACAAACTTTGACAAAGGCTGGTGGTAGAATTAGTGCATGGAAAGTGTAAAAATACCACCATTTGAGATAGCCTAGGGTGTCTACTTTTAAAAAATATATGGGTTGATGTGGTAAAATACACTGGCTGGTTTCAAATATGTCCCAAATGGGACATGGGTGCAGGCTGTCTGCATGTCAAAATTTCAAATTGGAAAACCAAAAACTTCACCTCCCAAATTTGGCCTTTTACCCCCAAACAATCCAACAAACCTATGCATGGGGGGTATCCCTGTACTCAAGAGATGTTGCTGAACACTTATTGGGGTGTTATTTGGCAGTGACACATACCAAAATCTGTAAATTCATGTCTGAAGTACAAGGTTTGTGAAAAAAAAACACAAAAAAATTACTACCACAAACTTTGACAAAGGCTGGTGGTAGAATTAGTGCATGGAAAGTGTAAAAATACCACCATTTGAGATAGCCTAGGGTGTCTACTTTTAAAAAATATATGGGTTGATGTGGTAAAATACACTGGCTGGTTTCAAATATGTCCCAAATGGGACATGGGTGCAGGCTGTCTGCATGTCAAAATTTCAAATTGGAAAACCAAAAACTTCACCTCCCAAATTTGGCCTTTTACCCCCCAAACAATCCAACAAACCTATGCATGGGGGGTATCCCTGTACTCAAGAGATGTTGCTGAACACTTATTGGGGTGTTATTTGGCAGTGACACATACCAATATCTGTACATTCATGTCTGAAGTACAAGGTTTGTGAAAAAAAAACACAAAAAAATTACTACCACAAACTTTGACAAAGGCTGGTGGTAGAATTAGTGCATGGAAAGTGTAAAAAATACCACCATTTGAGATAGCCTAGGGTGTCTACTTTTAAAAAATATATGGTTTGATGTGGTAAAATACACTGGCTGGTTTCAAATATGTCCCAAATGGGACATGGGTGCAGGCTGTCTGCATGTCAAAATTTCAAATTGGAAAACCAAAAACTTCACCTCCCAAATTTGGCCTTTTACCCCCCAAACAATCCAACAAACCTATGCATGGGGGGTATCCCTGTACTCAAGAGATGTTGCTGAACACTTATTGGGGTGTTATTTGGCAGTGACACATACCAAAATCTGTAAATTCATGTCTGAAGTACAAGGTTTGTGAAAAAAAAACACAAAAAAATTACTACCACAAACTTTGACAAAGGCTGGTGGTAGAATTAGTGCATGGAAAGTGTTAAAATACCACCATTTGAGATAGCCTAGGGTGTCTACTTTTAAAAAATATATGGGTTGATGGGGTAAAATACACTGGCTGGTTTCAAATATGTCCCAAATGGGACATGGGTGCAGGCTGTCTGCATGTCAAAATTTCAAGTTGGAAAACAAAAAACTGCACCTCACAAATTTGGCATTTTACCCCCCAAGCATGTTTTTTCGTTCGCTATTGTCGATGAGGAGAAGTTGTTTCAAATAAATACAAAGAAATTTGTGTATTTTTTTTTTTTTTACCATATTTTAATATTTTTTTTTAATAATATGATAAGATATGATCAAAAATATGGCATCCATAGAAAGCCCGTTTTGTCCCGATAAAAACAATATATAATATGTGTGTGTACAGCAAATGACGAAGAAGAAAATTACTGCTAAACACAAACAGCACAGAAATGTTAAAATAGCCATTGTCCAGAAAGGACAAAAATGTTTCAAAGTCTCTGTCCTTAAGGGGTTAAAGACAGATTGTCAGAGTGATTAGTTCCATGTAAGTAAGATAGAGAGATAGGACTCACCAAGCTTGTAGTACTTTGGCGTAATGGTGGGCTTAGCAAAATATGGTCATATATAATGATCATGTACTAAACAAGTGCAGTGGGAAAAAAAAGTAGGTAAAACATGAGTAAGGAGCGATTTGCAAATATTTGTAACATTTTGCACTTTTTCCCCCCGATTTGAGCCTCTTCCGTTTATTTTTATTTTGCGTCATTTTTCCGGTTGCGCCAATATATTGTGATTATATTGGCCCATGCTAAAGACTTTTGAATGGCACAACAATGGGCCTCAAGATCTCATGACAGTATCTCTGTGCACTCAAAACGGCATCAATAAAATGCACCTGTGTTCGTTGTCCATAACATACGCCTGCCCATAACCCCACCGCCACAATGGGCCACTCGATCCACAGTGTTGACATCAGCAAACCGCTCACCCACGCGACGCCATACAAAATGTCTGCCATCTGCCCTATACAGGGAAAACCGTGATTCATCCGTGAAGAGAACACCTCTCCAAAGTGCCAGATGCCATCAAATGTGAGCATTTGCCCACTCAAGTCGGTTACGACGAACTGCAGTCAGGTTGAGACCCTGATGAGGATTACGAGCAGGCAGATGAGGTGAAGATGCTGGATGCAGAGGTCCTGGGCTGATATGGTTACACGTGGTCTGCCAAATTGTGAGGCCGGCTGGAGGTGCTGCCAAATTCTCTGAAACGCCTTTGGAGACGGCTTATGGTAGAGAAATGAACATTCAATTCACGTGCAACAGCTCTGGTGGACATTCCTGCAGTCAGCATGCCAATTGCAAAATGACATCTGTGGCATTGTGCTGTGTGATAAAACTGCACATTTCAGAGTGGCCGTTTATTGTGGCCAGCCTAAGGCACATCTTGTGCAATAATCATGCTGTCTAATCAGCATCTTGATATGCCACACCTGTGAGGTGGATGGATTATCTTGGCCAAGAGAGAAGTGCTCACTGACACCGATTTACACAGATCTGTGAACAATATTTGAGAGAAATAGGCCTCACTGTGAAAGTGAAAAACAATTATGTTTTGTGTTTTCCTGTTACCCATGTGTTGTTACCTCAGTTTAGCAGCTGACAGTAGATACAACACAACCCTTTGTCTTAATGTAAATGTGGCATGAAATCATTTAGTTTCCCCAAGTATCAGTCGACCAGCGGGAGAACAATACGGCTTGTACCATCCAGACGGTAAACGGAACACTACGACCTTCCAAACCGTCGGAACCCCAGTAAATCATTGAGCGTGGTGGCGTTATAAGACTGATTGGACTTGGGACCCACAGACAGCCATCTCCCATCTCAAATTTTTGGTGATTTTTTTTTTTTTAAAACCCCCTCTCTTTTCTGTCTCCATCCTCAGGCCTTCCCCCATCTCATTTCGCCTGATAAACCAATGATGGCTAACCAATAGACTCCTATTATTTTTTGTGGACTGGATTTGCTAGGTGCTCAGCCAGCCACAAGATAGCTGAGTATCACGAGAAATGAAATTCACAACCGCTGGATTGTTATGGTCATTGATAGCTAGTCTGTGGCTCTCATGTCGTAAGTAAACATAATTTCCTTTGCTGCTAAGCCAGACAAAAGCTGGCTGAGCATCATGGGTAATGTAATCCACAACGGCCATAGTCCTAAAGACCGGCATAGGTAAATGTTTGCGCTGCTACTGTTATTAATGAGACTTCACGTGTTGCTCAGCTGCCAAACACTGGTTGAGCATCATGGAAAATGTAAGCCACAGTAACTGCACCAATCCTTCCAATGACATGGGGGGGGGGGTACTTTCTGAGCCTCCCCTCTGCTTCCTTCTTGCACCCCGAGCATAAGAGTAGAGTTTTGATAACTGCAAAATGTTGCTCAGTCAATGGGTAGTTGTAGTTCAAGTTACTCCATGTGGGACGCTGCTATTATTTATCAATGTACTTTGTTTGCTTGTAGTACCTGCAAAGTCTAGATTGTTCTGTTTTATCGTTATATTTCACTTATTTGGTAGGTACAACCTGCGCTTATAGGTTCACATTCACCACCTAACTTGTTATAATGTGCTACCTAGCAACCATGACTGCGTGTACAGCTATGTAAAACATCCAGGCACAATCAGGGTAAATTGGGTTTATGTGGCCCACTCAGAGAGGTGGGTTCCCCTGAGGTAGCAAGTGTTTTCTGGCAAAACGCGTCAGGAATCCTTGCTTTTTTTTTTACATAGTTACTGTGTTAGTTCAGTCCCTTGAATGCTTTGCGGTATTGTATCAGCCTTTCTTACAATGAGACCCAATATTCACTAAGTGATGTTGACGTTGTTTCAGTTGTGGAGAGACTGGTCATGATGTATTTCAGTACATATCTGGGGGGGGGGGGGGGGTTCCCCACTCGTATAAGTATTGTGACCGACAGCAAGGAATTGTGCTGGAAGGAGTCTATATATCTCCCCAGATTTTGCACAGCTCCTACTTTATGTAATTAGCCCCAGGGAAATGTGTTATGTTACACTTTATATAGCACTTTATGTATGTGTATGTGTGGGCCCTGGGGTGGAGCACTTGGAGAGTAGGGTGGGCCAGTGCTCCACTTCACATTTCATATGTTGATTGGAACCTACAGGTGAGAAGCCCAGTGTTCCAATCCTAATTTACCTCACCTGAAAAGGCTTGCTGATTACAGGTGCTGTTAACCCCTTAGTGACATGACTTTTTTGGCTTGTCCGACGCTTGGTGACATGGGCTGTTTTAACATTTCTGAGGTGTTTGTGTTTTGCTGTAATTTATTTCTGTCTCATTTAGTGTACCCGCACAAACTATATATCGTTTTTATCGTTATAAGAAGGGCTTTCTTTTGATACCATTATTTTGATAATAGCATATAATTTGATGTAAAAAAAATAATAAAAAAATGGCAAAAAAATTTAAAAAATAATTTTTTTATGACTTTTATTTGAAAAATCGTATACTCATGTACAAGAGACAACAAAAAAACACTGCTAAAAAGTTTCTAATATATGTCCTGAGTTCAGAAATAGCCCATGTTTTTATGTTTTTGTGCTTTTTTATTCATGTTACAGGGCCAAAACTATAAGTGGTGCAAAGCTATTTTAAAATCCTTTCTTTCAAAATTAGCGATAGTGACATTGTAACACTGATTTCTGTACTAAATCCATGAATGACCCCCAACATGTACATATTTTTGAAAACTAGACAACTCAGGGCATTTAACTTGGGGTATTTTGACACATTTCATGTAGCCATTTTACCACAATCTATGCCAAAGTTTGCAGCAAAAAATCTTTTTTTTTAATTTTTCACATATATTGCAATTTAGGTAAACATTACCTTAAAATGTGAAGGGGTATTTCCAAATAACACCTCAATATGTGTTCAGCAACATCTCCTGAGTACAGGGATACCACCCATGCATAGGTTTGTTGGTTTGTTTTGGGGCTAAAAGGCCACATTTAGGGGGTGCGCATTTTGGTTTTCCAACTTGGAATTCTGACATGCAGAAAACTTGGGGGATGGGACACTTCATCGCGGCTGCTTCACCGCCGACTCTACAGCACAAGACAGATCGTCGCTGGAGATTTCATCGCGGGACATTTCTTCGCTAAAAGTAAGTATTTTACCGATTTTAGTTGGTTTAGAATTAGGGTTTAGGGGGTTAGAATTAGGTTTAGTGTTTAGTGTTAGGGGTTAATTTTACTATTAGGGGTCGGGGGTTAGTATTAGGGTTAGTATTAGGGTTAGTATTGGGGTTTAGGGGGTTAACTTTAGTATTAGGGTTAGTATTAGGGTTAGTATTGGGGTTTAGGGGGTTAATTTTAGTATTGGGGTTAATTTTAGTGTTAGTATTGGGGTTTAGTGTTTAGTGTTACTATTGGGGTTTGGGAATCATTTATTAGCGGGGGGTTATTTTCGTTTTACTTTTACATTTGTAAGAGCTGACAGTTCAGCGCTGAACTGTCAGCTCTTACATAGCTGCAGCCGCGGTGAAACGGCCGCGTTATACTTCATTGCTGACAGTTCAGCGTTCTAACTGCCGCGCTGAACTGTCAGCGATGAAAATGCGGCGAAGAAGTGTCCTAGACCCGAAAACTTGTGCCCATGTCCCATTTGGGACATTTTTGAAGCCAGAAAGTGTATTCTACCCCACAAAACCATATATTTTTTTAAACTAGACACCCTAGGGTATTTCAAATGGTAGTATTTTAACACTTTCCATGCACTAATTATACTACCAGCCTATGTCAATGTTTTGGGTAGTAATTTTTTTTCACATACATTGTACTTTGGGCATGAATTCACAGATCCTGTTATATGTCAGTGCCAAACAACACCTCAATATGTGTTCAGCAACATCTCCTGAGTACAGGGATACCCCCCATGTATAGGTTGGTTAGGTTATTTGGGGGTTAAAAGGCCACATTTGAGAGGTGCGCTTTTTGGTTTTCCAACATGGAATTCTGACGTGCAGAAAACCTGCGCCCATGTCCCATTTGGGACATTTTTGAAGCCAAAAAGTGTATTCTACCCCACAAAACCATATATTTTTGAAAACTAGACACCCTAGGGTATTTCAAATGGTAGTATTTTAACACTTTTCATGCACTAATTCTACCACCAGCCTATGTCAATGTTATGGATAGTAATTTGTTTTTCACATTCAGTGTACATCGGGCATGAATTCACAGATCCTATTATGTGTCAGTGCCAAACAACACCTTAATATGTGTTATATATGAGTACAGGGATACCACCCATGTGTAGGTTAGTTAGATTATTTGGGGGCTAAAAGGCCACGTTTAGGGGGGGTGCATTTCCAACTTGGAATTTTGACATGTAGTCAGCCTGCGCCCATGTTCCATTTGGGACACTTTTGAAGCCTGTCAAAGTATTTTACCCCATAAAACCATATATTTTGGAAAACTAGACATCCTAGGGTATTTAAAATTGTGGTATTTTAACACTTTCCAAGTGCTAATTCTACCACCAACCTATGTCAAAGAGTTGGGATGTCATTTTTTCCCCACACACATTGTAGTTCAGGCAGGAATTTTCAGATTCTGGTATTTGCCACTGCCAACCAACACCTCAATATGTGTTCAGCAACATCTCCTGAGTACAGGGATACCCCCCATGCATAGGTTTGTTGGTTTATATTGGGTCTAAAATTCCACATTTAGGGGGTGCGCAATTCCAACCTGGAATTTTGACATGTAGTCAGCCTGCGCCCATGTTCCATTTGGAACATTTTTGAAGCCGTCCAATGAATTTTACCCCATCAAACCATATATTTTTGGAAAATAGACATCCTAAGGTATTTCAAATGGTGGTATTTTAATACTGTATAGGTACTAATTCTACCACCAGCCTTTGTAAAAGTTTGTGGTAGTACTTTTTTGGGAGTTTCTTTTCCACATGCATTGTACTTCAGGCATGAATTCACAGATTCTGGTATATGTCACTGACAAACAACAACCCAATATGTGTTCAGCAACATCTCCCGAGTACAGGGATAGCACCCATGCATAGGTTTGTTGGTCTGTTTTTGGCTAGAAGGCAACATTTGTGAGATGCGCATCTCAAAATTCCAACTTGGAATTTTGACATGTAGTCAACCTGCGTCCGTGTCCTTTATGGGATATATCTTTGAAGCCAGCCAATGTAATTTACCCCCACCAAACCATATATTTTTTTATCGGTAGACCCCCATCACTACTTGTGGCAAGTGCTCAGCAGCCACCGATACATCGCTAGATGATGTATCAGAAAGCTGAATAGGGTCAAAATCGAACCCTGAGTCCGCGGCCTCAGAATCAGTGCGTAAGCAGTGATCTCGAGCAAAGAAGGGGTTAATAGCTCTTAGAAAAGCCTATCTAGTACTGTAATACATTACAGTACAAAGAAATTAATCCATAAAACAGTGCAGACAGCAAAACATACTGTTGCTGTGCAAGATTACTGCTTACACAGTGATGAATGGCAGGGAAGGGGTTAATACACAGTGAAAGACTTTCATAAAACCTGCCAATTTTATAAAATGTTATTTTATATCACTAATACTGATCTGTCTCTTTCCGTCACAAAAATGTAAGTGAGGAGAGGGAGGCAGATCAATATTTGTGAATATTGATCCGATTCATTTTGATCTGACCAGGGCGAATGGTGAGCTTAATTGAGAAATCCACAAACCGCCTTTGCCACTAATTCGCTGTTACTGATCGCTATGCGCTCAGGCACGATTAAAAAAAAAAATCTCAAATATTTTTACTTTACATGTAATCCCCTAGCGGGTATGTGTAAAAAAAAAAAAAAATATGCAGACAGATAAAAATTGCTTTGGCGTCAATATCATTGCGTAAGCAGTGATCGACGGCAAATAAGGGGTTAATAACTCTTAGAAGAGCCTTTTTAGTACTGTAATAAATTACAGTACAAAAAAAATGAACCCCTAAAAAATGCACAAACAGCAAAAATAAATGCGCTGATGTGCACGATCACTGCTTATGCAAGATCAGTGGCAGGGAAGGGGTTAAACACAGGGAATTGCTTTAATAAAAATGTTTTTATTGTTTTATTATTTGTGTGTTGTGTATTTATTGTTTTTTTTAACTTTTACTTACTTTTAGAACTTTGATCTGTCTCTCTCCCTCACTAAAAAAAATGTGAGGAGAGGGTGACAGATCATAACTGGTCAGATCAATATAGGGTTAATATTGATCTGACCAGTCAGTGGGGATGTTCAGGAGAGCATCCCCACTGCCTGTCAGTGTGCCTGGCAGTCACTGATTGCCTCTGTGAAGAGGCAATCGTGTGACAGCCAGAGAGCACAGGAAGCAGGTACTTCCTGCCTCTTGTGCTCTTGCCCTTAGAAGGGCAGCGCCATCTTGGTCACTCAGTGACCAAGATCGTGCATTTTTTTTTGTGTTTCTGATTGCCTCGACTTGCGAGGCAATCAGAAACAGTTTCTGAGCATAGGAAGCGAAAAATTCGCTTCCTATGCTCGTTTTTTAAATGCCCGCGTTTTAAAGGCTCTGTGCCTTTAAAACCGGCATTTCGATCGCTCTCCGGAGCGATCGAAATGACGACGGGCATTTTTTTTTAGCATTGTACGATGCTTCCATACGGAAGCATCGTTACAATGCGGCTTGAGCACTGAAAGCGGAAAAACTCCGCTTTCAGTGCTCGTTTTGACACAGGACGGACTAGGTCCATCCTGTGTCACTAACGCCTCGGCACACAGGACGGACCTAGTCCGTCCTGTGTCGCCAAGGGGTTAAATACTCTGAGACTGTGAGAAAAGACTCTGAGACTGTGTTTTGATTTCGGGGAATGGAAGCAGGGAGCTGAAAACACTGAAGTAAGGTTGTGATTTAGGGTTATGTTGGGAAATGGACAAGCCATCCAACCCAGTTAGCTTAGTATTTTTGTTTAGTTAGTGCTCAGAAGAGCAAGGATTTTATTTTATATTTTGTTTAACAACCTGTTATACCTTGCTGTGCATCTTGGAACCACAATAAAAGAAAGCAAGTCTTTTTACCTCATCCAGCGTGTGAAGTGTCTCTGAAGCCTGAAAGACTGTGTGTAACCCCCAAATCCCAAGGACAAGGTACCAAGGGACAGGAGTACTTTTGTCACAGTATGTACACATTTTCGCCTGCACACATTTTTTTTTATCTGAATTGCGTCAAAAAGATATGTATTTTAAAATAAATAAATAAATTCAGCTTTGGGGGAGCTTTTTTTCCTCCATATCACCATCAATACTCAACAGTCATGGGACCCTCTTTACCCGGGGGCCCTTGCACTGTGCACCAGCTGCACCCTTGATATTTTCTCCCCTGATTTCAGCTGTAGTAAAGGACCAGTTGATTGATCAGCACAGCTATCTGCCGGCAATCACCAGATTGAGCCCACTGACAAGGTGGATTCATGGCCAATGTCGTAATTCTACCTAGCTGGCAGAAAAAAGCAGAGCCAATGCTTCTATTGTTGGTGGCAGGAATGGGAGCAGAGGTTTTGGCAGCTGACAGTTCAGTGTGTCCACTTCGTCACCGTGTGCTGAATCGAAGATTAGTTTTAGGTTTCTTTTTAGGATTAGTGTCAGTGTTCGTTTAGGGGTAGTATTAGGGTTTACTTTTAACACAAAGCCTAACTACTCCATTAGGCATTTCCAATCTGCTACAGTGCTGTGTGACCCCCTCAGTGGTGTAATCCTGCATCTCGGTTAAGACAGGAGTCTGACATAAACAGCTTCAACTTTTCTTTTTTTTTTAATTGAAGACCGTTGTGCACAGCATCCTGGATCATGCCCAGAACTGATGTGACAGTGCCACAAATCTGGGACTGTTGGCAGTTATGAGCAGATCTGGCGGGTTGGGATAGTCCGATTATTTCCCACTATTAAAAATATCAACAAAGTAAAGGGGCTGTTCCATCTATGTTATTTTCTGCATGTTATACACGTATTTAATATATGTGAAATGCACTTATCTTTAACTGCTTGGTGGCTGGACTGTTTCTGCGGTATTTGTGTTTAGCTGTAATTTTCCGCTCTGCTCTACTGTATCCACACAAATGATATATATATATCAATAAAAATATAACAAAATATATAAAGAATGTGTGTGTATATATATATATATATATATATATTTTTTTTTTTTTTTAAGGGCAAGAAGGGTTTTTTCTTTAGATACCATTATTTTGATCATATTACCTTATGTGCTCGATTAGAAGACAAGGTTTTTTTCAGAAGAAAAATTCTTAGCATGCTCCTCCAATACAGCACACACCCAGAGGGGCACAGAAGGTGTTGCATGATCATCATTGCAACACTTTACACACATAGGCAATGATCAGCTTTCACTGCCTATGTGTGTTAATGCGCATACAATCACATTCGCGGTGATCGTATGCGCGCGGGGGTCACGGGGGATCTGAAAGCACTCTCAAAAGGCTGCTTCGGATCCAAAGCAGCCTCTGAGAGTAGCTACAGGCATGTAGTGTTGCGCTATGGAGCGCAACGATACATGAAAACGGAGGACGTATATATACGTCCTCATGGTCCTCAAGGACCATGCTTTTCAGGACGTAAATATACGTCCATATGAGTTAAGGGGTTAAACATGTTGTTGTCCTTTAAGGTAAATAAGGCAGTTTCCCCAACTGTATCTCTCCCCAATACTTTTTATAAACGTTAAGGGTAGAAAGAAAATTCAAAAAAGCATTCTATCCATGTTCATTTTAAAATATATATATATATTTCTTAGCTTTCCTCTCACTTTAAATGATTATTAAAGGGTCTACTCAGTGAAGAGAGGATTGCAGGGAACTGAGACCAGAATTTCAAACTTAAGTAGGTGAGTTTGAATAATTCTCCAATGCAGCTGAATGAGATAATTTTTTCCAACTTGGTTACCTTAAGTTTGAAATTCCCATCTCAATTCATCCGCAATCCCCTCTTTATTGAGTAGATCCTTAAATGCTTACTGTTTAGGAAAAAGCAATACAAGTCAGTTGATTTCATCATGGTAACTATAAACAGGATGTGGAGACAAGAGAACGACAATAAAATATTTATTTAAAATAATGCTGAACTTATGCAACCTCAATTAACATGTCCTAAAATGCTTAATTGCATTGTGGTATATTATAGAGTCAACTCACGTGCTCCATTTTTTTGTTAAATGAACCCTAAAAAAATTTATGAAAAAAAAGCTTTTTCCAATCACCTTTCTGTTCCCAACAACGAAATATTTCTTTAAAAAGGGCTATTTTTTCAAATAAAACGTTATCATAGTTGCCAACAGTCCTGTTTTTTTGGGACCTGTCCCATTAATACTGCCTATACATAGTCTAACAGACATACATAGCCTAAATGAGAAGAAATAAGCTCCAAACACTGAGTATCTGTACTGGGGAGAATAGAACTCCGGGGTCAAATTGGCACGCATGCATGGCCAGTGAACAGGGGTGTTGCTAGGTCTTCGGGTGATCTGGGGATAGAGTCCAGATGAGCTCGGTCACACACACGCCGTCTCTTTGTGTCTCTCTTTCTCTCACACGCCGTCTCCCTTGAGTAGAGCTGAGAGTTTTTGTCGGATGATGATTTTCTCTCTCCAGATCAAATCACATTTTTCAACAACAATTTGTGGTCTGGCCGAGTGTCTGGCCAGACTGTTAAGGCGCAGAAACAATGTTTTTTTCTGAATAAACTTAATTTTTTTTTTAATGATACAATAAGACAAATACTGACTGGTGGAAAGGTAAAAACATAAAATGGCTCACTGTGGGCGTGATACTGGACAGAGGGGGCGATATATAGAGTACCCCGCACACCAGGGTCAGGAAGGTGACAAAGAAGAGCAATCAACATTTCTTATGCTGGATGGCGATTGCGCCATTTTTACACATCGGCTTGTGTGGTGCAATAGCGCGGGGATTCTTATCGCACAATTCTTGCATTATTTTGCGCATTTTCTACATACGGCGCTCCAAAATATTTTAGTAAATTTATCCCACATTTGGCTCGTCTGCATTATTTTGGGCGTTATTCACTTTTATTTGCAGGTATTACCGAGATGAGTCTGCGGTGGGGAAGGGTAAACTATATCCCCATTGTCTATGATCGGCATGTGCTGCACAGTTCTCGGCCTCGCAGGCGGGATCGAGGCACAATTAGTTCCTGTATAGAGAGCCAATCATGGGATACCAAGTGGATAATAATGTGAGGTCTTGTGGCGCTAGTCACTGTCTTGTTATGCTGACAGTCAGCGGGTTTTAATCTTGGATATACAGGTGATGGGAATAAACAGTCGAGTAAATTCAGTGTAAACTGTTTTTATGTGAGGAACCACGGGGGAAAGACACCCTCCTGGGACAAGCAACTCAACTACTGAGGATCCCCCCGAGGATTTGAAATGGTGTTTGGTTTAACCCATGCTAACAATAACCCCATCTCTTGTTAACCTGCTTTAAAGGGACACTACCACTTACAAACTATGTAACCAGATTACCTGTACATTTAAAACAAACACGAAAAATAATAATAGGTATTTATCTACTGGCTCCATTTTGTGTATATTTACCATTTTGCAACATCGTCCAAAATCTTCCAGACAGTCTGACTTTACAACTGTGGCAAAAGCCTGCATGATGTTGTCATAAGATACTTCCCTGCTCTCTTACTGGCTCCTGTGTATCATTAGTGGGCAGGACTAGGTGGCTGTGCGGTAAAGTCACTGGGGGGGGAACAGTCAGGGGGCGGAGCTAAGGTTTGGATCTATGCTGTTTTTTTGCAAAAACTAGCTGTGTTTCAGCATACAAAACACTAAATGAATGAAATAATTTTCCCAGTATATGAAAAAATATTTGGGGCTGGTGCACACATTTTCAAATAGATGGCTTTTTTTTTTTTAATAAACGCATACATTCCCCACTGGCAATGGGTATCAGGAAGCCGATGTTAAGTCTAGGCGGGGAATGGAATGGTGAAGACAACCCCATACATGAAACATGGATACATACTGTATTTGCTCTATTATAAGACGAGGTTTTTTTCAGAGCAGATGCTCTGAAAAATCCCCCTCGTCTTATAATCGAGGTCTCTTATAATCTGACCTCAAATTGAGGTCAGATTATAAGACATGGATCCAGGTCCCCAGCAGAGCTGCAGGGGACCTGGATCCCCCTCTCTGTCCGTCATAATAGACTGCCGTGTCGGGCAGCATGGAGGATGTCTGCAAGTATCGTGCAGACATCCCCCGGCTGCCCCCACTAGCCACCAGGGATCGAGGTAAGGGGAAGGGAGGGGGGGGGGCAGAGAGACAGGGGGAGGGGGGGGCAGAGAGACAGGGGGAGGGAGGGAGGGGGACAGAGAGACAGGGGGGAGAGACAGAGGAAGGGGGGACAGAGCAACAAAGGGAGGGAGGGGGGCAGAGCGAAAAGTGTGGGGGGGAAGAGACAGGTGAGTGGGGAGTGAGGCAAAGCTGGGGGCAAGGGAAAGAGAGAGGCAGCATTGGCACATAAAAGGAAATAAACACAAGAAATGCATTTTTTTAAATATATTTTATTAAAAAAACAATTTACATGTGAATATATATACAAGTTTAACTTTTTTCCTATAGGGTAGTCTTATATTCAGGCTTTTAGTTTTTTTCCTAAAGGAATATCCAAAGTTTGGGGGGTCGTCTTATAATCAGGGTCGTCTTATAATCGAGCAAATACGGTATATGCTTAGTAATTATGTGCCATGTTGTCCAACATTATGTTGACCTAGGGTTGCCACATTTCCTTCAGAAAAATGCCGGCCTTGGTACTGTCTCCATAGACTTAACATGGGCCTGAAGCCAATTTTTTACCGGCCTGCCGATGGAATTTTAAAGTGGTATCCAGAAAAATGTTGTTAGGTCAGTCAAGTTATCTTCATAGTGATCTTAGAGATAAAACCATTGCTTACACTAAGTAGTCAGACCAGACTTGCTTGGTATGCTAGATTGCAACAAGCGTAGGCATTTAAAGTAGAAATGCTTTAATGAAAATATAAATAAAGTACCTTATTGAGACTTCTTGTTGTTTAGAATCTTTGCTTTGTATAGCACTATCAGGGGGGCAGACATGTTGTTTAGAATCTTTGCTCTGTATAGCTCTATCAGGGGGCGGACATGTTGTTTAGAATCTTTGCTCTGTATAGCTCTATCAGGGGGTGGACATGTTGTTTAGAATCTTTGCTCTGTATAGCTCTATCAGGGGGCGGACATGTTGTGTAGAATCTGTCCTAAGATTCTAAACATGTCCGCCCTCTGATAGAGCTATTTAGCTTGCAGATGGCTGCCAGAAAGGAAGTGCACGTATCCAGTGGTGTATCTTGGTTTTGTGCTGCCTCAGGCAGACAAAATTCCAGCACCCCTCTACACATGTTGCACACCCACGAAATGCCCCATAGCCCACGTTGCACACCTATTACATCCCTCCATCACCCCCATTACATCTCTCCATCACCCCCATTACATCCATCCATCACCTCCATTACATCCATCCATCACCCCCATTACATCCATCCATCACCCCATTACATCCCTCTATCACCCCCATTACATCCCTCCATCTCCCCCATTACACCCCTCCATATCCTCAATTACACCCCACCATCTCCCCAATTACACCCCTCCATCTCCCCAATTACACCCCTCTTCTGGGGTTCTGGGGGTTAGTGTTAGTATTCAGGTTTGGGGGGTTAGTGTTAGTATTAGGGTTCTGGGGGTTAGTGTTAGTATTCAGGTTCGGGGGTTAGTGTTAGTATTCAGGTTTGGGGGGTAGTGTTATTATTAGGGTTCTGCGGGTTAGTGTTAGTATTAGGGTTCTGGGGGGTAGTGTTAGTATTAGGGTTTGGGGGGGTAGTGTTAGTATTAGGGTTTGGGGGTTAGTGTTAGTATTAGGGTTCTGGGGGGTAGTGTTAGTATTAGGGTTCTGGGGGTTAGTGTTATTATTCAGGTTTAAGGGGTAGTGTTAGTATTAGGGTTCGGGGGTTAGTGTTAGTATTAGGGTTCTGGGGGTTAGTGTTAGTATTAGGGTTCGGGGGATAGTGTTAGTATTAGGGTTCTGGGGGTTAGTGTTAGTATTATGGTTCTGGGGGTTAGTGTTAGTATTACTGTTCTGGGGGTAGTGTTAGCATTAGGGTTCAGGAGGTTAGTGTTAGTATTCAGGTTTGGGGGGTTACTGTTAGTATTCAGGTTCTGGGGTGTAGTGTTAGTATTAGGGTTTGGGTGGTAGTGTTAGTATTAGGGTTTGGGTGGTAGTGTTAGTATTAGGGTTCGGGGGTTAGTGTTAGTATTAGGGTTCTGGGGGTTAGTGTTAGTATTAGGGTTCTGGGGGTTAGTGTTAGTATTAGGGTTCGGGGGTTAGTGTTAGTATTCAGGTTTTGGGGGGTAGTGTTAGTATTAGGGTTCTGGGGGTTAGTGTTAGTATTCAGGTTTGGGGGGTTAGTGTTAGTATTAGGGTTCTGGGGGGTAGTGTTAGTATTAGGGTTCTGGGGGTTAGTGTTAGTATTAGGGTTCTGGGGATTAGTGTTAGTATTAGGGTTCAGGGGGTTAGTGTTAGTATTAGGGTTCAGGGGGTTAGTGTTAGTATTAGGGTTCAGGGGGTTAGTGTTAGTATTAGGGTTCTGGGGGTTAGTGTTAGTATTAGGGTTTGGGGGGTTAGTGTTAGTATTCAGGTTTGGGGGGTTAGTGTTAGTATTAGGGTTCTGGGGGTTAGTGTTAGTATTAGGGTTCAGAGAGGTTAGTGTTAGTATTAGGGTTCTTGGGGTTAGTGTTAGTATTAGGGTTCAGGGGGTTAGTGTTAGTATTAGGGTTCAGGGGGTTAGTGTTAGTATTAGGGTTCTGGGGGTTAGTCTTAGTATTAGGGTTTGGGGGGTTAGTGTTTGTATTAAGGTTTGGGGGTGTAGTGTTAGTATTAGGGTTCTGGCGGTTAGTATGGGGGTTTGGGGTAACTTTTGGGAGAGTTTAATTTATGGGGGCGGGGGGTTATGTTTGAAAGTGCTGACAGTTCAACACTGCCATGATGAAGAGTTCAAACTGCTACGCTGAACTGTCAGCGGTGAAACGGCCAAAAGAACTGTCCTAGACGCATCCACATGCTCCCAAATGGTGATGTCAACATTCCACAATGCCTAGTGTATGGAGGGGCAGCACAGGGGCATAACTAGAGTATTTGGCACTAAGTGTCAGATTGTAAATTTGCCCCCTTGCCAGTTTTTAAATGTATTAACTCACTCCCAAAAATATAATGTTTGCAAAATGTGTATTGCACACATTTGTCAATTTTAAATAAACAGCATTGCGAATTAACCCACAGACTTGCCATTGCACCCACTGACTGACAGCATTGCGAATTAACCCACAGACTTGCCATTGCACCCACTGACTGACCATTATACTCAGAAGACTTGACATTGCACTCCCAGGACTTGTCATTGCACCTACAGACTTGCCATTACACCCAGAGGACTTGCCACTGCACCCACTGACTGACCATTACACTCAGAAGACTTGACATTGCGCTCCCAGGACTTGCCATTGCACCTACAGACTTGCCATTACAGCCAGAGGACTTGCCATTGCACCCACTGACTGACCATTTCACTCAGAAGACTTGACATTATACTCCCAGGACTTGCCATTGCACCTACAGACTTGTCATTGCACCTACAGACTTGCCATTACACCCAGAGGACTTGCCAATGCACCCACTGACTGACCATTACACTCAGAAGACTTGACATTGCACCTACAGACTGACCATTACACTCAGAAGACTTGACATTGCCCTCCCAGGACTTGCCATTGCATCTACAGACTTGCCATTACACCCAGAGGACTTGCCATTGCAAACCCAGGACCTGCCATTGCATTCAGAGGTCTGTGCATAACAGTTTAACACTATGTTTATGGCTTTTTTTGCAGCTCCTACTCTGCTGTAAAGCCCATGGAATTGATAGGTTAAACACAGTGTAATGCATGCCAGGCAGTAATGCCAGATCAGATCAGAATTTGACAGGGCAGGGCCGAAAAAAAATGGCACTGTTGGCAACAATGTATTATTATTTTTTGATATTATTATCTGTATTGTTACCAAGGGAAGTGCACTTTTGGCTCACCTGCAAAGGGGTTAATACACACAAAGTTGAAATGGGCTGATATATATACTTAACTTTTATTGAATGCCTATCTTGGGTGTTGACTAACTGTAATAATCCTGGCACCTCTCCAAACTTTCCATTCCCCTCACCTGTCCTAAACTAACCTCGCCTCTGCTCTTGCAAAGGTGCCCCCCCAGAAAACAGTTTTTTTTTGGAGGGGTCCTTCCCTGTCAAATTCGGGGCTGTCCCGGCAGTACTGCTTTGTGCGCGCTGTGTTTAAACTATCAAAAACCGTAAAACTTTACAAAGCATGATGTTAATTGGGTTTTTTTGTCTCTTCAAATAGCACGGCCCACAAAAAAAAGTAAACGGTGGTCAACTGGCAAGTGAACTGTAAACATTGATTGATACCCAAGCTTAGTGGTTTGTGCAATTGACCACGGCAACCAAAGGATTAAAAAAAATGGCATCCAAACACGCAGTCTTCTAAGTTTCACTTTCCTCTGCCTCACAGACAATGATCTCCTAGCAACCGGTCCCAGTAACCGGCGAAGCTTGCTACTAAAAATAAGGCTTTGTGTCGTCTGCCTGAGTGTAATTGATCAAGTTACCTTTGACCTTATGTGCACTTAGTTCGACCTGGGGGGTTTTATACGCTTTGGATTCTTCTAAAGTGCCATAATTCCGTTTGGAACCAAGAGATTCTCAACATTCTATTGTGCAGGATGGAGAAAATGATGCCACATTCCCAACCTGCCCAACCTCAAATGAGAAATATTTTACCTGATTATTTGATATAAAACTGCTGATTAGATTTAACAAAAAACAATCAGCACATATTCCAAGTGCAATATGACAATAAAATTGATGATGAAAGAGCCGGTGTAGAATGTTAATTATAGGTAGAGACAGGGGTGGCGGAAATGGGGGTACCAAATAAATCCGCGATCACCAAGGTATCTTCACGAATATCAGTGGTTTATTACGCAGAGTATAGGCGCCTATGACCAAGCGCCGTGAACGGGTGCGAAACGCGTTCCTTGTTTCATAGGGGTGGTCTGAGTAATAAGCCACTGATATTTATGAAGATACCTTGGTGATTGTGGATTTATTTGGCATTCCTGACACCCCTGCCTAAACATATTACTATAGCCTTTTCGGCGGAAGCACCGAAACGGAAGGCGGGGTCAGCCACTACCGCTATGCTTACATCCATGATGGTCGCAACGTAGTTTATTTCTTCTTTTTAATTTAGTTTTATTCGATGGTAATTAGTCTGGCTCCTTCATTCAGTCTCCATTGAGTCCTGCACCAGTCCTAAAAAAAATTATATAAAGAAACCCTGGAGGTTGTAAGGGTCCTACAGACAACATCAGCTAGGTGTGTTGCGCTCGGAACGATGTGATGTATGACCACACCGCACTGAGCTATATGCTACCTGGTACAGATACTTAGAGGGGCATGTACTAAAAAACACAAATATATTTTATGTGCAAAACTATTTTGTGCTTTGCTCCTATTCCAATGTACTAAACAGTTAACATTCAAATAGTACATACGCGCACATTGCGTATAAAAACTTTGATAGCACTTGCAAGAAGCTGGTGTAATTTTCACATGCAAATAAGAATTATTTTTCACAAGATATTCTTAACACTATTTAGCGTGCGCAAATCTAATCGCGATTTATTAGCGCCACGGGAAAAAGGCGCGCTAAATAAAAAAGAAACGGAAGAGGTGCAAATCGGGGAAAACAAGCGCAAAATATTAAAAATAGTCGCAAATTGCTCCTTACTCCTTATGTTTTACCTATGTTTTCCCTCACAGCACTTGTTTAGTAGATGACCCCCCTAGTGTCTGTGGTGTCTCATGCTTATGACATCATATTTGCTTTTGAAAGAAGTTCATCTGCATAACAGGCCACAAAGTGATGTCATAAACAGGAGACACAACTAGGGTGGCCTCCTTTTCTTCAGAAAAATACCGGCCTTGGTACTGTCTCCATAGACTTAACATTGACCTGAAGCCATTTTTTTTACCGGCCTGCCGGTAAAATACCGGCCAGGTGGCAACCCTAGACACAACGTACACATTTAAAACACATTTTGCTGCACCAGTTTCGTGGTGTTTTACCCTGTCATATTCAGGTCTGTGCCAGTACAAATATGCCATTTCCCCCCTAATCTACGCTTTTTCTTGCAATTCTGCTCACATAATGTAAAGAACATTTTATAGTCTGTACTTGCACAGTACAAACACTGTTTAAATAGCTAAACACTTAATAATAGCTGTTTTGTTGTTGTTTTTTGCTAGACTTATTAATGTTAATAAGGGTTATACTAAATTAAACAAGACTAAACATAGCATCCTACAGGCTGACACCCCATCCTGATATAAATAGTTTACAAGTTTGAGTATGTGGGTGTTTCCGGGGGGGGGGGTTGGTGCACTAATATACTAAATGATCTGTACGGATACAGTGAGTCAGATCAGCAAATCACTACAAGGCGTGTTATTTACCTTCTAGGAAAATATGTGATAAAACTAAAGCAAAATAAAGAACCATGAGACGCCCTTCTCACTCTGCTCGTTCAGTGAGCACAACCCTGTGAATTAAGGCATGCATGAATTAGAAACATAGAAACATAGAATGTGTCGGCAGATAAGAACCATTCGGTCCATCCATCTTGAATACTTTTATTAGTCCCCCGTTCCCGGTCTTATAGCTAGGATAGCCTTGTGTCTATCCCACGCATGCTTAAACTCCTTGACTGTGTTTACCTCTACCACTTCTGCTGGAAGGATATTCCATACATCCACTACCCTCTCAGTAAAGTAATACTTCCTGATATTACTTTTAAATCGTTGCCCCTCTAATTTAAGACTATGTCCTCTAGTTGTGGTAGTTTTTCTTCTTTTAAATATACTCTCTTCGTTTACTGTGTTGATTCCCTTTATGTATTTAAATGTTTCTATCATATCCCCCCTGTTACGTCTTTCCTCCAAGCTATACTTGTTAAGATGCTTTAACCTTTCCTGGTAAGTTGTATCCTTCAACCCATTGGGCAGACTAGATGGACTAAAAATTGGGCAGACTAGATGGACCGTATGGTTTTTATCTGTCGACACATTCTATGTTTCTATGTTTCTATATTCTGCTTTTGGGTTTTTACGCCCAAGGTGCATAATCTTGCACTTGTCCACATTAAATGTCAGTTGCCACTGCTCTGACCATTTTTCTAGTTTAGCTAAATCATTTGCCATTTGGCTTATCCCTCCATGAAAATCAACCCTGCTGCAAATCTTTGTATCATCAGCTAAAAGACATACTTTGCCAACAAGACCTTCTGCATATCGCTAATAAAAATATTAAAAAGAATGGGTCCAAGTACAGATCCCTGAGGTACCCCACTAGTAACAAGACCCATCACCCTCGTTGCACACCCAGGACATGCCCCATCACCCACGTTGCACATCCAGGACATGCTCCATCACACGTGTTGCACACCCAGGACATGCCCCATCACCCGTGTTGCACAACAAGGACATGCCCCATAACCCACGTTGCATAACCAGGACAAACCTCAAAATCCCCATTACATGTCCCCATCACATGCTCCATTACCCTATTACATGCACCCATTACCCCATTACATGCCTCCATCACCCTCATTACATGCCTCCATCACCCTCATTACATGCCTCCATCACTCCATTACATGCCTCCATCACTCCATTACATGACCCTCATCACGTGACATCATTACATGCCTCATTACCTCCATTACATGACGCCCATCACATTCCCCCAGCACCCAAGGACCTACCCTTGTCCCTGGTGTTGCCTGTTCAGCTCCTCGCGGGGTGAGTGTAGATAGGTCACATGACCCTTCAGCACTTCCCCATCACACTACACGTAGGTTTCTCTGTGCTGCCTGTTCGGCTCCCCATTCAGCCTGCTTGCGATCTTCTGATCTCCCCAGCCACCATCTCTGCCGGCAAGCGAGTTTATATTTTTTCTTAAAGGCGCGGCTTTTTTGTCTAAAAATGTAATTTTATTTTTGTTGGTGCCCCCCCAGAGGCAAATAAGGCAATACCACTGTAGGCTTTTTTTAAAAGGCCACATAAGCAGGAGACTTAAATGATGCAATTGTTTGTAATATATAGACCTTTTCTGCATATGTATTATTCTCTACAATCACAGCGGTCTATTCACTAACGATCAAGTGAAGAGTGAGGAGGCAGGCCCCCCCCCCCCCCCCCCCCATAGTCGACCTCCTCAATCTATACACTAAAGGGATTTCGACCCCCATCACCACCACCTCGGCAAAGTCCTTCTCGCCTTCTCGATCTCAGTTCTTGGACTCCCTTCAGTGAAAAGCAATAAAAATTACCGTACTATTCACTAAAATCCAAAGAATATTGCTGTCCAACCCCCCCTCCCCCAAGTCATTACAAAATGGCCCCTGGGATCCCTAACACATACGCTATAATTAGAATGGTGCTGGGTACTGCCGATGCTCCTGGCATGATTATAAATAGGGAGAGGGACTGGGCAAGAGGCCCTGGTTCCCGTTATAATTGATAATAAAGCCTGGGACAGACCTGAATTTGTCAGGACAGGAACCCAGAAAACAGGTTTGTTGGCAACTTTGCCGTTCACCGGGGATATTACTAACCAGTTTGTATTGAACAAAAGACGGAGACAAAAGAGAGGCCGCTGTTTCCACAGCACTTGAGAAAGCCAATCAGGTCTAGGTGTCTGTAATTATTGTGTGAAATGACAGGTATGTGTCACTAACTCTGACGCCCACATTCAATACCTGCTTAGTTACAGACCGAGATAAGGCCGGGGAGGAGAGTCACTCTTTATTACGCTTCCCTCGTTGAGCAGGTTTGTGGAGTGTCTGCTTTGTGTAACATGTCTCACAGAGTTTGTCACTGAGGACGAGAGCCGTACTGCCGAGGACGGGGGTAAGGACACAGGACGTGCTAAAAAAAAAAAAAATACTAAAATTAGAAATTGAATTTAATAATAATCCATCTATTTAGCCGTGCAGGTCAAAATTCAGAAAGCCACTAGTCCCAGGTAGTTTAATTTCTGTCTGTTGTACATGTGTTTAATATATGTGGCACACACTTATTATTTTATTTAAATAAACGACAGTTCTCCTGTAATTTTACCGGGCGCTCTATATTCAGAGGCATCCAATAAGGAGGGGGCTTGAGTAGATATAAAGGACTGTTGCTTTAGTAACACTGTGTTTGCTGTTTTGTAAGGGAATTTTTATTGTTTGGACTCTGTCGATAGAACTGACTCTTTAAGTATTTTTTTTTTGTCTAATTTACTGTACTTTTTTTCACTGGCTCTTAAAATACCAAGTTGGCTCCTGACTTTTTTTCACAGTACTTCAGAAACAGGGCGCATGTACAATTAGGAAAAAAAAAGAACACTATAGTGTAACACTGTGTATACAGGAATCAGTGTATGGTGGGGGGTGATTACACTCACAAAAGTACGTAAATAATAGACTCTTCGGATGTATCTTTGGTCTTCTCTAGACGAGCTAAGATCCTTTTAAGGCTTTGCAAAAGACTTTAAAAAACATATATAGTGTGGCACCGTATGAAAAAAAGTGCAATGTGCGTGTACTATATTGATTGCACTCACAGACGTTTATATACTTCAAGCAGGCTCATCGGTATAAATCTTTTAATCTTCAAAATTCAACAAAAAAAAGTTAAAACTAGACAAAACAACAATTGCGCAGTACCACTGACATGGATGTATAAGGAAGATTGATTGCACAAACCAATGTGCAAATAATATATAAGAAGCAGATCTCCAGACTCCAGGAATCACTGTCCAGCAGCAAAGTCCCAAAAACGAATCCTCTACGTGTTTATCCGTTATCCTGGCTTCCTCGAGGAGGTTTGTAGAACACATGGACAACACATGGACTGAGCAAGTCTGCTGAATTTTGTAAACCTCCTGTGTTACACTATAGTGTTCTTTTTTATTTTTTTTCCTACATGCACATGCGCCTCATTTCTGGAGTGCTGTGTTTTATATAAGTGCTGGAGGAGCACTTTGTCGGGTGGGGCAGAATTGTGAGAAGAGGATTGTTTTATTGTTTCCACTTTTGTGTGCTCCTGATTATTTGGACCTGGCTACCCTATTGCACAAATATCCGTCAGACTATGCCTCTAACGAATCAATGTAGTCAACTGAATGTCTATATGCCGTCTTCAGAGACTGGATGTAGTGTAAGTGTGTAAGATTCTTAAGATATAAGGGAGCTCGGTTGGACAACGAGATTGTCTCCCAAAATCGGGACAGTCCTACGCAAGGCGTTGGCAGACTAGATGGACCGAATGGTTCTTATTTGCCGACACATTCTATGTTTCTATGTGATAAGAAAAAAGGGCAATTCTGGACAGTGGTGTCACAAGGGGGGTGTGGACGCCCTGGGTGACACCCCCAGCGGGTGTCTGCATCCTCTTCGCAACTCATAGCACTGCCGAACTTTTTTTTTTTTTTTTTCCACCAAGCCCCATCCGATGGAACGTGGCCTATTTTCATGCTGTTTAATGACAGCGTCGGCCCTCCCTATAGAGTTCTATGGTGTAGACTTTGGCTTGTCTCTGGGCCAATTCGGGAAGACCTCATCTATTACAGAAATAGCTGAAGTCCTCGCATAGAAGTCAATGGGAAGACTTCAGGGTATTGCGGAGATAGCCAAAATTGATATCTGTAAAAAGAAAAAGAAAAACGTGACCCATTAATTAAATACCTTAAAATAAATAAAATGAACATAAAATAATATAATAAAATGTTGATCAAAATTTAAAAATGCCTATATTAAAACTATTGTGATATATAGTATTAATATATTCTAACAGTATATAAATATTTTTGTGTTTGAAACATGTATACTTCAATTCTTCTACACTTTTCTGATCAATTCTTCAGCTAAAATGAAGAATTAAACTGCACAGAATTCTGCAATTTCTGCCGATTTGGGGTTTTGGTCCATTAGGAGTAAGGTTAATCCATTGGATTCCACAGTCTGAGAGACCCCAAACCAAAAGCCGGCCCGATTTTGAGGCAGAGCAGGGCATATTGAGTAGAACCTTAGATGTAGTAAAGGGACTGTGTTAGCAAATGTGCAAGTAAATTAAGAAATTAGTAGAAAATGTGTTTTCAATGTGTCTGTGGAGTCTCCTGTCACCTCTGGCCTGATATGCAAATTGCACATTTTCCATTGAAAACCAGATCATTTGCATATCAAGCCACAGGTGATGTCATAAACAGGAGACATATTTAAAATGTATTTTTTTTAACGATTTAGACATTTACTTGCTGCTAGCAGAATAGATCATTTTCAGTCATTTTGTATTCTTTACCATCACCGCAATGTTTAGGTGATACAGTCCCTTTAATGGACGACTTTGGGGGCTAGTCACTAAAATGGGTGATTTGAGGTGAGATCAACATTTCATTACCAATTTTTGGTGAGATGAAATAATCATGTCCTCTGCAACTCACCTTTTAGTGAATAGCCTCCATTGTCAGACGCGGATGCTCTAGATGTGCGCCGCACACCTAGCACGGAGCGGCCTCGCTGTGTATTTCTGGGGTTTGTGTGTTCCAAACAGAGAGCACACAAACCCCGGGAATACATCCGGGAGACAGACGGCAGCTGCGAATTCGGCAACAGAGTTACTCTGTAGCCAATTCGAGCAGCATGAAAGGTATACGAAAATTCGTATATATATAAAATGTTGCCGAATTCACAGCTGCCGTCAGCCCCTCGGTTAAAGCTTGTGTAATTCTGGGGGTTTGTGTGCTGGCTGTCAGCACTCCTGTCACTCAGGGGCACTACCCTGTCCATTGTTAAGTGCTGTGAATATCTGATTCACAGGGCAGGTTGTATGGGTATTTTATACTGGGCAGGTTGTATGGGTATGTTATACTGGGCAGGTTGTATGGGTATGTTGTACTGGGCAGGTTGTATGGGTATGTTGTACTGGGCAGGTTGTATGGGTATGTTGTACTGGGCAGGTTGTATGGGTATGTTGTACTGGACAGGTTGTATGGGTATGTTATACTGGGCAGGTTGTATGGGTATGTTGTACTGGGCAGGTTGTATGGGTATGTTGTACTGGGCAGGTTGTATGGGTATGTTGTACTGGGCAGGTTGTATGCAAACTGTTATAAGTCTATATAAACATATCTAAGTTTTGCCTCAGTACAGAGCCTTAGGATATTATTTACAATCTGTACAGATGTTATCTCCTCTTTGTACATAGGGAAAGTGATCATTATCTGTACTCTGCAGGTGAAACGCTGTTACAAGTCATATCTCAGGGACATATTTACTAAAGTGTGAGATTACAACATGATGTGATTATTCACTTCCAGTAGGTAGTGAACAGTTTGACTAGGAGGGTGTACTTAAAGAACAACTGTAAGACATCAAGTGTAAACATTTTAAATAGTAATCCTTTAATGAAAGAATACTAATTAAGTATTATTGAGCTGCCTTTGCTCTATCCCCATGTATATCTGGGGGTAGCATTGGGGATGTCCAGGGTCCCCAAGCACAGTGCGTTCTCCAGGATATATAGCAGAGCATATAGCTGTACTGTAAAGATCACTTGGGTGGAGTTAAAGTAGAATTTACAAAAAACATAGTAATGAACTTACTCTTACAGAAAAAAATATGATGTACCAATCCCAAGACATTAAATTTTATGTGCTAGTAATTTTAGTTTGGTGTGTCCCTCCCTTTTTTATCCACATGAGTCAGCCCAGCTTATAGCTCACTGTCTTTTTAGGACCTATTAACATGGGAGGGTGTGAATTATAATGGATGCAGGTGCACAGGGGGATATGTTTTGCAGCATTTGCTTGCTGCTGTTGTTTGCTGGTGCTTATGGATTCTAAAATTACAATCCAATTCATGTAAAGTGCAGCCTGGCAGTATGTAGGATGTATATACACACAGACAGAATCCAATTTATGTAAAGTGCAGCCTGGCAGTATGTAGGATGTATATACACACACACACACACACAATCCAATTCATGTAAAGTGCAGCCCGGCAGTATGTAGGATGTATATACACACACACAATTCAATTCATGTAAAGTGCAGCCCGGCAGTATGTAGGATGTATATACACACAGACACAATTCAATTCATGTAAAGTGCAGCCCGGCAGTATGTAGGATGTATATATACACACAGACACAATCCAATTCATGTAAAGTGCAGCCCGACAATATGTAGGATGTATATACACACAGACACAATCCAATTCATGTAAAGTGCAGCCCGGCAATATGTAGGATGTATATACACACACACAATCCAATTCATGTAAAGTGCAGCCTGGCAGTATGTAGGATGTATATACACACACACACACAATCCAATTCATGTAAAGTGCAGCCCGGCAATATGTAGGATGTATATACACACACACACAATCCAATTCATGTAAAGTGCAGCCCGGCAGTATGTAGGATGTATATACACACAGACACAATCCAATTCATGTAAAGTGTAGCCCGGCAGTATGTAGGATGTATATACACACAGACACAATCCAATTCATGTAAAGTGCAGCCCGGCAGTATGTAGGATGTATATACACACAGACACAATCCAATTCATGTAAAGTGCAGCCCGGCAGTATGTAGGATGTATATACACACAGACACAATCCAATTCATGTAAAGTGCAGCCCGGCAGTATGTAGGGTTGCCACCTGGCCGGTATTTTACCGGCAGGCCGGTAAAAACTTGGCTTGACCCCAATGTTAAGTCTATGGAGGCAGTGCCAAGGCGTTTTTCTTTTTTTTTTAAGAAAAGGTGGCAACCCTAGCAGTATGTAGGATGTATATACACACAGACACAATCCAATTAATCAGAGTGGAGATCTCACATGACCTGCCGTGATTATTTAATTTGTATTGTGTTTGTGTGTATATGCATCCTACATACTGCACTTTGCATGCTCTATCTGCATGTATGTAGAACATGTATGTGGCTCATGTGGATCACTCTGCTTCTGCTGAATAAGGGTCGCACTTCACATCTCTGCTATATTATTCCGTTAGCCTTATAAAAAATGTATGGTTCCGGGCAGTGTTGATGAGTGCAGACAGGTCTACCTTGAAATGAGTCATCATTATAACTTCATATACCACATTCTGGTCAGATTAGCCCTGCATTCAGTGCGATTGATACTTGAGAGCAGGCATTATGTGGCAGAGCCTGAGGACTTTATTCATGAAAGAGGGAATTTCCAAGGAACTGGCAAGGGAATTTCAAACTTAAAGCCAAAGTTTTTTTTCTCTTAGGACTCCCTCCAAAAATCTAGAACCATTACTTCATAGGCTGTTGTGTTGTATCATTTTCAGAACCTTTTGTGCTCACCTTTATTTTGCTTCACCGTAGGTCAAGGGTCGAACCGTGCTAAATATCTGCTCAGACACCTCTTGCACCATGACCACAGCAATCCTGGAATGTCTCAGCACATTGTCCGTCAGCGCCCAGCAACTGAGAAGATTGCCTCGACTCCTGGAAGGCGGGCTACCAAAGATGCCTTCCACCGTTACGGACTCCGACGTACCCCGCCTTTTCAGAGAGCCCTACATCCAGACAGGGTATCGACCGACCGACCAGAACTGGAAATATTACTTCCTAAGCCTTTTTCAGAAGCACAACGAGTCCATTAACGTGTGGACACACTTGGTGGTGGCCTTGGCTGTTCTCCTCAGGTTCCGAGCATTTGCGGAGTCTGGAGCCTTGGCCTGGGACACCATCTCCTTGCCCTTGGTTATTTATGTGTTATCCTCATTGACGTACCTCATGTGCAGTATCCTCGCCCACTTGCTGCAGTCCAAGTCCGAGCTGGCGCATTATACCTTTTACTTCATTGACTATGTTGGAGTCAGCACTTACCAGTACGGTAGCGCCTTGGCCCACTACTACTACAGCTCCAACCAAGGATGGTACGACGTAGTTTGGCCCTTTTTCTTACCTGGTGCTGCTTTCTTAGGTTGGATATCTTGCGTTGGTTGCTGCTATGCAAAATATCGCTACAGGCGACCCTACCCGGTCATGAGGAAACTGTGTCAGGTGGTGCCAGCCGGCCTAGCGTACATCTTAGACATAAGCCCAGTCATTGACCGCATAATGACTTGCCACGTCGACAGCTGTACAGACAAGGCCTTTTGGTTCCACTGCCTACAAATCGTATTCTTCATCATTGGGGCCTACTTCTTCTCCTGCCCCGTCCCGGAAAAATACTTCCCAGGTTCTTGCGACATCGTAGGGCACGGCCACCAGATTTTCCACGTGTTTTTAGGCCTCTGTACTTTGTCGCAGCTGGAAGGTGTGCTCCTAGACTACAGAACGAGGCAGGAGCAGTTCACCGCAAGGTACAACCTGGGATACACCCAGCTGACCTGTGTCTCCTTTTTCCTGCTTATATTAAGCAGTGCGTCGTCTGCAATTTATCTACGACGGAAGATCAAAATGCAGCTGGCAGAGAAGGACATGTGAAAAATGGTGCTCATTTGGTTTTGTTTTTTGAAAAAAAATATTAATACTCTAACATTCTTAACCAATTATATAGTAACATAGAAGGCTACAAATTACCAGAGGTAAAAAAAATAAATGGCAGGGTTTTCCCTAATTCCTTCATAGACCAAACGCATTTTACTTTTCCAGATTTGTTATGTTGGTTTTGCACTTGTTAAAGGATGTCTTTGACCTTGTCATTGCGAGGGAGCGCCTTTTCTCAGAATATTATCATTTCCAATGTGTTCAGCTATATCAAGGGGCCTGTAACCTTCTCAAAGCCTAACTACAGCTATGCAAAATCTGTGAGCCGCTGAGAGAAGTCATGTTGAGGGCTTGCCCCATATACAACAGAAGTCCAGTCTGCTGAAATAAAATAGTGGCTAACCCTCAGAACCAAAAATCCCAGTGAGGAACAAACAGCACACGTATGTTTCAATTACATGTAAAAGGACTCTATCGCCCAAATATAGTTTTTACTGTGAATGTAGAGCATAAAAAAAACTATTGAAAATGATCTATATATTGTTTTAGCAAAACTGCCAGCAAATGCCTAAATTAGGAGAAAAGTGTGTTTTTAATGTGTCTCCGGAGTCTCCTGCTTATGACATCACCTGTGGCAGGTTATGCAAATGACACATTCCCCATTGAAAAGCAGTTCATTTGCATACTGTGCCACAGGTGATGTCATAAACAGGAGACTCCACACACACATTGAAAAATATTCTCCTAATTTAGGCCTTTGCTTGCTGTTTTGCTAATTCAAAGCCTTAAAGAACAACAAAAAACAACACATAGAAAGTATATGAAATCACCATCTCCATGGGCTTTGCTGTTACATTCACCCTTTTGCTTCTCTCTTTTAAAAAAAAAAAAATTACGACCAATTTATATCAGGACCAAGTTTTGAGAAGACTTCCTCTATGACATTGTGGCCTGGGTATTTAAGGACCTTTGTCTTTTTTTCAGAAACCTTTTGTATTTTATGTTTTATTTCCACGGAGTTTTATCTTGAAACTTTGTATTGGTGCTGGCCAGGAGGGACTCGTGTTGCCAATTTTGAATGTGGTCCATTGTGCTCTTGAACCTTCTTCCAATACTTTCCTCCAGGCAGTTCTCTCCTCATTCACAACGCAGCGTTTAGGAAGACTAAAGTCACTGGGTTAAAAACTGGTTGAGGCGTCCTGGTTGCACTTGAAGAATAAGCCATGGATCCAATGAAAACCAGACTTTCGAGCTGGGTCTACTCTGCGGGGGGGATGTTGAAACAAGTTGCACTAAGTCATTTCCTGTGTCAAAGTTTTGGAATGTGCCAGTGCTGAAAATGGGGCTAGAAATGTTTTGACTCTGACTTCTGGATGTCCAATTGTGGCCCTCCAGCTTTTTCTGGAATACCATAATTATCCGCCATGCTTAAAAGACTTTCAGGGGATTATGGGACATGAAGTTCACCAGCAGCTGGAGGTCCTCGTTTTTGAGACCTAGATGCAATCTGCTTCTAGAGCCTAGATTGAAATTGTCTTATAATGTGTGTACCATTGATTCTTTGATGTCAACCTAGTTTTGTAAAGCCTTTTGCACCCAAGAACAATACAATGCACCACCACCAGAAGGTTCTGAGTTTGATACAGTGTTCTTCCTTCAACACGATGCTTAACGTATTGTACCTGTGAATTACGACCATAACCAGCCTCATGCCTGGTACTCTTTTTGCTACGTCTATGATAGATAGATATATTTATTGATTGTTCTAATAGGGAAAGCTTCGTCTGCAGACCAGGTCAAGCTCCCAACTAATACCTACTATCTCAGCTAAAAAAATGTTTTGGAGGGGGACATTTTGCCTTGTAGTCACTTACTTGCCTTACAGTTAGTACAAAAATGTACTTTCTGAACTCCACTGCGGGGTTTGGGGACCATCAAACCTCCCAAAGATCTCAGTTGGAGGTGATCAGTTGGCCGACCCTGATCCACTAGAATTCCGTTCGCCGTGTTTTCTTGGTATTGTGTCGAATGGAACAGACTGGTATAGGTAAGGTCTCGTGGAGAAGTTATGTGTCGAAAACCTGGTCAGAGTGGACCTAGGCCCACGTGATGTATGACAGCCATGTATAATACCATACGTGGCGACCAAATAATAATAATAAAAAAAAAGCTTTAACGGATTTCTGATGTGTTTTCCTTGTTTCATTCCTTCACCAAAGGATATGATCACTATAGTCGCAAATTGTCACTATGCGTGCAAAGAGAGAAGCCTGGAAAGGCGCTGTGGGGGGAAAGTGATTTGGTGCAATGTTATGGGTTTTTCTTATAGTTAGGGCAGTTAAGATGTGGAATCCACGGTTAAATGCAGCTGGCTCAGTGACTATCTTGGATAGCATGAAAACAATATTTGACATAATTACAGCAAATGCAGGATTACAATAATTACATGTAGCTCGGGCAACTTTGATCTCGGGGGGGGGGGGGGACGGGGGGGGACACATATACCAGGACAGTCTACTCTAGAAGAAACATTTTTGCAAAACTTGTCAACACGTTGGGAATTTGCCTTATTCTGCTTCATAAACAGGTTCTGGGCAGAGTTGGACGATACATTTCTTTTTCAACATAATAAACTATGCAGAAATCTGGGGAAAATATATTATGAATATCTTGCAACACAGGGAAGCTTGACAATTGGGAATCAAATTTATATAGGGTGCTGTGTACTTTCCACAATGCCATTTTGGATAATCATTAACTTTAGGTCTTTGTGGCCACAGTTAAACTCCCTAGACCCCTGGGACATTTCTAATAAAAGTGACGTGCAGGTGGATTAAGGTGTATGAGCACATCAGATGGAAAGTTCACCTGAACTCACCTCCCTTTAGTGAATAGCTTACACTGGGGTCTTATGTGGAACAGCGATTGCAAACGTTCTTATTCACTGGCACTCATTTCTGACACTTTTATCAGGTTCATATTGTGTCTCGGTCCTGCATATGGTGGAGATGTTCACAGAAATGTTAGCCCACCTCCTGGATGGAGACTATAGTGAAAAACTGGTTTAACAGCGCAACATAATAACAAAACATACAAAAATGGTATTGATGGGAATCTGCCTTATATAGTGAGGTATGGGATTATATCAAGGGCATGGGACACTTCAGCGCGGCTGCATCCGCGCAGCCGATTCACCGCCGTCACTTCACCACACGACAGCTCGTCGCGGGATATTTCATCGCTAAAGGTAAGTTTTAATGTGTTACAGGTAGAAGATAGAGTGTTAGAATTAGAATCTTAGTATTGGAGTTTAGGGTGGTTAGAATTAGGGTTTAGGGGGTTAGAATTAGTTTTTAGGGTTCGGGGTTCATTTTAGTATTAGGGTTTAGGAGGTTAGTATTAGGGTTTAGGAGGTTAGTATTAGGGTTTAGGGGGTTAGTATTAGGGTTTAGGAGGTTAGTATTAGGGTTCGGGGGTTAGTATTAGGGTTTAGGAGGTTAGTATTAGGGTTCCGGGGTTAGTATTAGGGTTTAGTATTTGGGTTCGGGGGTTAGTATTAGGGTTTAGGGGGTTAGTATTAGGGTTTAGGAGGTTAGTATTAGGGTTTAGGGGGTTAGTATTAGGGTTTAGGAGGTTAGTATTAGGGTTCAGGGGTTAGTATTAGGGTTTAGTATTTGGGTTCGGGGGTTAGTATTAGGGTTTAGGGGGTTAGTATTAGGGTTTAGGGGGTTAATTTTAGTATTAGGGTTCGGGGGTTAGTATTAGGGTTTGGGGGTTAATTTTAGTATTGGGGTTATGGGGTTAATTTTAGTATTGGGGTTTTGGGGTTAATTTTAGTATTAGGGTTTGGGGGGGCACTTTGGGGGGGGGATTCAATTATTAGGGGGGGTTATTTTCTTTTTACTTGTACATTTGTAAGAGCTGACAGTTCAGCGCTGAACTGTCAGCTCTTACATAGCCGCGTCCGCGATGAAGTGGACGCGTTATTCTTCATTGCTGACAGTTCAGCGTTCTAACTGCTGCGCTGATCTGTCAGCGATGAAGTCGCCGGGCTGAAGTGTCCTAGACCCTATATCATGACTTATATGGTATGGGATTACATGTATGGAGACAAAGAAGTGGACTTCCTCTCAGCAAGAACGGACAGAAGCTCAGATAGCCCTATAGGATGTAACCTACTCGGGAGAGGAATCACTTTTTTTTGCTCACTTGAACCATTATAGAGGTAACCTCTCCATTAGCAAATCAGACTGGTCCCACCCATAAGGGCAGTCCAGATCCAAATTGTCTGGCAGGTCTCCTCAAGACGTACCTTTTGGCCTTTATTGGCCTTATCAGTGTGGCATGGCTGATATCCCTCTAGGTGCAGCATTGGAGTCTTCCCAGACGTGCGTCCCTGGCTCTCTGCACCTGGATGTATACCAGCCGTACCCCACTGACGAGGCCAATAAAGGCTGAAACTTATTTCTGACCATTTTCTCTTCTTCTTTGTTCGTCTCCGGGATTAAATTTATGACTTATTTTAGCTAGAGAGACACAGTGGTGTATCTTGATTTTGTGCTGCCCTAGGCAGACAAAATCCGGGCACCCCCCTACCCAAGCTGCACACCCACGTTACACACCTAAGACATGCCCCATCATTCAGACTCACATCAAGCTTACACTCCCATCACACTCAGTCACACACTCCTACTCCCATCACACTCAGTCACACACTCCTACTCCCATCACGCACACTCTGACTTCCATCACACTCAGTCACACACACTGTCTCCCATCACACACACTCTGACTCCCATCACACTCAGTCACACACACTGTCTCCCATCACACACAGGTCACACACACTGTCTCCCATCACACACACTCTGACTCCCATCACACTCAGTCACACACAGTCTCCCATCACGCTCAGTCACACACACTGTTTCCCATCACACACACTCTGACTCCCATCACACTCAGTCACACACACTGTCTCCAATCACACACACTCTGACTCCCATCACACTCAGTCACACACACTGTCTCCCATCACACTCAGTCACACACACTGTCTCCAATCACACACACTCTGACTCCCATCACACTCAGTCACACACACTGTCTCCAATCACACACACTCTGATTCCCATCACACTCAGTCACACACACACACACACACACACACAGTCTCCCATCACACACACTCTGACTCCCATCACACTCATTCACACACACTGTCTCCAATCACACACACTCTGACTCCCATCACACTCAGTCACACACACTGTCTCCCATCACACACACTCTGACTCCCATCACACTCATTCACACACACTGTCTCCAATCACACACACTCTGACTCCCATCACACTCAGTCACACACACTGTCTCCCATCACACACACTCTGACTCCCATCACACTCAGTCACACTCACACACACACACACTCTGACTCCCATCACACTCAGTCACTCACACACACACACACACACACAGTCTCCCATCAGTACTTACCTTTCCCTGGCAGGCAGGCAGCATGGTCCCTCCATGCTGCCTGTTCGGCTTCCCGGCGATTGTGCCGACAGGTCACGTGACCAGGCGCGCGTATGTCGTCAGCGCGCCCGTCACGTGACCTGTCGGCACTTCCGTGTCGGCACACTGCACGGGGAGCCGAACAGGCAGCACGGAGGTTTCTCTGTGCTGCCTGTTCGGCTCCCCGTGCAGCCTGGCAGGCAGAGCGTTGGTGAGGGGGGATCTTGCGATCCCCTCTCACCTCCGTCTCTGCCTGCAAGCGCGGTGGGGTTTTTTTTTTTTTTTTTTAATTTTTTTTTTTCCAGTGCTGGGGGGCGCTGCCGCCCCCCAAAATTTGCCGCCATAGGCATCCGCCTAGGATGCCTCGCGGTAAATACAGCACTGGAGAGACACAAACTGGTTTAAATCCCCCCAGACTGCCAAAATGTGCAGTTTATCTGAGTAATATTCAAATGTTGATACATTTGTGTCACGTGTTCCATTTTTTGTACCGAGTATCATAATTGGGTAACAGAGGTTTAATAAATAATTCATGAACTGTGCTTGCAAATGTGTAGATCAAACAAAAAAAACAAACACATTTTTTTTCCCATTTTGTCTGGTTATGGCGCCACCTTGTGGTGCTGGAGAATAATTCATTGTGTTGCACTTGGGGATTGGCAGATTCTGGCAAATAATTCAGCTTCACTTTAATTAACCAGCTGTATAATGTGCAGGTTAAGAAGATACTGCTCTTTCACAAATAGAAGATGGGATAACAATTCCCTTGAAACTGACTCAAAATCATCCAAATTGTCTATGAATTTGGGAAGATATCTGTAAAGGTCGAATCAAGATCCATCAGTTCATTTCTGAGCTCGGACAACATGTGTCATGGCACTTCTAACTATTCTCTTGTCTCGCTCTCCTTGACATCCTCAATCATCTTTAAAAATAAAATTCCCAAACATGCAGGGGAGGGCCATCTGTTATCATCAGAGACAGATACAGGCAGGACAGATGTACTGACAGATAAGGTACAGAGTAGACATGTGCAAAACTAAAATTTTCGTTTCGTTTTCGTCCATTCGGACGAAAATGTTATTTATTTCGTCTAAAACGAATTTCGTTCATTACTGCATTCGTTTCAGACGAAATTCGTTCATTATTTTCGTTTCGTTAATTTTAATTCGTTCGTTTTATAGAAATACAATGTAATACTATTGGCTTTCTATAAACCGAACGAGAGCCCCATTCATAAGAAATTCTTATGAATGGGGCTCTCATTCGGTTCATAGAAAGGCAATAGAACTACATGTTTTCTATAAGCCGAAAGTCTATAAACCGAACGACTTTCGGTTTATAGACTTTCGGCTTATGGAATACATGTAATCCTATGGCTATTCTATAAACCGAACGACTTTCGGTTTATAGAATAGCCATAGGATTACATGTATTACATAAGCCGAAAGTCTATAAACCGAACGTTCGGTTTATAGGCTGTCGGCATTTAATTATACAGAGACAGAGTCTCCATTCATAAAATTATGAATGGAGACTTTGTCTCTGTGTAGTAAAATGCCGAAAGCCTATAAACAGAACGTTCGGTTTATAGACTTTTGGCTTATGTAATACATGTAATCCTATGGCTATTCTATAAACCGAACGTTCGGTTTATAGAATAGCAATAGGAATACATGTATTCCATAAGCCGACAGCCTATAAACCGAACGTTCGGTTTATAGGCTGTGGGCTTTTAACTATACGGAGACAAAGTCTCCATTCATATGAATGGAGACTCATTGGAAACGTCTCTGTATAGTTAAATGCCCACGGCCTATAAACCGAACGTTCGGTTTATAGGCTGTGGGCATTTAACTATACGGAGACAGAGTCTCCATTCATAAAATTATGAATGGAGACTTTGTCTCCGTGTAGTAAAATGTCGACAGCCTATAAACAGAACGTTCGGTTTATAGACTTTCGGCTTATGTAATACATGTAATCCTATGGCTATTCTATAAACCGAAAGTCTCCGTATAGTTAAATGCTATTGTATTCTATAAACCGACTCTATTTCGGCTTATAGAATGCAATAGTACTACGAATGGACTAATGAACGAATGATTTTCGTTTATTAACCATTCGTTCATTCGGCTTTCGTTAGCTTAGCATTTTCGTTCTTCGTTTTTCGGACGAATGGACGAAAATGCTATTTTCGGACGAAAATGCATTCATCCGAAAACGAATGCACATGTCTAGTTCAGAGACTGATAGACACATATACGGACAGATAAGGTACAGAGATCGATAGACAGATATACTGACAGATAAGGTACAGAGATTGATAGACAGATATACTGACAGATAAGGTACAGAGATTGATAGACAGATATAATGACAGATAAGGTACAAAGATTGATAGACAGATATGATATACTGACAGATAAGATACAGAGATTGATAGACAAATATACTGACAGATAAGGTACAGAGATTGATAGGCAGATATACTGACAGATAAGGTACAGAGACTGATAGACAGATATACTGACAGATAAGGTACAGAGATCGATAGACAGATATACTGACAGATAAGGTACAGAGATTGATAGACAGATATACTGACAGATAAGGTACAGAGACTGATAGACAGATATACTGACAGATAAGGTACAGAGATTGATAGACAGATATACTGACAGATAAGGTACAGAGACTGATAGACAAATATACTGACAGATAAGGTACAGAGATTGATAGACAGATATACTGACAGATAAGGTACAGAGACTGATAGACAGACATATATACTGTAAAGAACATAAAGTACATCCACTGGGGCTTTTGCAATAAACCAATTTAATGTTATTCATTTTATCTACATCAATTTTTTTTAATGGGAATCCCCAAAACAATTGTGGAGTTAGTGTGTCTACTCTTCCACCTTCAGGGGAGCAGAGATCCCCATTCATCCATGACGTTGTATTAGCAAAACTGCAAGCCAATGCCTAAATTAGGAGGAAAATGTATATTAAATATGTCTATGGAATCAGGTGATGTCATAAGCAGGAGACTCCACAGACAACTTTAAAAACACATTTTTCTGCTAATTTAGGCATTTACTTGCAGTTTTGCTGATACAATGTATAGATCATTTTCAGTCCGTGTTTATTCTCTACATTCACGGTAAAAACAGTTTAGGAGATACAGTCCCTTTAACATTTGATAGCGTACTCCCCTGCTTTTACACAGGTGGCGCAGTTGTGATCGCCTTTAATTATCTGACATAGGGGGGTTTCCTCAATCTCTGCCATTACAAACACTGGCTGAAATGTGTCCCTGCTGGCCATTAAAGAGTTAACGTTTTAAAGGCTCTCAGGGTTCTATTTGGAACGTTTCCCTGGTTTGCCCAGCAGCACCGTCTCCATCACAAAGGGGCGGGGCCAGCTCGCTGTTTACAGTTACCATGGAGACAGATGGCGGCTGCGTTGCCTGGAGACAGGAAGAGAGACAGTAAACACAGGGTATCTCCCCGGACCTGGCAGGTGAGACTGAGAGATCCTCCTCGGCTCAGACATGGCCTCTCACCCCGTCCACGGGCTGCCATTCCTGCCTGGAAACACTTACAAGGACCCCACGGTAAGTACACGGTGCAGCCCCCATCAGGTCACATGCCCTCCTGACCTTTAACCCTCAGGATGCCATGGGGCTGTACAATCAATGCATTGCATTTACCAGTAAAAAAAAAAAAACATCTACAGGCAGAAAAATACTGTTACTACCAGTCAGATGTGTGAAGATGGTGTATTTATAAGACTGTATCAGGGCACCACATGCATAGCTGGTATGGTACCCACCTTATTGCTTAGCACAACAGCAGGGCATACCCACTGGGGGGCATCCAAACACCTGAGTAAATGTATCCCTGATCATCATTAGTATTAGCAATAGAAAATATGGAGATTATCAAGCAGTCATTGTACATAGGAATAGGTTATGCATTTATATATAATAATAATAACATATTTTTTTTATTTAAAAAACAAACAACCACTTGAGTAACTGCATAGGAAGTTTAATTGTAAGGTACAGTCCTGACTCTGAAAGGGTAGGTGGGAAATATAATCCTAATAAAAGGATATTAATATGTGAATCTCTGTATACAAACATATTTTTGCGTATGTATTTTTTTGTATACAGGGATTCACGTAGTTATATCCCTTTATTAGGATTATCATTCTACTCTAATAGCGCTCCCACCTCCCCTTTCATTTACTATGTGATATCCACAATTTGGTGGATAGATAGCAGCTAAAAATTATTTCTGAGATACTCGTGAGAGCCTGAATACCCCTCTTACCAAATACAGTCCTGGCTCTGACAGGGATTTATAAAAAAATATATATATAGACAACATCAGATCATAAACATCCACACATTTTGCTTGGCCCCAAGACAAATGGATTTCAGAAAATAATAAACCAAATATATATGTCTGTGGAGTCTCCTGCTAATATCACCGTGCGGCTTGATATTCAAATTACACATTTCCTATTGAAAAATTGTCATTTGCATATTAAGCCACGGGTGATGTCATAAACAGCAGACTCTGCTAGAGATGTTTTACATAGAAACATAGAATGTGTCGGCAGATAAGAACCATTCGGTCCATCTAGTCTGCCCAATTTTTTTTGAGTACTTTTATTAGTCCCCCGTTCCCGGTCTTATAGCTAGGATAGCCTTGTGTCTATCCCACGCATGCTTAAAATCCTTGACTGTGTTTACCTCTACCACTTCTGCTGGCCGGCTATTCCATACATCCACTACCCTCTCAGTAAAGTAATACTTCCTGATATTACTTTTAAATCGTTGCCCCTCGAATTTAAGACTATGTCCTCTAGTTGTGGTAGTTTTTCTTCTTTTAAATATACTCTCTTCCTTTACTGTGTTGATTCCCTTTATGAAAACATTCATAACATTCATGAAAACATTTCTTTACAGAGTCCCTTTAAGACAGAGTCTTCACCAATCATTTTTTTCCTGTGTGAGAATGTTCTGGGTAATAATTATTAATGGTCATCACTGTAACTTTGTACTTTCTCTCTCTCCAGAAATCAGCTTACCACCGTTCCCAGACGTTGACTTACAGGAATGGTTACAGCCGCCCCATCTTGCCAACCGTAGGAATTGGAAGGGAGCCGATCACAGTCAACCAACTGTCTCAGGCGGAACTGGATGAATTGTCCAATAAAAGGCCCACTCTGACATACGGTCAGGCGAAGCAGGCCCCGCCCTCTAATTTCATCCCGGCCCATGTGGCTTTTGACAAAAAGGTAACATTCTGCCAGTCAGATGTAATGGTATCACAACGCTAATTAACATATGGTAATAAAGAGCTGGGAGCTTTCAAATATATGTAAGGATCCGCAGAAGAGGCCTTCTGTTTAGCCCAAATAAACAAAAAAATAATGTTTGTTTTTTTTCCATCTAGGTTTAGGGCTGCCACCCAGTCAGTATTTTATCTAGCTTTAAGGGTACCTCCAATCTGGTATTTAATTTAGATTTAAGGCTGCCACCCGGCCAGTATTTTATCTTGTTTTAGGACTGCCACCCAGCCAGTATTTTATCTTGTTTTAGGGCTGCCACCCAGCCAGTATTTTATCTATCTTTAGGGCTGCCACCCAGCCAGTATTTTATCTCGCCTTAGGACTGCCATCCAGCCAGCATTTTTTCTAGGATTAGGGCTGCCACCCAGCCAGTATTTTATCTAGTTTTAGGGCTGCCACCCAGCCAGTATTTTATCTATCTTTAGGGCTGCCACCCAGCCAGTATTTTATCTCGCTTTAGGACTGCCACCCAGCCAGTATTTTATCTAGCTTTAGGGCTGCCACCCAGCCATTGTTTTATCTTGCTTTAGGGCTGCCACCCAGCCAGTATTTTATCTCGCTTTAGGACTGCCACCCAGCCAGTATTTTATCTTGCTTTAGGGCTGCCACCCAGCCAGTATTTTATCTTGCTTTAGGGCTGCCACCCAGCCAGTATTTTATCTCGCTTTAGGACTGCCACCCAGCCAGTATTTTATCTAGCTTTAGGGCTGCCACCCAGCCAGTATTTTATCTAGCTTTAGGACTGCCACCCAGCCAGTATTTTTTCTAGCTTTAGGGCTGCCACCCAGCCGGTATTTTATCTAGCTTTAGGGCTGCCACCCAGCCGGTATTTTATCTAGCTTTAGGGCTGCCACCCAGCTGGTATTTTATCTAGCTTTAGGGCTGCCACCCATCCGGTATTGTAAATAGGTTAAGGACTGCCACCCAGCTTGCACTTTAACTAGGTTTAAGGTTGCCGCTCAGCTGGTATTATATGGCTAAAACTATGTACACTATTTTACTCACCCAGTAAGTCCAATTATCATGTACCCGGGTTATGCCTCCCTGACAAGTTCCTAAAATAAAATGTTGAGAGTTTGGAGTTTTTGTAGGTGGGGCATATCTTAAAATGGGTCATATAAATATGTGAACCAGCAAAATAAACATCCAAGGTGTAAACTGTGACTAAAGAGCCACTGACCAGGTCCAGAGTTACAATGTTACCCTGCCAAATGAGTGTAAAACTCGAAATCTGTCACTCACAGAATCACACCAGGAAACAGAAGGAGGCCTGGACTCTTGCTCAGGAGTAATAACCGTTCAGATGGGGCAGAACAGCGGGAGCTTGACTCACCCAACACATTTCAAGCTCTGGTTTTCATGTTTGTACGGGGATATTCACTAAAAGGGGGGCTGCGTGTGAGCTGAGAGGAACATTTTATCACACCAATTCTAGTTACAAATTGTACAGCATTCTGTTTAGTGGGGATTTGTTTACCTCACCTTTTAGTGAGTAGCCCCCACAGTCTTGCAATGAAAAGATCCAGTACTTGAAACGTGTTGGGCTTCTCATCGCCAATGTCCCCACAGGAGCAAATACTTCTGTAAGCCGATGAGTGGACTAGATGACCTGGGTTTCTGTTTTTTTTAACATGGCTGTGTACTGTGTTTTAAATGAGTTTGGCATATTTTTGTCTCTGTTCCCTGAGAAAATCATTGACCCCTAAATGTTTCAGGTGTTAAAATTTGATGCCTACTTCCAAGAGATTGTCCCCATCTCCCAAGACGAGCGTTACAGGGTGCGGAAAGTCTGTCTGTATTATTATCTGGAAGATGACAGCATATCGGTAGTGGAACCATTGGTGGAGAATGCAGGCATACCCCAAGGCACCTTCATCAGACGTCAGAGACACCCGAAGAATGACTTCGGGGATCATTTCAGTTGGAAAGACCTTAATGTGGGAATTAACATCACGCTGTATGGCAGGACTTTTCGCATTGTGAACTGTGATAAATTCACACAGGTAATGGTCTATTCATCAAGAGGGGAATAGAGAAGAGAAAATGCAAACTTCAGGCCAAAGGAGTCGAACTAGAAAAATTCTCCCATTATCTGATAAGTAGCATTTGGGGAAATAATGTCGATTTTCCAGACACCGTTGGTGCACACTATTGGAGGCCATTTCTGTGTGTGCTGCCTATATAAGGCTCCCACTAAATTCTACACTTGAGGAGTGGAAACTAATGAAATGTTCCTGCTATTTGCTCCACTTTTAGATCTTTCCTGTACATTTCTTTATACATTGCCCTCTAAATATTATTAAAAATCGTTTTATTCATAGCCCTGTTAAATATCATTTAACAGTGAACATACAGGTGGGATGTTCTATGAAAAGATTACGTGTTGATAATAGTAGAAGGAGGTGCACACTGCATTTATTTTTTGGGGGTTTGTTTTTAGAAAAAAAAAAAGTTCTTATTCGTTTTTTAACAGGATTTTTTGGAGAGTAAGGGTCTGGAATTAAACCCATCAGAAGAAATCCCTAGCGATCAGTTTGCTGTGCTGCGTCAGGAGCCCAATCGGACTTTCACCACCCCCTCCGATTTCGACAAACTCAAGCAGTTCCTCACTATGGACAGGAAGGTAACATGCTTGCTTATAATTTCTTATCTCAGTCCTGTATGTATCTGTTAATGACAGGCTGAAAGGAAAATACTTAAAGGACAACTACATGTTTGTGTCCCCCTAGTATGAGGATAATTTTGGCCAGTTTAAGCTCCATACTTTCCTGGGAAGCAGGCCACCTTGTCCGGTCGCCCACTGTATCTATCTGCTAGTGCAGAAAAAGACCCTTGTATTCAGAGGATTAACAGTAACAGGGTTCTCAACTAGTTTATTTTCCCTTTAAAGGGACAGTCTAGTACCCAAACTCACTTTGGTACAACATGATTAAGGCTTGTATAGTGCACAGGCTTTTTTCCAGTGTGATTTGATGCAGGCATTCTGCATAAATCACATTTGTAATATTTGACTCAAGCCCTCCCCAGTGATTACTCTGCATTTTTACTGCAGGTGCTGCAGCACTGATTATATAGACACTGAGGATATAAAGTTTTGTTTCATTTAGTCACTTCCTGTGCTCCTGGCAATGAATACATTGTGTGGGATCTAAGTGACCTTGCTCTTGTACACAGTAGGGTCTCTTATCAGTGCAACACATTGTCTGTTGACATCACTCGAGAGACAGGAAATTCCATTCATTTGAATAAAAATTATTCTCATTGGTTCCTGCAGCACAAAAAAAAAGGAAATAACTTTTACTCAGCTAGTGTGGGTAGTCCTGGTTTCTTGCAAACTACTGTCATTTCACAATTTCATCGAGGTGTAAGTCTTGTACATTCTAAGCAATACAAAATGTAAAATATGCATTTTAAAGTACTTTGAAAGCACATTGATATGCATTACAATTTGGAAGATGCATTTTGAGCACTAGACAAGCCCTCTAAGGATTCAAATCAATAATGTTTTCCACTGTTTTATTACAATTTTCTTACAATTAACCTGACTAGATCTTGCATTAACTCCTCCTACTTCTGATTCCATGCATAGGTATGTATGCACGCCCAATTATATTGAGATTCGCATATTACTTTTATATTCTACCAGCAGATTGTATCATGCACATGTGTTCAGACTGAAATAATTTCAAATTGGTTAACTAGTTACTTGCGTTCTACACTCTGTAGGCATAAAAGTTAAATAAATGTATAGCACATAAAGAATAAATGGCAATGATAAACATAACACAATTGATCCTTGGCATGAGTGGGCAAAAAAATCATTTTTTTACAAACATTTGTGAAGAAAAATGGTTTGTTCTGAAGATCTCAGTGAATGCACGCGTGGTACTGTGATAGGTGCCACCTCTACAATAAGTCAGTTCATGAAATGTCATCCCTGCTGGATATTCCACAGTCAGCTGTAAGTGGTATTATTGGAAAGTGGAAGTGCTTAGGAACAGCAGCCACGAACCGTCAGTCCACGTATAGTTGCAGAGCGGGGGCACAGTGCTGAGGCGCATGGTGTGTAAAAGTCACCAATGCTCTGCTGATTCCATAGCTGGAGATTCCAAACTTCCCCTGGCATTAATATCAGCACAAAAAACTGTGCAGCGGGAGCTTCATGGAATGGGTATCTATGGCCGAGCAGCTGCATGCAAGCCTCACATCACCAAGTACAATGCCAAGCATCGGATCGAGTGGTGTAAAGCACGCCACCACTGGACTCTGGAGCAGCTGCATGCAAGCCTCACATCCCCAAGTACAATGCCAAGCATCGGATCGAGTGGTGTAAAGCACGCCACCACTGGACTCTGGAGCAGCTGCATGCAAGCCTCACATCACCAAATACAATGCCAAGTGTTGGATCGAGTGGTGTAAGGCATGCCGACACTGGACTCTGGAGCAGCTGCATGCAAGCCTCACATCACCAAGTACAATGCCAAGCATCGGATCGAGTGGTGTAAAGCACGCCACCACTGGACTCTGGAGCAGCTACATGCAAGCCTCACATCACCAAATACAATGCCAAGTATTGGATCGAGTGGTGTAAGGCATGCCGACACTGGACTCTGGAGCAGCTGCATGCAAACCTCACATCACCAAGTACAATGCCAAGCATCGGATCGAGTGGTGTAAAGCACGCCACCACTGGACTCTGGAGCAGCTGCATGCAAGCCTCACATCACCAAATACAATGCCAAGTGTTGGATCGAGTGGTGTAAGGCATGCCGACACTGGACTCTGGAGCAGTTGCATGCAAGCCTCACATCACCAAGTACAATGCCAAGCGTTGGATCGAGTGGTGTAAAGCACGCCGCCACTGGACTCTGGAGCAGCTGCATGCAAGCCTCACATCACCAAATACAATGCCAAGTGTTGGATCGAGTGGTGTAAGGCATGCCGACACTGGACTCTGGAGCAGCTGCATGCAAGCCTCACATCACCAAGTACAATGCCAAGCATCGGATCGAGTGGTGTAAAGCACGCCACCACTGGACTCTGGAGCAGCTGCATGCAAGCCTCACATCACCAAGTACAATGCCAAGCGTTGGATCGAGTGGTGTAAGGCCTGCCGCCACTGGACTCTGGAGCAGCTGCATGCAAACCTCACATCACCAAGTACAATGCCAAGCATCGGATCGAGTGGTGTAAAGCACGCCGCCACAGGACTCTGGAGCAATGGAAACATGTTCTGTGGAGTCTTCACTGTTTGGCAGTCTGATAGGCGAGTCTGTGTTTTGCAGATGCTAGGAGAATGTTACCTGCCTGACTGCATTGTGCCAACTGTAAAGTTTGGTGGAGGAGGGATGATGGTATGAAGCTGTTTTTCAAGGATTGGGCTAGGCCGCTTACTTCCAGTGAAGGGAAATCTTAATACTTCATACAAGACATCTTGGACAATGCTATGCTTCCAACTTTGTGGGAACAGTTTGGAGAAGGCTCTTTTTTTTTTTATTCCAGCATGACTGTGCCCTACAGCACAAAAAAAGGTCCATAAATACATGGTTGGAGGAGTTTGGTGTGGAAGATCTTGACAGGCCGGCACAGAGATCTGACTTCAACCTCATCCAATACCTGGGATGAACTGGAATGGAGATTACAAGCCAGGCCTTCTCATCTAACATCACTGCCTGACCTCACATGTGCTCTACTGGATGAAGGGGCAAAAATTCCCACTCCAAAATCTTGTGGAAACCTTCCCAGAACAGTGGAAGCTGTTATACTGCAAAGGAGGGGTGGGGAGGCAACTACAAATTAATGTCTATGTATTTAGACTGTGATGTCTTAAAAGTCCCTGTTGGTGTAATGGTCAGGTGTCCCAATACTTGTAATGCAAGTCCAAATGTATAGAGAGCTTTCTGTAAGCTAGTCACCCCTAGGCACCCAACTGTGGCCCTCCAGCTGTTTCTGGACTACAACTACCATCATACTCTGTCATTCTAGAAAGCTAAAGGGGGATCATGGGATTTGTAGTTGAGGGCCGTAGTTGGATGCCTAGGGTTGATGGGTAATGTTAATATTTTTCCAAGTGGCCATTAAATGTTTGGTGTCCGGTTTTTTCTTTCTAAAAGGTCCTCCGCTTTTTCGCGCTGTGGGATGACTCTGGCAGCATGTTTGGAGAAACGCGGCCTGTGATTATACACTATTACCTCATGGATGACACGGTGGAGATTAGAGAGGTGCATGAGCGAAACGATGGCCGGGATCCTTTCCCGGTGCTAATGAGGAGGCAACGTTTACCAAAATCAGTGAAAGATCTGAAAGGTGAGAACCTACAAACTATTTTATACATGGGGAATAGTTACGGCACAGTAGCACTTCGTTTGTGACAGAAGCATCCTTATATAAATATATATGTTTTGTAAACACTGGCTTGATTCCCCGCGTAGACACCTTTCCGCGCACCGTGCTTGAGATCTCGGATAAGGAAGTGAACGAGTGGTACACCCCCATAGACTTCACGGTGGGAGCCCACGTTACCCTCCTCGGACGCAAGTTTTTCCTGTACGAATGCGACACCTACACAAAGGAATTCTACAGCCAGAACCTGGGCGTCTCTGAATTCAAGTCGATTGACATGAAGAAGAAGAAGACAGAGGAAGACGTAATCCCAGTAAGATAACAATACCTTATAAGGAAAGGGGGGGCGGGGGGGGGGGGGACGGACACTAGGAAGTCATCATGTCCAGGTATGGATGAAATATGATGGTTAGTCTCAGGATGGGGGGTAGTCACTTTTGGACCATGCCAAAGTCAATGCACTTAACCTCAGAGTAGTTCAGAACCATACCTTCCAACTGTCCCTATTTAAATGGACAGTCCCTATCTTGCATCCAAAGCCCTCTTTCCTCTCTCTGGGAGCAAATCATTTTTGGTAAGTATTTTACCGATTATATTTGGTTAGAATTAGGGTTTAGGGGGTTAATTTTAGTATTGGGGTTAATTTTAGTTTTAGTATTGGGGTTTAGTGTTTAGTGTTAGTGTTTAGTGTTAGGGGTTCATTTTAGTTTTAGTATTGGGGGTTTAGTGTTTAGTGTTAGTGTTTAGTGTTAGGGGTTAATTTTAGTATTAGGGGTCGGGGGTTAGTATTAGGGTTAGTGTTTAGTGTTAGGGGTTAATTTTAGTTACTATTGGGGTTTGGGATTCATTTATTAGGGGGGGGTTATTTTCTTTTTACTTTTACATTTGTAAGAGCTGACAGTTCAGGGCTGAACTGTCAGCTCTTACATAGCCGCGTCCGTGATGAAACGGCCGCGTTATTCTTCATTGCTGACAGTTCAGCGTTCTAACTGCCGCGCTGAACCGTCAGCGATGAAGATGCGGCGAAGAAGAGTCCTAGACCCCCTCCAATTCGGCTACTTTTGGCCTTAAGTTTGAAATTCCCTTCTCAATTCCCTGCAGTTCATGAGTAAAGCCCAGTATAATATTTGCAATATCATTACATTACCATTAAACAATCTTCACAGCCCTTGGTGCTGAGGATAGTTCCACAGAGCCCATGAGCTTACAATCTAGGGATCTAGATTTGTGTGCTTCTTTCATTGTAACTCCGTGTGTCCCTCCTTTCTCTTCCCAGGAGTTGCCTCCTTACAATGGATTTGGATTGCTTGAAGACTCTGTCCAGAACTGTCTGTCTCTGGTGCCCAAGCCGCCCAAGAAAGATGTCATTAAAATGCTAGAGAACGACCATAATGTGTTACGATACGCAGCTGTTCTGGTGAGATCTTTACTACTTCTTTACAGAGAGAGAGTTAATAGAGAAGAAAATAAATCCCTGTGCAATCTACACGTTAAGCATGCCAAAAGTAAGTTTGCTGCCCGGAGTGTCCCTTTTTACGCAGACCCTGCCCATTTGCTTTCATAGGATTCCATAAACCCGGAAGACAAAGGTCGCCGGTTCATCCTCTCCTACTTCCTGTCCAATGACATGATCAGTATCTTTGAACCACAAGTTCGGAACTCGGGGATCATTGGAGGGAAGTTCTTGGAACGATCCAGGGTACCGAAACCAGGCACATCCATAGACAACCCCTGCTACTACAGCCCGGCCGATTTTGCCATCGGAGCTGCTGTTGAAGGTAAGTCACTACTTGGGCCCTCTAAGACTTGGTTTGCTCACTTCTCCATAAGCAAAGTAAACAGGACTAGGTGGGCGGGGCTTTTTTTCGATTCGACAATTCAACCCAGCGCTCAAAGGAAGTGAGGCAATGACTATGCTGGAAAACAGGATATGATGTAAAACCTATTGTTCCAATTAAGATTATACAAGATATTGCCACGAGAGAAATCTTTCCTTGGTTGTGTCAACTTGCAGCAATGAGCCATTACTAGATGCGGAGGCCAGCAAAACATTAGTTGAAAGATTGCATTAAATGTTGTAGGCATTTTAAATAGAAATGCTTTAAAGAGATTATATAAATAAAGCACCTTATTGAGTCCTCTCTGTTTGTACAGCTCTATCAGGGGAGGACATGTTGTTTAAAATCTTTGCTCTGTATAGCTCTATCAGGGGCGGACATGTTGTTTAGAATCTTTGCTCTGTATAGCTCTCTCAGGAGGCGGACATGTTGTTTAGAATCTTTGCTCTGTATAGCTCTATCAGGGGGCGGACATGTTGTTTATAATCTTTGCTCTGTAGCTCTATCAGGGGGCGGACATGTTGTTTAGAATCTTTGCTCTGTAGCTCTATCAGGGGGCGGACATGTTGTTTAGAATCTTTGCTCTGTAGCTCTCTCAGGGGGCGGACATGTTGTTTAGAATCTTTGCTCTGTAGCTCTATCAGGGGGCGGACATGTTCAGAATCTTGGGTCAGATGGTGAACCAGCTTTCATTTGAATTATTTTGGTTATCCAGCACACCTGGTATTTGTTAATGAAAGACTTGAAAACGTTATGATTAAAAAATGCCACAATATGTTAATTCACCAAACAAGCACTCAGTTATGTCTTTTAGAAGCAAGTTTCTCTTATACAGGTGACAAGTTTAAAGGTATACTCCAAACAAAAGATGTATTTAATGCTCTTGGTGGAGCATGCTGTATAAAACATGCTATATTTTTGGACATGCATGAATATGCTCAGTTATACTTATTTGAGCATGCAATTTTTTTTTTTTTACCAAGCTCCACCCTTGGATTCAGATTTGTAGTTTTTGATCATGCAGAAAGTGTATAGCTGTACACTCAGAAATGGGCGTGTCCAACACTTTCCTCATTAAACATATTGAAGGGCGCATTGGTCATAGGTGTAAATTAGCTCATTCACCATGCAAAAAGATGCTAATGTCGTACAAAGGCACATTGGATATTTCCTCCCCCCACACATCGTTATCAGAGAAGTATCTTCCAAATCCTCAAAACAGATTGTACCTGTTATTGGTTTACAAACTCTTTCGTATACTGTACATGTTGTTCCTTTTTTGTATCATTAATGATTTACCCTGTATGTTCTCCTTCCAACTTGTTTAATATATGTATGTATTTATTTTTGAATCTACTGTTAAATGGGTAACTCTGTGTAACTCCATTATGGAAGGGGTCCCCAGGACATACTTGAAATTGAGAGAAATCTCAATGTATTCTTCCTGGTAAAACACTTTCTAAATAAATAAATAAAAAATGTGTCGCAGACTATCAGAGCCAGCTCTATCAGGAGTCAGACATGTCTGGTCAGATAAAGGAAGATCTAACATTCTAAACAACATGTCTTCACGCTGATAGAGCTATACAGAGCAAAGATTCTAAACATGTCTGCCCCCTGATAGAGCTATACAGAGCAAAGATTCTAAACATGTCCGCCCCCTGATAGAGCTATACAGAGCAAAGATTCTAAACATGTCCACCCCCTGATAGAGCTATACAGAGCAAAGATTCTAAACATGTCCACCCCCTGAGAGAGCTATACAGAGCAAAGATTCTAAACAACATGTCCACCCCCTGAGAGAGCTATACAGAGCAAAGATTCTGAACAGCATGTCCACCCACTGAGAGAGCTATACAGAGCAAAGATTCTAAACAGCATGTCCGCCTCCTGATAGAGCTATACAAAGCAAAGATTCCAAACAACATGTCCGCCTCCTGATAGAACTATACAGAACAAAGATACTAAACAACATGTCCACCCACTGAGAGAGCTGTACAGAGCAAAGATTCTAAACAACATGTCCGCCCCCTGACAGAACTATACTGAGCAAATAAGGATAAATAAGGCACATTACGTTTTCTTTAAAGCATTTAATACAATCTTTGACTTAAACAGAACTTAATTTTTTGCCAACCAAAATCTTTCATCTTTGATTTTTGCAGTTCACTTGTCAGGGAAATCCTACAAAATGATAAGATTTCTGCGTTAGATTAAGATTGTAGTGTATACACAGACAGTGCTGGTCCTGATGAAGACATTTTGAATGGTATATTTTTAGTTAATTAACCGGTTTGTATTTTCTGTGTCTCGTCAGTATTTAATCACCGGTTCATTATAACGGATGCTGACGAGTTTGTCTTGAACTACATGAAGGAACACCCTGACCTGTGCCCATCGGAAGTCCTGGAGTCGCTGAGGGGGCGCTTGCATCCCGAGAGAGAGAGAGGTAAACGCCGAGCGGAAAGTCACACAGAGGCCCAGTAGTTGGCTAATTCTGACTGGGGCTCGCAGACTAAGAGCTCCATGCATCGAATCTCACATTGTCCTGCTTCGATTGCATTCGGCATAGAAGATAAGCTAGATATCAAATGTATTAATAAGGGTTTTCTTCTATATATTTGCTATATGTTATTATCTTCACTGTGAGGCCAGGTGCAGGTAAACAGCTCGACTCAAGCAAAGGAAAATATTGCAAGGCATTGTGGGAGATGTTTGTTATGGTTACAACAGTGTGGCTAGCGGAAGTCCTAGGGCAGCGTTGGCGAACCTATGGCACGCGAGTCACGACTGACATGCCGAGCCCTCAGTTGTGGCACGCGACCAGGTTCATCTGTCACCGCTTGTCTGATCCGTCCGAGAGGAGCAGGCATCAGTGGGTAAAAGACGGGCGCCGACGGTCATCTGCTTCTTAGCGCTATGTGAATAAACGTTCAAGTTGGAAAGCAGACCGTTTTGGAGAACAAGCAGTGTTCTCCAAAACGGTCTGCTTTCCAACTTGAACACTGATGCCTGCTCCTCTCAGACGGAGTAGACAAGCGGTGAGAGGTAGGTGTGTGTGTGTGTGTGTGTGTGTGTGTGTGTTTTGAGGAAACTGCAAATCAGTTCCGGGCAAAGATTGGGCACTTGGGCCCAAAAACGTTCGCCATCACTGTCCTAGGGTATGGCTTTGCCAAAAGGGAAATCTACATCTGTTGTTGATCTACAACTCCCATGATACTGCAATAACCTGATTATGGAAGTTGTCGGGGGGTGACGGAACCAATGGGGTAACTGGTGGGCGTAGAGCGTAAGAAGGTAGGCTAACATAGGAGGGATGAAGCACAGGATAGTTAGACAGCCTTTGTGTAGATTGATCGGTACATTATACGTGATGCTTTGATAAGTCAGTGACACTACACATGCCACAATAAACATAATGTACATACGTAAATATATCCCATAGAGTGTATGATCTGAGCTGTAAGCTGGGATAAAATGCAATACTATTCAGTCAGTAGGGCAGCGCCACCTAGTGGTTACAGATGGAAAATCCGTTAGCTCTTCCGTCCAGGATTCAGATTTCGGGGCAGGTTACTATAATTCAGACTGTAAACTTGGAATAAAACCCTTGGCATGGTATTTATTCACATATTCCTTTGCCCTGAACACGGCTTTCAGGATTACAGTGGTGTGTTATGTAGAAGGAGTGTAGGTAAAAGAAAGGTTTTCTGATCTATTCGTAAATGGCTTCACTCATGGAAGAATTGGCGGGAATTTCAAACCTTCAGGCCAAAGTAGCCGAGTTGTGAAAAAAATGTCTCCCATTCAACTGAATGGGAGACTTTATCCAACTCAGCTACTTTGGCCTGAAGTTTGAAATTCCCTTCGCAGTTCTCTCTTTCATGAATAAAACAGAAACACAGAATGTGTCGGCAGATAAGAACCATTCGGCCCATCTAGTCTGCCCAATTTTCTAAATACTTTTATTAGTCTCCAGTTCCCTATCTTATATCTAGGATAGCCTTGTGCCTATCCCACGCATGCTTAAACTCCTTCACTGCATTAACCTCTACCACTTCTACTGGAAGACTATTCCATACATCCACTACCCTCTCAGTAAAGTAATACTTTCATTAGTCCCTGGCCTTATCTTATATCTAGGATAGCCTTGTGCCTATCCCACGCATTCTTAAACTCCTTCACTGTATTAACCTCTACCACTTCTACTGGAAGGCTATTCCATACATCCACTACCCTCTCAGGAAAGTAATACTTTCATTAGTCCCTGGCCTTATCTTATATCTAGGATAGCCTTATACCTATCGCACGCATGCTTAAACTCCTTCACTGTATTAACCTCTACCACTTCTACTGGAAGACTATTCCATACATCCACTACCCTCTCAGTAAAGTAATACTTTCATTAGTCCCTGGTCTTATCTTATATCTAGGATAGCCTTATATCTATCCCATGCATGCTTAAACTCCTTCACTGTATTAACCTCTACCACTTCTACTGGAAGGCTATTCCATACATCCACTACCCTCTCAGTAATGTAATACTTTCATTAGTCCCGGGCCTTATCTTATATCTAGGATAGCCTTATACCTATCCCATGCATGCTTAAACTCCTTCACTGTATTAACCTCTACCACTTCTACTGGAAGGCTATTCCATGTATCCACTACCCTCTCAGTAAAGTAATACTTTCATTAGTCCCTGGCCTCATCTTATATCTAGGATAGCCTTATATCTATCCCATGCATGCTTAAACTCCTTCACTGTATTAACCTCGACCACTTCTACTGGAAGGCTATTCCATACATCCACTACCCTCTCAGTAAAGTAATACTTTCATTAGTCCCTGGCCCTGCCTTAGGCTTTATTGCCACCATGCCTTTTTGTCAATCAGCTCGAACTAAAAAATGTTGTAGATTGCGTTTTTCACCTTCTATAATGATACCTATCAAGGCCCGGACTGGCCATCGGGCACACCGGGCAAATGCCCGGTGGGCCGCGGTGGACATGGGCCGAGGCCGGCAGGGGAGGTCCCAGCAGTGGCCTCTGGGTCCCAGGATCTCCCCTGCCGGTCTATGCCGGCCCCGCTGTTTGACATGAAGGGCCGGTGAGGACATCAAAGATCTCCCTCACCGGCCCACATGCTGACATGCTGCCATGGCAACGACCGGATCTCGCTAGAGTTCACTCACCACGAGGACCACCAGGGAACCCCGCCTCCCAGTCCCAGGCTAAAGGTAAGAAGGGAGTGCTGTGTGTGAGTGCTGTGTGTGATGGGTGTGAGAGTGCTGTGTGTGATGGGTGTGAGAGTGCTGTGTGTGATGGGTGTGAGAGTGCTGTGTGTGATGGGCGTGAGAGTGCTGTATAAATGTTAGAATGGATTGTGTAGGGGGGGGTAGGTAAATAAACAAATAAAATAACAGGCATTATGTCCCCCCCGGACATAATGCCTGTTATTTTATTTGTTTATTTACCCCCCCCCCCCCCTACACAATCCATTCTAACATTTATACAGCACTCTCACACCCATCACACACAGCACTCACACATCCATCACACACAGCACTCACACACAGCACTCCCTTCTTACCTTTAGCCTGGGACTGGGAGGCGGGGTTCCCTGGTGGTCCTCGTGGTGAGTGAGGTGAGGAGGGGCGGATGCTTCATATGTGCTCTAACACGGAGCATCCGCGTTTGTATTTCTGGGGTTAGTGTGCTGGAAGCAGAGAGCACACAAACCCCAGAAATACATCCGAAAGACAAACGTCTTGGGTATTTCCGGGGGTTTGTGTGCAGGCCCGAGAGATGTCGTGCCTCCGAGTGACAGGCGTGCTCTGGGCTGGCAGCACGCCTGTCCCTCAGGGGCACGATACGCCCCTGGTGGGTTTTTCGCGATTTTATTGGCATTACTAATAAAAGTTGTAATAAGTTTTATCTTGACATCGCCGACACTATTTTTATTTGATCAGCGGTCCACCGCTTTCCAGTTTCTCTATGTGTTTATATTACTATTTCGGGTTACCCCCGGTTGTTTTTTTCCTATGTATCTACTCTTCGTTTCATAATTCTCTGGTTTAATGAATGTGCGTGCGTGCGTGTGTGTGTGTGTGTTGCACTGGACTGATAGCTGTGCACTAATTCGTGCAGCAGTTTTTTGTATTTTAAATAAAAGATCATAGAATAGAAGTTTTTCTTTAAAAAAAAAAAAACTGCATATCCACCTATTTTTTTTCCTGGGACACAAGGGGCACCTTGCATCAATTTTGCACAGTGCAATGCTGGCAGCATTTTTGATTGGCTGCTGATGGCAACTGGTTTTATGTTTTTTTTTTTTTTGTAACATTAACAATCAGGAGGGGAGGGAAGGTGGTCACCTCCCCCGAGAGCAGTCACATCTTAAATTTACTGTAGCTGGTTAGAAGGAAAATAATGGAGTTTTTCCATTTCTATAAATAACCTTTCCAGCAATGGGGTAGAAATGCTTGTTAAAGCACTAGCTCCGCGAGTCAAAGGATCAATTTCAGTAAATTCAAACCTGAAAGATTCCCAGACAGGGGCTGGAGAGAGCAGTGGGCAGGCAGGATTCAGGGGGGCTGGGGGAGGGAGGTACTGGGAGGAGAGGGTGTTCAACATCATGGAAGTTGCTGTGGCTTGGATCTAAACATGGAAAATGTAATCATTCTTGTACAGTGAATCATCAAGGCAGAGAAGCTGAAAGCAGCAGGAGTTACACACAGATCACTTTAGAAATATTTTTCTGCAGAAACGGAATCGTCTTGGCAGACGGGAACTGCGCTAATGTTACAGGTGGACTTTATAAACGGGAAATGCCTGGAGATCGCGCTTTAAATAAAAAGAATATAAATAAACTGAGATACTCTTTGGTCTGTAGAGCTCTAGCACTTGGCTACACTGTACTCACTATAAAATAGCATATAACAGATTTGCTCTTTGGACTGTAGAGCTCGATCAGGGGACGGACATGTTTAGAATCTTGAGTTAGAACTTTGACCATCTGACCCAAGATTCTAAACATGTCTTCCCCCTGATGGAGCAAATACAGAGCAAAGAGGGCTTAATAAGGTACATTGAGGGCTAGTCACTAAATGGGGAATTGCAGGCAAGTTAAAGTTTTATCTCGCCAATCTAGCCAAAACGTTGGATCTTAGTGTTCGTCAGGGTTCATTTAAAATATTGTGTAGGATGTTACAGTTTAATTGGCTTAAAAAACAATTCACAGACTGTCAACTTCTTTAACCAGTTACATTCTTCTCTTTCAGCTGATCAACATGTCAACTGTGGACAATAAAGTCAACTATACCAATATCCTCGACTCCTTTGAAGGCGGACCCAGCTACAGAGTTGGGTTATAATAGTTTATTAAAATGCGATATTTATTTTAAGACTAAAGAAAAATGAAACGCCCCTATTTAAAAAAAATAAAAATGAATTCCTTGTGACATTTTATCACTAAGAACCAAGCTCATTTTAGAATAATAATCCACTGCTTCAGGAGAACCTTTTTTTGGTTGTGTGTGTAACTTTCCTCTCGATTGTTTAGTGTACGCATACAAACTATAGATTGGCACATATGGCTTTCTTTTTATACCATATAAAACAGAATTCACTGTATAAAAACTTAGAGAGTAACCACTCCATACTTAAATTATATTAAAAAAAAACTAAAAAACTAAAACAAGTATGGCTTTATATTACAAAGCTGTGGTTTCAATTAATATATATATAATTTATTATAGTAATTATAGAAAGAAGTATATATATATATTCTTCTTTCTATAATTACTACAATTCTGAGGCAAAACAGATATTATAAAAGTTCACTAACCAAGTCATAGGACAATGTTGGACATGAAATAAGGATTATTGAATACATTATTTCAATTATGTACCGAGAGAGGAATGTTGCATGCTTCAGGAGAGGGGCAGGTAATAAAGAATTTCTACACAACTTAAAGGGACAGTCTAGTCCCCAAACTAACTTTGGTGTAAGCACTGCAGCAACACTGATTATATAGACACGGAGGATATAAAGTTTTGTTTCATTTAGTCATTTCCCGTGCTGTTTGAATTAAATATATTGTGTGGACTCTAAATGACCTTGCTCTTACTCACTGTAGGATCTATTAACAGTGCAACACATTGTCTGATGATGGCACTAGAAAACAGGAAATTCCAGTGACGTGAATGAAATTATTCTCATTGGTTCCTGCAGAAATAAAAAAAGAAAAGAAGGAAACATACTTTTACTAGTTAGTGGCAGTCCTGTTTTTTTGCAAAATGATGTAATTTCACAAATTCATCTAAGTGTAAGATTTAGATAAAATACAATGTAAGACATGTATTTTAAAGTACTCTGAAAGCACATTAATATGCATTCATATTTGGAAGATGCATTTTGGACACTAGACAGCCCCTTTAACAAGGCCTTCTATTCCAAGCAACAGATTGAATATATATCATTTATTTTGCAGTCTAACAGTCAGCATAATATATTCTATATATTGTCTGAATAATAGACAAGGAGCAACTCTGGTGGAGTACATAATATGTAGTATAGGATCTTATAAATTATGTCGCTCGCTATATAGGTCAGGGCAGTAGGGGGCGCAGGTACTATAGACCCTCCTAAGAACAGGGCTGATCAATATAATTAGTGCTTTATGAAGTCACACCATATACTGGAACAGAATTGTAACCAGCTGACCAACTCCTTGTTTGTGGGTCTGGAAGGGACTTCTAGTGTGAATGCCGAACAATACTTTGGGTGTTAACGTATACAGTTCTAAAAGTGGAACAATCAGCAGGAACATTCTGTTTGTTTCCATGGGTGACCGTTCCGCATTTAGAATGCTGACCCAGAGTTCTCTTTTATCAATAACCCGCTTTAAAGGGACTGTCTTGGTCCCCAAAATGCATCTTCCGAATATCAATGCATGTTTTACATTTTGCATTGATTAAAATATAAAATACTTACAGCTAGATGAAATTGACATTACAGGTGTTTGCAAGAAACCAGGACTGCCCACACTAGCTGAGTAAAATCAATTCACTTTTTTTTCGCTGCAGGAACCAATGACAATAATTTCATTCAAATGAATGGAATTTCCTGTCTCTCTAGTGATGTCACTAGACAATGTGTTGCACTGTTAAAAGATCCTACGGTGTAAAGGGCAGGTTCACTTAGAGTCCACACAATGTATAATATTCCAGCAGCACAGGAAGTGACTAAATAAAAACGTTATATACACAGTGCTGCCGCACCTGTAGTATACATGCAGAGTAATCACTGGGGGAGGGCTTGCGTAAAATATAAAAAATGTGATTTATGCAGAATCACACAAGGATAAAAGCCTGTGCACTATACAAGCAGTGATCCTCATCTTGCACCAAAGTGAGTTTGGGGATTAGACTGTCCCTTTAAATGCATTGTTTACAATAGACGTGTGCTTGTGTAACACTGTATATTAGGAATGCACTTTATTTCGTCTTTTATACCCTCATGAGGAATCTACTAGATTTACTTGGATCAGAAGAAGTAAATAAAAACACAGATCCAGAGGACATAAGTAGAAAAGTCACCATATTGTATTAAAAACAAACCAAGTGAAATCGCATACTACAGGAAAACATCTGACTTTCTGCTTAAACCCACAATGGTTTTCCAAATAATAGAAATGGCTATGTCTCGAGGAGCTCTGATCAGACAAGGCAGGAGCTAGAAATTCAACAATGAAAGAAAAGAAAAAAGGGTTTGGCGCTGGTCTACAATCCTCCGATTTCCACAAAGTCCAGTTTGTTGGATTTACTTTTTAAAAATTATTTGGATATAAAAAAAAAAAATATTGTACATTGAACCAACTTTATCCCAATGTATGCAGGAAGTGTACAAATAGTGACAGTCTGATCTATAAACTGGCCATGTATTTTGGTCTTGTGGAGCTCATCTTGAAAAGGTTTTAAAAAAAAAATCACAAAGAAGAAAAAATGGAAGGGAAATATATATATATATATATATATATATATATATATATATATATATATATATATATATAACATTTCCAAGCTAATGCCATCAGATCAAGCACAAAAAAACGGCAGTTACCATTGGCAAAATTCACATTAAATGTGCAGAAACCAAAAATTACAAGAAAAAAAAAGGGAGATCTTCTCTGGTTAGTCTTTATTTCCATTCTCCACTAGTTTCTTCACTAAAAAAAAAAAAAAAAAACACACACACAACGGGACTACTGAATGAAAAAACAAACACATACATCATCATCATCTGACATTTACCCAGAAAAATGACACATTTAAGCTGACACACATACTTGCTCAGGATTCCTCTTGGCAGTAAAAATAGAAAGAGGGACAGTTAATCCTTTGCTGGTAAACCCTCCCCAAAAAAAGAGAGGTTAAGCTCAAGGCAGGTAATAAAACCCAGAGTTAACAAGGCCTCAGAAGAACACCTTTTAAAAAAAGGTTTATACATTTTTTTTTTTATGTCTGTGCAAAATTCAGAAGCTCTGGATGAGATAAACACTGGACAGCTAGACACAAGTATGGATACTTTGCCAAATATAAAAATAAAGTGTCAGAGGTTTTTGATAACCATAAAAGGGATAGACAATCAGCCGGAACGTCCAATCAATGCATCCCTTTTGTGCAGCACCACATACACTGAGCGCAAATAGATAGTATGTACGGATGAACGGACTATGGAGGCCATTTTGGCACAGGTTTTGGCCTTCACAATGTACATCGAGAAAGCTAGACAGGTCAAGGAGCAGTTAGCGCCGCCTACAGATAAACGGACTGTGGAGGCCATTTTGTCACCTGCACAGGTTTTGGCCTTCACAACGTACATCGAGAAAGCTAGACAGGTCAAGGAGCAGTTAGCGCCTCCTACGGATAAGATAACGACATGGCGTTTGGAAAAATAATTATCCTATAACAATAAAAAGAAAAATACTGCAGCTCAGTCAAGCAAAAGGGAATGTATTTTTTCAAATATCCGATGCACCAAGTTCTCTGTAAAAAAAAATAAAAAATAAAAGGCAAGTTCGGCAATTTGTGGATTCATGTCGGTAAGATTCATAACAAAACAGTTTCTAGCGAGGACTCTGAAAGGCACTTGTTGTCTGGGTGATGAAGGCACGGCGATGAGAGGCGCAGAGTTGGTCCTCGGCTCTCCGGCCCGCTGTCACGCAGGCCTTGGTTTTTAGATTGCTTTTATTTTCTTCGGTCGAGGGGTGGATCCGTTCTCGGCTTTTACTACTCCGTTTTCGTGAAAACCTGGAAAACGGAGCGAAAGGGAGAAAAAAAATAAGTTGTTAAAAAGTTATGTTCATTTTAAATAAAGTTACAAAAAAGAAATGAATCCCAAGTTAAAAAAAAAAAAAAACATTGACTCTTCTTTGTTTCCCAGCATCACATTTGCTATACTCGCTGCATCACTCACCAGATTCCCTTTTTAGGACCTTGGTTTGTTGCTTTGCAGTAACCATCGCCACACTCCTCTTCTTGGCAGCTTGCTCCTTACAGCATTCTCGCCAGCGCCGCAGTTGGAAGTGGATGAACCGCCACATCAGCCAGGTTTGTGACACACACATCGCAAGCAGTGCTAGCATCCTACAGAGACAGCGAAAGGTAGGTGATAGCTAACAGTTTCCTTTTATGTCCTTAAAAAAAGGGTCTGATTGGTGCCCAGAATGCATCTTCCAAATTTGAATGCCCACATTAGCTGAGCAAAAGTCAATTTCCTTGTTTTGTTGTTGCAGGAAACAATGAGAATAATGCCATTCAAATGAATGTAATTTCCGGTTTCTCTAGTGATGTCATCAGACAATGTGTTGCACTGTTAAGAGATCCTACTGTGTACAAGAGCAAGTCTGTTACAATCCACAGAGCACATTCTATTCCAGCAGCACAGGAAGTGACTAAATGAAACAAAACTTTACATCCTCAGTGTCTATATAATTAGTGCTACCGCTGTTCTATCAAATTCCTCGAGCAAATTCTACTGCACAGGCGCAGTAGAATTTGCACATTGCGTACGAAAGCGCATGCTCACACAGTTACGGCTGTCAATCAGCCATAACTTTGGCAGAAGTGCGCCTGCGCGAGGGACACACACCACCTCACGCCCCCTCCGGATCAGCAGCGGTGACAGGTAAGTATAAGCGTATTACTCATTATTGTCATTTACTAGCGTAGCAAGCAATTGGTAAAACTTCTATCAGTGACATGCTACGCTAGTAAGTGGAAGACACACACGGGGGACAGAGGGGGACTTCTTGATGGGAGTTGTGATCGGCACCTTAGGCTCCTGTGTGTCCCCCTCTGTCCCGCATGTCAGTCTACGCTTGTACTTACCCGTCACCGCAGCTGATCCGGAGGGGGCGTGAGGTGGTGTGTGTGTCCCTCGCGCAGGCACACTTCTGCCAAAGTTACGGCTGATTGACAGCTGTAACTGTGTGCGCATGCGCTGTGATGCGCAATGAGCAAATTCAACTGCGCTTGTGCAGTAGAATTTGCTCAAGGAATTTGATAGAACACCGCACCTGCAGTAAACATGCAGAGTAATCACTGTGGGAGGGCTTGAGTCAAATATTAAAAATGTGATTTATACAGAATGCCTGCATCAAATCACACAGGGATAAAAGCCTGTGCATTATACAAGCAGTGATCTTCAGCTTGCACCAAAGTGAGATCTGCGCAGTCTGCTCACGCTCAGAGTGCTCTGTCTAATCTGCTCACGCTCAGAGTGCTCTGTCTAATCTGCTCACGCTCAGAGTGCTCTGTCTAATCTGCTCACGCTCAGAGTGCTCTGTCTAATCTGCTCACGCTCAGAGTGCTCTGTCTAATCTGCTCACGCTCAGAGTGCTCTGTCTAATCTGCTCACGCTCAGAGTGCTCTGTCTAATCTGCTCACGCTCAGAGTGCTCTGTCTAATCTGCTCACGCTCAGAGTGCTCTGTCTAATCTGCTCACGCTCAGAGTGCTCTGTCTAATCTGCTCACGCTCAGAGTGCTCTGTCTAATCTGCTCACGCTCAGAGTGCTCTGTCTAATCTGCTCACGCTCAGAGTGCTCGGTTTAGACTGCGCAGAGCACTCTGAGGGCGAGCAGACTGAGCAGATTAGACAGAGCAGACTGAGGGTGAGCAGACTGAGCAGATTAGACAGAGCACTCTGAGGGCGAGCAGACTGAGCAGATTAGACAGAGCACTCTGAGGGCGAGCAGACTGAGCAGATTAGACAGAGCACTCTGAGGGCGAGCAGACTGAGCAGATTAGACAGAGCACTCTGAGGGCGAGCAGACTGAGCAGATTAGACAGAGCACTCTGAGGGCGAGCAGACTGAGCAGATTAGACAGAGCACTCTGAGGGCGAGCAGACTGAGCAGATTAGACAGAGCACTCTGAGGGCGAGCAGACTGAGCAGATTAGACAGAGCACTCTGAGGGCGAGCAGACTGAGCAGATTAGACAGAGCACTCTGAGGGCGAGCAGACTGAGCAGATTAGACAGAGCACTCTGAGGGCGAGCAGACTGAGCAGATTAGACAGAGCACTCTGAGGGCGAGCAGACTGAGCAGATTAGACAGAGCACTCTGAGGGCGAGCAGACTGAGCAGATTAGACAGAGCAGACTGAGGGTGAGCAGACTGAGCAGATTAGACAGAGCAGACTGAGGGTGAGCAGACTGAGCAGATTAGACAGAGCACTCTGAGGGTGAGCAGATTGGCAGATTAGACAGAGCAGACTGAGGGTGAGCAGACTGAGCAGATTAGACAGAGCAGACTGAGCTGGGCTCTCTGAGAATATTTATTCTCCATCCTAAATTTATTGTCCAGATTATAGGCTGCGGCCTGTAAATGGAGTGCAGACTATAAATCAGGACAATACGGTAATTGCCGACAAGCGTTCTATAAATACTCTGGGCAGTCACGTGCAATTAAAGGACACCAGCAATTAAATATTTGCCTTACCTGAAAAGTAGTGTATTAAAGTTCCCTTTGTCTGGATTAAACGTGTGAATCTCTTCTCTGGCGAACCCAAATCCAATGGTTAAGACAGACAGAGTCAACGTAAAGAGCCGAATGACCACGAAAACCACTGCCCAGGCGTTAAATCTGTAACAAAAAAAACAATTCAAATTACCCAAGTATTTAACCACTAATTACATATTGACAGTACATTCTGGGGCAAGTTTCTAACAAGTGGAGCAATCGTCATAGAACATTCCACTGGTTTCCATGGGGACTGCTCCACTTTTATTATATGGCCGCACAGCTATATCCCACAGATGTATTACAATTAAAGGGACTCCATTACCAAAGTATTGTTTATACTGTGGGTCAAAAATGATCTATGCATTGCACAGGAAGATTAAAACATTGCACAGGAAGATTAAAACATTGCAATGGAAGATTAAAAAAAACAAAACAAAAAGAAAAACCATTTTATTCTGATTTTATGCACTGTGGCATGTCCTGTTTGTCGGTTTGTGACATTACCTGTGGCAGGTTATCCACTGCCATCAATGGAATACGAGTCCCCTTCATAATCGAGAGACCCCACGGACCAGAGACCCCACAGACAAGAGACCCCACAGACAAGAGACCCCACAGACAAGAGACCCCACAGACAAGAGACCCCACAGACAAGAGACCCCACAGACAAGAGACCCCACAGACAAGAGACCCCACAGACAAGAGACCCCACAGACAAGAGACCCCTCGAAATGCTGGAGGGGTACGTTTCCAGTGCAGTTCACCCCGGCCGTTCGGTATCTATAACCTTGATAAACCTGGCATAGGTTTCCAGTGTACACTTGCCAAAGTCTCAGGATGGCAAAGAAATATGGGGAAACAATGTACAAAACACTCCCTAGTTTTAACCCCTGCGCAGACTACAATACTAGAGTTTTTCCAGACATTATACCACTGCTAACAATCCCATATCCTCCTGTTTGGGATGGTCAGATCCAGCCATAAAAAAAAAAATATATATATATTGTAAAATAACACCACAGCACTATAAAAAAAATATATATATATATATATTGTAAAATAACACCACAGCACTATAAAAAAAAATAAAAAAAAATACATTTACACTACAAACCACGCTAAATGAAACATTTATAAAGAAATGCACACACAATCATACAGAACAACAGAATATTAAGAGTATAGAAAAAAAATTTATTAGCAAGAGAGACTACAGGTTAAACGAATGATCTGCATAGTAAGGGCAGTAAGAGTGAACAGAATAAGACTGGTCTCCGATACCCTGTCAGCAGGCAGTGGTGACAATCGGAGGGTACTTACAGCTTTTGGTTATTTTCGTCTGTGAAGTAAAACAGACGAGCAATATGGAAGACAAACTCCGCTACGGAGTGCAAGAGCAGCAATATGAGGCCCAAGCGAGTCAGACTGGAAGAAAAGAACAAACAGGACACAAATTAGACATTATATAGACAACATGGACATCCTGAAAATCTTTTACAGTGGGTGGAAAATGTCCTCTCCTCCTCCCGCAGCAATCTGCAATACTGGTACCCTCTTCTGACCGTAGACCATTGTGGGAACTCATCAGGTTTGTTCCTGTATAGCTGAGTAGGTAGGATCTGTCTAGAATACAGATTATCCCCCATGTGCACTTTTGGGATTGCGGAGGGGTAGGCTAGTGTAATGGAGTACATGCTGCAGTTTTGTAAAGGTCTGTGCCATGTGCAGGGGGACACACTACCAGGTGCAGCAAAAGTTACATGCCTTGCATCTCACTTTAAAAACGTCACAAGCATGAGACAGAAGAGAAGGACCAAATAAGATCAGAGTATTTTTACAGCAGGTAGAAATACACAGACAAGATTGGTTCTTCTCTTCGGACACATTCTGGATTAACCCCTTACAGATACACTAAAAAAAAATGTCACACTTGGGCTTCTAAGCAAGAGTGTATAAGGGAGGGTCCCTAGTTCAGTGATGGGGAACGTTTGGCACAGGTGGCACGCAGATCTCTTAGGTCGCACTCCGCACGTGTCTGCAAATTCACCATCAAGTATGGCGGACCCGGTAAATGTTAGGATCCAAGAAGGATATCAGGCGCTTCACTGCACTTTCTACTCTAATGATTCTTCCATGGGAAGCAGCAAAGCTGTGCCTATTGAAGAGAGAGCTCTTCGTTTCCCATGCCATCCACAGAGGTGGCCTCGTCTGTCCAACTCAAGGTCCCTTCTGTTGGTGGCAGGAGAAAACAAAGACCTCTCTCTGCACTAGCAAAGAGTGACTGTCAGACGGCGTGCTCCAGCATCATTCGAGCTCTGCCTCCGTTGCGAGGCAGAGATCAGAGTAAAATCGCATGTATCTGAAAAGATACAGACAGGTTTACTTTGGAACAGTGGCAGAGGATCTCTCTCTTTTGCTGCAGTGGGTGAAGCAAAAGTAAAAAAAAAAAAAAAAAACCTTTAGAGCCACTTTAAAAAGATCTTTTTCTAAAAACATTTTCTCCGGTGTACAATCTTTCCCCTGCAAGCATTGGTCCCGGAGCCGCCAAGCGGCATCTAGGCCAAGCGGCATCTAGGCCAAGCGGCATCTAGGCCAAGCGGCATCTAGGCCAAGCGGCATCTAGGCCAAGCGGCATCTAGGCCAAGCGGCTGTTTGTTCCATTTGGCCTCTCATGGGAAGCAGAACTAGCCGTTTTAATGTGCAAAATAACTGGCAATACACAGAGGAAAAGAGGGAACCGGTGTTTGGAGGAGAAAATGCAGAGAAAACCGGTCCAGACATTGGGAAATGAGGATATATATTTGAGTATTTATAGAACTCAACTCCGAGCCAGAGCTCTAAAACAAAGTGGTGTAATGAGCAGAAACATTCCTCTGGTTCCCATGGTAACTGCTCCACTTTTAGCACTTTCCCCAAGAACTCAAAATCAGTCACTGGTACATGGTGCAGAAAGGGTTAACTCACTGTAGTAGGTAAGCACAGGCTATGTGGATGAGATACAGAATAATATACTGCAACTGGCGCGAGATCTCCTCCTGGAAAACATTACACGAAACAAACATTTGTTTTAGTTTTTTTTCAGCATATAAAGAATAAAAGATTCAAAGGCACATATCACCTAAACAGTGTATCCTGTGGATGAAGAGATTGGGGGGGGGGGGGGGGGGGGAGGACAAGGCAGAAGATCTATAGGTTACATTAGCAGAATTGAAAGAAGCAAGTGCATAGATGGAGAAAAATAATGTTTTGCAGATGTCTGTGGTGCCATTTAGGAATCACCTGTCTGATGGGAAAAGTGTAATTTACATATCAAGCCACAAGGTGATGTCATAATCAGCAGACACCACTGACACTGCATTCACTGTATTGTTTGGATGATGGAGGCCTTTAATACAATGACTAACATGACTGCATAGGTACCGCAGCTAACATGTTTACTAAAGATCTCACTATACTTAATTCCAAAATCCCTCACTCTCTTTCCAGAGCAATTGATGTGTATCAGTGTATATCAGCAGTAAAATGTGGATTACAGATATGCAGCGTGTGAGTGTATCACAGACTCCACAGCAATAAAACTCATAGTAATGTGCAGTGTGTGAGTGTATCACAGGCTCCACAGCAATATAACTCACAGTAATGTGCAGTGTGTGAGTGTATCACAGACTCCACAACAACAAAACTCACAGTAATGTGCAGTGTGTGAGTGTATCACAGACTCCGCAGCAATAAAACTCACAGTAATCTGCAGCGTGTGAGTGTATCACAGACTCCACAGCAATAAAACTCCCAGTAATGTGCAGTGTGTGTGTATCACAGACTCCACAACAACAAAACTCCCAGTAATGTGCGGTGTGTGAGTGTATCACTGACTCCACAGCAATAAAACTCACAGTAATGTGCAGTGTGTGAGTGTATCACAGACTCCACAGCAATAAAACTCACAGTAATGTGCAGTGTGTGAGTGTATCACAGGCTCCACAGCAATATAACTCACAGTAATGTGCAGTGTGTGAGTGTATCACAGACTCCACAGCAATAAAACTCACAGTAATGTGCAGTGTGTGAGTATCGCACAGCTGTATAGTAAGTAGAATTAAAATGAACCCCAAATAGTTTGGATGTTTAAGAATTAAACCAGTTTCGGTGTGCTTTTAGAATTAAGTTTTGTAAAGGGCATGTATTTATACACACTTCTCACAGAAGTGATTTCTCATTTTCAGCTGTATTACAAGGTGGCTTAAAACAAGAACAAACAAACAAACAAAACATGCTTTTTCTTTATAAATAAAAATAAAAGGTGATAATGTGCCTTCTTTTGGATCAACAGCAGCAAAGAAGGAATAGGGTTGAACTTGATGGACACAAGTCTTTCTTCAACCTAAACTACAATGTAACTAGGGTAATATTCGGGAGAGATCAGACACATTAAATAAAGCACATGAAATAAAGAGAAATAATCACCTTTCTGGAGTGTGGTTTAGCGTCTACAGCACTGACAGTGGGCTCTATACTCTTTACTGCTGGATTCAGAGTGAACTGCAGGGAATTGATAAGGGAAGTACAAACGCAAGGCTAAAAGCTGAATGGGAGAATTTTTCCACCTCGGCTACTTTGGCTTTAAGTTTCCCATTCCCTCTTTCCCTAATGAAGCCCTCGGTGTACCACCTCTTGGTTTTTAAATGATTATTGTCTTTTGTCTCCAACGCTTCTCTAGAATTTAGTTAGGAAACTCAGAATTCAATACCGTATTTGCTCATCTTATAAGACGAGGTTTTTTTCAGAAAAAAAATTCAGAAAAATACTCCTCGTCTTATAAATTGAGGTCAGACTGAAACTGGGATCCAGGTCCCCAGCAGAGCTGCAGGGGACCTGGATCCCCCTCTCTAACAGCAGGGGATGTCTGCGCGATCCCCTCTGCTGCCGCCCGGCACGACCGCCGGGACTTCTATGATGAAGCCGGGTCCTTCCGGCTTAGTCATAAAAGTCCCGGCGGTCGTGCCGGGCGGCAGCAGGGGAGGTCTGCGCTCATCACGCAGACATCCTCTGCTGCCCCACTAGCCACTAGGGACCAAGAAACAGGTGAGGGGGGGTATTTTTTCCTATAGGGTAGTCTTATATTCAGGCTTTTAGTTTTTTTCCTAATGGAATATCCAAAGTTTGGGGGGTCGTCTTATAATCAGGGTCGTCTTAAAATCGAGCAAATACGGTAAATCTGATATCTGTTAATATCCCAGCCTCGTTATTATCTGACACGAGGCAGACATGGAGGGTGGCGGGGGGGGGGGGGGGGGGGGGTTGGGGGGCGCTGGCGCTGGAGAGGTGCCGGTCACAGAACTAGAAATTATAATACCATGGTGTCCGGCATCTCCGGAAAAGAGCATCAATCTAATTATACCCTCGCTACCTACCACAGAAGACAACAACCACGTATTACAAACCACGGCCTGGTCTCCGGTCAGCAGTCCATCGCCAGGAAAGCCCACGTACACAGCGACCTCGCAGAGAGATCATGCTGTCCAACGAGTGGCATAAAATGGCAGAGGACGCTGGGATTATAATATCCACTGCACTGCAAGAGGCCCCACACCATAGTCAAATGGGCATCTGGCAAGTCAGAGAGGTGGCCAGCAACAGGCAAAAGAAAACACAATTACTACACATAGTGCGATCCCATAGGACTCAAGTTAAAGGAAGGCTGTCACCGAAATAGGGTATATTGTGATTGATCGTGTTAGCAAGAGCGTAAGCGTGTGTGACGTCTCCTGTTTATGACATCACCTGTGGCCTAATATGCAATCTACAGATTTCCCATTCAAGTTCATTTGCATATCAGGCCACAGTTATGTCATTAACACCACAGACACATTTAAAAAAAAAAAATAATAATAATTCTCTCTCAATCTATGCATTTGCATGCAAAACTGCTAACACAATGTTCTTATATAAATACAGGTACTTTTATAAATGTTCAATGTCAAAAACAACATGTACATTGCAAATTCTTTACAAAATCCCATCAGCTCCACTTTATCCGTTCACTATGGGGAGTTTGAGGTCTGTGAATCTCTGTGACACACTTAGGGCCCACACCAAAACAGCCCCAAAAAAGGAGGGACAGAGGGATTTGGATCCAAAAGAGGGACAATATAGGGAGCATTTGGAGGGGTGAATGTTTGTGTAAATACCAGGATTGAGAAAGGTAAAAAAAAAAAAATACTAAAAATCAGTGCAAGAAAAACTCACCTTTTTCACTTTTTGGAAGTATAATTCTGGCAGTGCATGAAGCCAGTACGCCAGCTGACAGAGAAAGAAGAATTTCACTTGGAAGCTACAAAGAGAATAAGAAAGTGTCACTTTAATGGTCCGGTACCCTTTCATTATTAGAAAGGCACACACACAGCAGCTTAAAGGGAAAGTAACCATCAAATACAGGTGACCATCAAACAAAGCTGTGATCTTTATAACTGGCCTTCGATTGGACGTTTTGGGGACAGGGACCTCAAAAGGTCGAGTCACACCTTGCGCTGTCTTTCACTCCCCTTGGGGATATGAGACAAAAATATTCCAGCACACAGGGGTCAGGAAGGATTTTGGGGTTTGTTTGTTTTTTGCACATCCCGCCACTTGATTGAGAACATGAGAGCTCAGAGCGTAGGAGTCACCCGTGAATAATGGGACTTGGTACAGACTCTAGAAATGTGTTGGGAGTCCGGGTTATACATTGGAGCATGCCAGGATCGTACCAATATTAGGCATGTATCTCCAAATGGGTTTCTCTTACACGTGCCCCCCCTCTTCCCCTAAAGTTGTCACCCAGCCAGTATTTTAATGGCACGCCAATACATAATTGGTTTAAGGCCAATGTTACGACTATGGAGCATGGCCGATATATATATATATTTATTTTTTTAGGTGGCAACCCAACAGTATTTACTGTGGGAAAATAAATTGGGCTATATAGATAAATCCAGATACCAAAACACCTCTCTAATCTTAAATAACTTTGGACATTTTCCACAGATGGAGATGCCATTTTTACCCTCACTGAACTCACCACCCAACTTTCTCAACCACCCAATCCTAAATCGAGTAGGGTTTAAAAATCCCTGTGCTCACACAGCAGTTATCCTGCATATTGGGTTATATGGTCTGCGCACACAACACGAACTCTGCCTCAAGTCGGGATTCTAGTACCCCCCGAAATTGGGTTAGACCCCCAGAATGCCCTGCTTTCACACGGATATCGGAATGGAGTATTATTACGCAAACACACCTGCCCCCTAATGCAGGAGTTCAACCCTCAGGCAGGGAAAGGGTTACATTGAGAAGGATGGGGGGGGGGGGGGGGGGGGACGACTTACGGGAGGTAAACATGAGGAAAATTTTCCCAAAGCGTTTTCGGGTTGGATAAATAACCTTCCTGGAATAAATGAAATACAGAAGAACATGGTTACACAGATTATATACTCAGCGCTTTGAGGGCCTTACAATTCCTATTTTTCCCCATATATTTTCCCCAAAAGTGCGGCTGAAAAAAGGAGGCTGAAGGGTCAGTTCCACCAACTGTATGTTGAACATGTTTCGATTATATGTGAAAAGCATTTATTTTTTAGTCCTCCTGTAGTTTTATATTAAAAATAATCTCACCGGGGCTTCTAAAGCCCCAGCCCCCCCCCCCCCCCCACAAATAACACAACTGAACCCACGCTTTCCACTTGAACTCACCGAGCCCGCGACGTAGAGACACCAAAATACGGAGATGAAGTGAAAGACCGCCAGCTGCCCCGACTCATTGAATCGACTCTGCTTCACTTTGGAAAGGTGGAGTCTCCTGTTGATTTTCTACAGAGAGGAGATAACAACAGGCCGGGATTAGAAGGCGGACACTCGCTCGGGCCAAAACCAATACGGATCCGCTTGTGAGCTCTTCTGATGCCAAAAAAAAAAACCAACATTTCCCCCGTTATTTTAGGGACCTTCTACCTGGTACACAGTCTCCGCAGGGCAGTGTACGACAGGGCGTCTTTTGGCCTTTCTTGGCTCGGCAGTGTACAGCGATTTAACGACTTTTTTTAACCCATTAATTCACCTATTCTGTTAAAGTTCACACACTCAGTATCTCTCTAGAGTTTACGCAAAATTCCCGGCAAGCAGCGGTGGTTCCCCTACCATGAAAAATCAGGGAGTCCATGTCAGTTAATTGACCCCCTTTCCATAACTGTTTCTCCTTGGTTAGGTAGTGTGGGGGGGGGGGGGGGGGGGGAATAGGACAGTCAGCACATAAATACTAACACCCGCCCAAAAATAACCTGCTACCTTAAAAGTGCCATCTAACTCTCAAACTAACCCCTAAACCTTACCCCCTCTAAAGCTAACACCCCAATACTAACCCCAAACCTGCATGGATGGAGCTGTCAGGGCAAGTCCCGCGATGGAGCGTCGGCGAATAACTGTCCCAGTCAGGCTGTGGGGGGCCCTAAGCAGCCTATAGGTTATCACCACCTTTGACCATAAGGAGACGACACAGAAAGTAGATATCAACCCTTGGTAGCCACTCAGGGGATAGGAGTATTGCAGGGGATTGAGAAGGACATTTGAAACATAAGGCCGAGATTCCCAAGAATGGGGGAATGTCTGCTACTCTGGTTTGATATCCCCTTCTCCATCCCTTGCAATTCTTCTCTTTCATGAGCCCCACCTGGAAGGAGAACCCTGTTATAGGCAACTCAAACTCTACGGAGAGAATCCAGAAGCAAATGTATCACCAACTCAGCAGCTCGGAGGTTCTTCCCACCCCAATAACCCAGCCATTGAGTGAAGTCCAACCTTACGTAGACTCAAACAGGCAGCAGAGTGATGGACTCGCAGTAAAGGCATAGAGTCAAGCTCCACCAGGCTTGGCCCGGAGTTCCAGCCACTCACACTCCGGAGTAGAAGACAAGACACGTGGGGTTAGCGCAGTGGGCTTGTAACTTACCTCAAGGAAGTATTCCTGCACCACAGCATGTAGGATGATTGTAATGATAACATAGAACAAAATGGTGACCAGGTCCTTCGGGCCGTAATGATAGTATACAGTCTCGCCTTCTGTAAACCCAAAGACATACAAGCGAGTGAATAAGCAGCATGGCGGCTATCCCTACACAGCCACCTAGCAGAACCAAAACCCAACCTGTATAGCAACAGAAATAAAGGCACAGTGATAATAAATAAATAATGAAGTTAAGGGGACTGTGGTATTGATCCCAAAGTAGGTAAGATACAGAACCATTCTTAGAGGATACCCTTGGTCCCTAAAAACACTGTGGAGGTGCGGTTAGAAAATCCAACAGTCACTTCAAACTAGGGATTTGGTTAGATGCTTGATACATAAATTAATACATTTTCAACGGGAAAATATTTGCATATCAAGCAACAGGTGAGGTCATAAACAGGCGACTCCACGGACACATTAACAAACGTATTGATCTCGGAATTTATGCATTTGCTTGCAATTCTGGCAACACAACTTATAGATCATATTCAGAATTTTTTTTAAAAACATTTTTTTTACATTATCAGCGATGTTTAGATAAACAGTCCCTTTAAATGGACAAATTAGGTTCGAAAAGAAAGAAAAATAAAATGCGTATTATAGATCATGTAAAAAAATAAAAAAAAATAAACAATTTACAAAAAATAAAAATTACATCTGATTTAGATTAAAAATGATTTAGGCCAAAATAGCCGAGTTGGAAAAATTCTCCCATTCAGCTGCATTGGAGAATTTTTCCAACTCTGCTAGTTTGGCCTTAAGATGGAAATTCCCATCTCAATTCCCTGCACTTCTCTCTTTATTGAATAGACCCTGACATTTCTTATAATGCTCAGTTAGGTTTAGGTTGGCTGGGAAGAATAGAAAATGTAGTCTGCAAAAAATGTTTTCATTTGAATAATACAATTAGCATGTCCCATAATTGGTCTGTAAAAGTGCATCTTCCAACTCTTTTTCAAGGCTACTTTGGCCTTAATTTTCCCTTATCAATTCCTTCCCAAGATCTAGGACCACAGTAACCCAATGATCCCTGCAATATTAATTTATGAAGCGCTATGCAACTCTACAGCGCCAACTACAGCAAGTCAAGGGTATTGCACGTCGGACCGTTACCAAACAGGACTTACCTTGCAACTGTAAGCTGCTGTTATACTGAGGTAAGATGAAGATAAAAGCTGTTTTTGCTGTGACCTGGAAGAAGACAGAAAGGTTAATGAAAAAAAAAAAAAAATAAGTGTTTAACTCCTTTGTGACAATTGAAATGCCAGGCACATCATGGGAACCAGTCCTGTTAATTACCATGGAAGTACTGGCACAACATGCATTTCCGATCGTGGTATGCTCGCGGGCTGTAAGTGACATGGCTGTGTGTCTCTGTACAGAGGCACTCCGACCATATCGTCTGAGGTTCCCTCTGACATCTGATCGCTGGGACAGCCAATCACCACGATCGGATGTGCTTTGACCGCTTTAGTCTCTCCCGGCCCCACAGCAATTGTGCTGTGGGGAAAGAGACCAATTACTATACAGCAGCAGAAAGGGCATGCAGCAGGCGGATATGGGATCCATGCAGCAAGAGCCGTCTACTATGGACTACATTTCCTGTTGGCTGGCCGAGCATGATAGGTGATCTATTTCCGCACGGCAGCACATCAAAATGCCCATGTTTCAATGCTTCAAATGACTGTATCCCAAATTTGGCCCTGTACCTGCCACATCACCCTAGCAAACCTATACACGTGGCGTCCCACTATACTCAGGGGAAGCTGCTGCACATATATTGGGCCGTTTAGCAATAAATCATAATATAAAAAAAATATATACTACCGCAAACTCTGACAAGGATTAAAACTAATAACGGCACAAAAATGTAAAAAATAAAAATAAAACAGACTACAACTGATCAGGTCGCAAGGAAACGGCTCACGGGTGTATATATTTATTATTATTATATTTAATGTTACCATTTTAGCTATACATTGTGCAGAGACAACCCCTATGTGTATACCACCTTCTACCACAAGCACTGCAGAAATTCTCCCTTCCCTGCACATATTTAGACCTATTAAGCGTCCCACGTAGAATCTATGCATTTCTATACGTTCAGAGGTCTGGCTCTCAGGAATTTTCCACCTCTGCTAAAGATGCTTTGCCACAGGAAGTGCCCCCACTATACAATGCTGCCTTTGACGGCAAGTCCTGCGGCCAATGAGATGTACAGGAGAGAGACAGTCAGACACACACAGCATTCCACACTCGCTGGACGAGCCCCAGGCACCAGAGGTGTAAAAAAAAAAAAAAATACTGTGAAATATACAAGAAGGAGAATGTTTCAATCAACCAATACTTACCCTGTACTTTAAAAGTATCAGTGAAGCATATATATAATATATATATTTTTTTTTTGTTTTTTATATATATATATATATATATATATACACACATATACATATATATATATACACATACACACACACATACACACACACACTTTTTTGGAACTTTTGCTTGTTTATGGGAAACATAGTAACAGTCATTTAGGTTGAAAAAAGACACAAGACCATCAAGTTCAACCCCTCTACCTATCATTCCAGCGTTTTGATCCAAAAGGCGGCAAAAAAAAAAAAAACCGCTAAGGAAGCTATTTCAAATTTTGCCTCCCAGGGGGAAAAATTCCTTCTTGACTCCAAAGGGCAATCAGATTTCTCCTTGGATCAATAAGCTCTATTATTAATGCTTATTCTATTATTAATACCCCTGTATGTTCTGCTTTTCTAAGAAAAAAAAAAAAAAACATCCAGACCCTTTTTAAATCTATTGTGGTTGATAGCACTACCTCTCTTGGCAGTGAGTTCCATAACTTTATTGTCCTAACCGTAAAGAATCCCTTTCTTTGCTGTCTATGAAATCTTTGCTCTTCCAGTCTCAGGGGGTGACCTCTTGTTCTTTGTACATTTCTATTAATGAACAGGTCCCTGGAGAGCTCTTTATATTGGCCCTGCACATATTTATATAATGTTATCATATCCCCTCTAAGACGCCTTTTTTCTAAAGTAAATAAATGCTATTTGTTTATGTCTCTCTTCATAACTAAGATCCTCCAAACCCCTTATTAATTTTGTAGCTCTCCTATGCACTTTTTCTAGTTCCTTAATATCCTTTTTAAGGACTGGTGCCCAGAATTGTACTGCATATTCAAGGTGAGGTCTTTCCATTGATTTGTAAAGAGGCAAGATGATGTCCTCCTCCCGTGAATCTATACCTCGTTTTATAACAAACAAAGTTAAAACTCAGCGCCACTTGCCCTGCGTAAACCTGGCGGAAGTCTGTGGATTTATAAAGTCAGCTCTTCCTGAACCAGTCAGCGTGTGCTCGACCAGAGTGGCCACTTGTGTCCGTCTGGTCCAACAGTCACTCAGTGCTAGACCGAGAGACACACTCTTGGTATTACATTTAGTGAACAGAAGACATCTGTCTGGTGTCCTTTTTATTGGTTGTATACAAAACAAGGCTCTGATCAGGAAATCAGAATCTGCTGGGCGAAGGATAAAATGGCAGGTATCATAAAAAGGGCATACCCTTTTATCCCCATGTGATGGGACGCTCCACAGCAATAATCACAGTAACATACAGTATGCATACAGTGTGCATCACAGACTCCACAGCAATAAAACTCACAGTAATGTGCAGTGTGTGAGTGTATCACAGGCTCCACAGCAATAAAACTCACAGCAATGTGAAGTGTGTGAGTGTATCCCAGACTCCACAGCAATATAACTCACAGCAATGTGCAGTGTGTGAGTGTATCCCAGACTCCACAGCAATATAACTCACAGTAATGTGCAGTGTGTGAGTGTATCCCAGACTCCACAGCAATATAACTCACAGTAATGTGCAGCGTGTGAGTGTATCACAGACTCTACAGCAATAAAACTCACAGTAATGTGCAGTGTGTGAGTGTATCACAGACTCCACCGCAATAAAACTCCCAGTAACGTGCAGTGTGTGAGTGTATCACAGACTCCACCGCAATAAAACTCCCAGTAATGTTCAGTGTGTGAATGTATCACAGACTCCACAGCAATAAAACTCACAGTAATGTGCAGCATGTGAGTGTATCACAGACTCTACAGCAATAAAACTCCCAGTAATGTGCAGTGTGTGAGTGTATCACAGGCTCCACAGCAATAAAACTCACAGCAATGTGCAGTGTGTGAGTGTATCCCAGACTCCACAGCAATATAACTCACAGCAATGTTCAGTGTGTGAGTGTATCCCAGACTCCACAGCAATATAACTCCCAGTAATGTGCAGTGTGCGAGTGTATCACAGACTCCACAGCAATATAACTCACAGTAATGTGCAGTGTGTGAGTGTATCCCAGACTCCACAGCAATAAAACTCACAGTAATGTGCAGCGTGTGAGTGTATCAGACTCCACCGCAATAAAACTCCCAGTAATGTGCAGTGTGTGAGTGTATCACAGACTCCACAGCAAAAAAACTGAGTGTATCCTTTGGCCATCTTCCCGGAGGTTCTTCTCAATTAGTCTCTCCCACAGCGAGCACCGGAGTGGGAACACGCTCTCAGGTTATCCGGAATTCCGCAGTACAGTGGCCTTATCTCAGCCGTTCGGCAGATCACGTATCAAAAGAATCCTTTGATGTGCAGAATATGAATCCACTGAAAGGTAAAGGGTTCTCTCTCACTGCTCCCTTATGTTATATACAGCTCCGGACAATGCTGGAAGCCAACACAGCAGCTGATGGATATACCTGGGAACGTTCAAGCCGAGAAGATTCCGAGAAACAAACAAAAGCTCAAATCTGTACGAAATCTGCCAGGAGACCAAATTTTCTGGACTTTAACCAATGTGGACAATGGACATCGCGATGCTTACCTCGCCAAGATCAGCGTATGATGTTTGAGGCTTCCGATGCTCAGCACTCCACGCAGGGTAGCCCAAGTCTTACAAATCGCATCACATTTGGAGGAGCCTTGCGTCAAACTACGGCGCCTGCTAATAAAGGACGCATTGCCTCTCATGGAAGTCTGAGAACTTATAACGTACAGTCTCCTCCTGAAAACAGCTGTTCATTGAACGAAGCCAGTCAATTAAGGCCCATTGCCAACATTTTCAGATGTAAAAAAAAAAAAAAAAAATGGCCCTGTTGTGCTGACTGGATAGCTTTCGAAACAATCTCTGGATCATGTTTCGTTTAGAAGATATAGCTAGATGATAAGGGGAGAAACTTAGCACTAGGAGATTAGTTTCCTGCAAGCTATGCTAGAGAGTGTGGCCGTCACAAACCCTAGCTCAAGTAGCTCCGTGAACAAGTTCTTTGTCACACTTGCAGACCAAGAACATAGAATCTCCACAGACCACACCTACGGACACTGGAAGAAGTCTCCTAGTGCCTGGTTTCTTCCTTACATATAAATCAGTGATATCTTCTAAACCGTACACAATTTAAAAAGTGACCAAGTCAGTAAATGAAGGAAAAAAGGACTATATCACCAAAAAATAAATAAATAAAATCTGTGAATATAAAGAATAAAAAGGATTGAAAATGATCTATAGATTGTGTTAGCAATATTGTAAGAAAGTGAATAAATTAGGAGAAAAATGTGTTTTACATGGGTCTGTGGAGTCTCCTGCTAATGACATCACCTGTGGCCTAAATATGCAAATTCCCCACAGAGTTTTATCAAGCCCTGCATTAAACACATGTACAATCTACCAAATATAAGCTAGGTGGAACTGCAACTTTATGTGAATTTCTCTCATCTGACAGAAGTAGAACAGATAAGGCGTGTTCCTGCGTTACTACTTCGCGTAACATGGCGCGGTCTGCGAGAGATGATGTGAATCAGTTTTTATCCACCTTTCTACCCTTGCAGCATTATATTCATGTCTCAGAGAACCCCACCATAAAAAAAAAATTTTTATAGCATTTTTAATCTCTTTTGTAAACAAAAGTTCATAAGATAGAAAAAAAAAAAAAAAAAAAAGGAATATTTTTTCTGATAGCAAGAACGTGTAAACAATTTTTCAGATTTAATAAAACTTAAGTTTGAGAAAAAAAAAAAAATGAATTTCTAGTTTTTATTTCCCTTTGTTTGCCAATCAGCGCCCCAGACTTGCCAACACACCCACAGACTTCCCTGGTGTCTAGGGGGACGGTCGGAGGAGGTCTGTGCGATATGTGTGCACAGACCTCCTCCGATGCTGCACGAGACTGCCGCTGGGACTTCCGAGACGGAATGCCCAGAGGTCATGTGACCGCGGTTTTCCCGTCATAGAAACCGGAGGATGTCTGTCCACTGCAATGTGGCAGACCCATGTCTCCTGCACCCTTCGGGTGGGCAGAGTCCGGGGAACCCCAGTTGGGAAACGCAGATATAAATGTTGTATTATGCACTGTAGAAGTTCACCGTAGATCTCTACGATTCTGTCCTAATGTCGTTGGGGGAAGAGGGGCAAGAGGGGGACAGGGAGAGAGATGTAAAGGACACTCCATGCATCAAACTAGCTCATGCAATAAATAACTAACCAACAGTCCATTGCTTCAGTATATTTTGCATGCATATAGATGTAGAGAATGCGTGCCAAACGTTTCATGCTCTAGACCTCTTTTGTAAATAAAAGAAAATATAAACATTGCAAGAGGATTAGTACAGATAGGGCCTACAGCACGGAGAGTGTGCAGTCACCCCATCCTTAACCCCTTCAGCACAAAATGGGGGGGGGGGGGGCAGGCTTTTTTTTTTTTTTTTTAGACTTAGTCCTTTGTGCAATATATAAAATTGAATAAAGATGGTAAAAACAGCAAAAGAAAAGTCGGTCAGTGAAATCTCATTTATTGTATTGTTTGATTGTAATCATCGTTAGAGTTTCAAAGCGATCACGTCAACACATACCAAAAACTAATGGCCAACATTGGTCGGCCTAACTGTTAAATCAACTCACCCCATCCATCCCCCCCAAATTTGGGAGAGGACAGAAGTGGATTGTGATAAGCCCTTAGTCTTATCAAAATCCTCTCCGCAATGGCAGCATTTGAAGGCTCAGAGATGTAAAGTATGGGCGTTAGTTGTAAAGGGGTTAAACAGAAGGTAACTGCCCCATGGTTTGACAGCTGTGATTGATGGGCGAGCTAGGGCTTTTTTTTTTTTTTATTATAGTTATAGGTCTCCCTCAAACCAATAGCTGAATATGCATACACATGCATGGAGTGGAAAGGATAAGAAGAGTTAATATAAGATCCATGGAATGAGAATTATTCAATATCCACAAATAAGATGCTATTTTTGCAGCATATTTGGTGAATAACCCAATGAGCTAAAACGAACTACAAAAAAAAAAAAAAAAAGAGATTACGTATAAACCAGAGGTGAAAAAGAAATAATAAAAAGACATTAAATTATAAAAGAAGATATATAAAGTAGGTCCCTGTAATTTACAGGGAGGAAACACAATGTTGACACAGCTTGCTTGGACTAATAGATACATAAACACACAGATGAATGAGGTCTTTTTTCATTTGGATAGAAAAAAAAAATTATATATATATATATATATATATATATATATATATATATATATATATTTTTTTTTTTTTTTTTTTTTTTTTAGGAGCCAGGGTGATTGAGTTCTATGTAAAACAATCGATTAAAAATTAGGAGCCAGCAGCTGGGATTTTAGCCGTCATCCACTAGGGTGACCACATCTTCAATTCAAGGACGCTTGCGAAAAAATGCATAGTCCATGGCACTATTTTAAGGGATTCTAGCCCTGGAACATGTCTTTATTATAGGCATCTTTGAACAAAAAATAAAATGTATCACCCTACTTGACACTGAAAAAGCGAAATTCTAGATCCACATTAAATAACAGGAGCGTCCCATTATTTCCCCAAGAAGGCGACATGATCCAGCCATGCCTGTGTGGAACAGACAACATGACTATCGATTTACAGTAATGTTTAAAATTTGTTTGTGCGTTGTAGAAAAATGTTTCGTTATGTAGCAGTGTTACAGCAGTCCCAAAAAACAAGTTTAAAAATCAACTTTATTCAAAATAAAAACGATACATTTTTTGTAAGCTGGCGAGCAGGGCCTCTTATCTGTTTTAGAGGGGCATGTACTTAAAAAAAAAAAAAAAAAAAAATACACTATTTTTGCGCTTTGCTCCTATTGCAATGTACTAAACATTGAACACTCAAATAGTAAATACAAACAAAATGCGAATAAAAACCGGCAAGTCTGCGAATATTTTTTCTACCTCTTTTGACAGCGCTCGCTAAAAGCTGGTGTAATTTTTACACGCAAATAAGATTTATTTTTCACAAAATAGTCGCAAAAAAACTCTTTAGCGTGCGCAAATATAAAATCGCAATGTATTAGCGCAACAGGAAACATGCAAATAAAAATAGAGGGAGGTGCAAATTGGGGAAAAAAGCGCGAAATGTTAAAATACTCATAAATTGCTCCTTACTTTACCTACTTTTTTCCCACTGCACTTGTTTAGAACATGACCCCCTTAGTCTGGAGTAAATTTTAAGCGCTCTACCAAAAAGTGCTGCGTAAATGGTTGGCGCGGTATAAATAAAGGGTTATTATATTTAGAAAGCAGAAAGAAAATATGGGTACTGAAGTCGCTTGGACTGCGTTTTGCGATCCGATAGACTGAATCGGGACGCTCACTGAATGGTCCCTGGTTCTGTAAAAAATTGTTTCATTATTGTAGAACAGGAAAATTCGAAAATGAAATAAAAATATGACTGCAGCAGGAGTAACGCATTCAACACTGCAAAGGTTCATTGCATCCTGTAATTATTGCAAAAAAATGTACAAATGGCAGACAGCTGCTCGCAGTACCATAGTTCATATCGGTTTTAACCAACAAGTTTCTAATAAGAAAATACTTCTCTCACTTCTGCATTCATCGAAAGCGAGAGCCTACTGATATTCGTCAAGAGCTATAACCCTCCTCCTGCCCCCCCCTTTTCCTTCCCTCCCACCCATCTGTAGTACAGTTCCTTTCAGTTTTGGAAACGTGGCACTGAGCGGTATTTTTTTTTTTTTTTTTTTTTTTTAAACCCTTTTATGAAAAAACCCCATTTATAAAAGTTAGCCTGCGTCAGGAGCAGGTTAGACTGTCTATTCCCCCTGAGCCAGGTGTACAAGAGCAGAGTTGTTTCATCCTGAGCACTGACTTGCATGCAGCCAGGGTGAGCCAAGTGGGGTGAAAAGAGAAGGAAAGGGAAAAAAAAAAAAAAAAAAAAAAACAACCCTTGCTTAGGAAAGAAATTCCTGGCATTTTTTGGCACAGCCCAGAGCCTCACAGAATACTTTATTTTCTACTTCCTGCAGGGAAGGAGAGACAAACTAAGCTCCCTGGGATTTGCTCCCCCTGTGGCCCCCCCCAGTATATATATATATATATATATATATATTTTTTTTTTTTTTTTTTTCCTTCTTTTGCAGCTCTTGTGGTATTGGACTCGCAGCAAGAAGCACTACCCAGAATATATATTTATTAGTAATAAATTGTGCAGCCATGTGTACAATCCCTATTTACACACACCATGTGCAAATACACGTCCCTTTTATTTGCATATTAAAGTTAATTATAAAAACATATGTATTCATGAAAATGAGCCTTCCACTTAGCTCCTCTCCAGCAATTGAGAAGGGTTTTTTTTTGGAAGCAACATATAGAAACATAGAATGTGTCGGCAGATAAGAACCATTCGGTCCATCTAGTCTGCCCAATTTTTTTTTATAAAAACAAAAAAAATTTAAAAAATAGCAAAAATCAAAAGTATCCCAAAATTATACATATGGCAATTGTAGTTCATCAGCAATTTGAGGGCTTCAGTTGGACATCATTTAAAAAAAAAAAAAAAAAAAAGACTGAGGCAAATAATAGTCTGGCTCTCATAGTGCTGTATCAGCACTGTAAGATGGAAGGGAGGAAAGTATGGGACGATGACAAGTTAGGATGGATGACAGTGAAGCAGTAGTGAATGCTCATTTAAACAACTAGGAAGTAGGACACTGTACTAGGCAGATAGCGAGACAGACACAGAATGTCAGCACTGTAGTAGAAGAAGCATAGAACATGCTGAAGATTTATAGGTAGGTTGTTTGTTCTGACATATTAGACGAGAATGAAAAGGTAAGCATTAGGGAAAGCTTTTTGAATAACTTTTTTTTTAAAACTTTTTTTTTTTAGGGCCTAAAAAGACCCCCTTTGAAGACACGTTATCTAGAACTGATGATGTTTTCAGAATTGGGGTATAATTTGGAGCTTGGCTTAATATTTACTGGCTATGTTTTTACCTAGTTCTTCTAGCTTGCAGTGTTACAGCGAGTATTTGGATTTCACAGGAAGATCAGTTCTAATGATGTATCTTCCCTGGGGGTAAATAGAACGGAGACAATTAATAAAAGGAAAACACAGAGTTCCGTTTTCCACGTTTAATACAATATGTGCTCTATAGCGAACGCCAAATAGTGACAGCGGGGTCGGGGTAGCGGACAAACCCTCTATTTTAAAGGAACATTAAAAACATTAACCCTTGCTTCCTTGAAGGAAGCAAGGGTTAAACAACACATGTCCCGGGACTTGTAAGTAAACCAGACATGTATCTTAATAAATACCGGCGGGTTTTCTATCTGCCGTGTCTCACATGGGAGACACTGCAGTTCCTGGTTGTCGTGTGCTTGACAAACATCAGCATGCACGCAGCCAATCAGAGTGGGGGCTCCTGCTTATGACATCACCTGTAGCTGGATATGCAAATGACAACTTTCCCACTGAAAAGTAGCTCATTTGCATTACATTTGACAAGGAGACTCGACAGACACATTTAAAACCCAATTTTATGGATTTTGTTTTTGATTTTTTTTGCAGTTTTAGCGACACAATGTATAGATCTTTTTTTCCCCCCCCATTATATACAGTCACAGTAAAAACAATGTTTAGGTGATAAAGTCCCTTTTAGTTTGTTTTACAAAAATTGGGCTTAAATCTTATGAGCGCCAATCATTAGACTTCGTTACGTAGACGTCTAGTATATGTTTGTTCTTGGGAGTCAGGAGGCAATACATTGTGCATTGCTTGGATGAGTAGTTATATTTATTTGTGGTTTCTCTAAATACCAGACAGTTTCCCGTGGAGATGCTCGTACATGGGTTGCACATTTTCTTAAGAATTACATTTCTCTAGAAGTCACGTTAACAAAAGGCAACTGGAAAACCACTTCCTTTACACACGGACAATGGTTTGAACCTAAAGTTCAAGAAAGGCAAACATTACCCTCTGCCCGAGACTCTACACAGAGCAGGGTGGAGGAGGAGGCAACAAAAATACTGGAAGGGTACTGCATGGGAATTTGTAACTTAAAGGGGCTGTCTGGGACCCAAAATGCATCTCCTAAATATTAATGCATATTAATGTGCTTTCAAATGCATGTTTTACATTTTGCATTGCTTAAAATATAAAAAAAATGTACACTTTTGCAGTTTGCAAGAAACCAGGACTGCCCACACTAGCTGAGTAAAAGTCAATTTCCTTTTTTTAATTTTTTGCTGCAGGAACCAATGAGAATAATGCCATCCAAATGAATGGAATTTCCTCTTTCTGGTGATGTCATCAGACAATGTTGAACTGTTAACTTTTTTTTTTTTTTTGACACAAGCGATACTTACGTGAACTTATTTATTGTTTTTGTGGGGCAACTTAGTTTATTACATTCATGGAGACCCCAGCCCCTAATAGGGATTCAATGAATATAACATAGATCTGCACTGTGCTGAATGGGAGTATATTTCCAACTCTTTGGAAATTCCCTCAGTCGCCATGCTACCCTTATAATTGAACCAGAAGCAAGCAGACCATCCTCCTTAATCGTTCCGACAGACAAAGGTTAGTGTGATTACGACACTTCTCCTGCACCTATCTGAGTTACGGGTTTCCAGGATGCCCCCTACGGAACCAATGAGCTTCGCGGTCGGTCAGGACGCCATGGCTAGAAATCCCCACTGCTATAGCCCAAGTCTACATTACATAGAATGGTACCCCTTCCCTGGCTCATAAAAATAAACTAGCTCCTGGATGGGTCACTTTGGCGGTTATTTATAACGAAGACGCCAATGTACAATACCGACTGCGGCGGCGGGGGAGGAGGGGCTTGCGCTAGTCCCAAATTTCAGAGCTGCTCTAGCGTAATTAATGTACAAACATTCACGCACTTCTCTACATTTCAGGGTCTATTTTCGTTCAGTAAAAGTGGCTGGATGGATAAAAATCTATACATAACGCAGCAAATGCATAAAATAACCGAAATATATGTTTTAAAACGCGACTGTGGCGTCTCTGGTTTATGACATCACAGTGTGAGTTAACGCCACAGACGCAATGTATAGATCATTTTTCATCCTTTTTTTATTCTCTGCATTCTCAGTATAAGTAGAGTTGCCACCTGGCCTGTATTTTTATTGGCAGTCTGGTAAAAAAAAAATTAAAAAAAAAAATTGGCAAGAGTATTTTTCTGAAGCAAAAGGTCTTAGCCCGGAGTAGGGCCCCTTTAAATGTCCTGTAACTCTGGGGGCTTGATACTTGGATATATACTTGACATTATTAGGGGGCATCCTGCTGCCCAGCGACAGCCAAGAGCGGTATAAACCCCCCTGAGCTGCACAGTTCTGCAGCCCTGGGATAACACTTGTTGAGAAAAAAAAAAAAAGTTTATTATTAGATTATTCAACTTTCTCTATTAATAGATCTGACATAAGAATCTCTTATTAAACAGAGTGTGTCTGGCTCCATTCGCATGGAAAGATTTTGTTCGAAAAGGGCATCATATTTTTTGTGGAAACGAACATGGGCATTTATTAATGAAAGAGAGATTTGAAAGGAATTTCAGACTTAAAGGGACAGTCAAGTCCCCAAACTCACTTGGGTGCAAGATGAAGATCACTGCTTGTATAGTGCACAGGCTTTTATCCCTGTGTGATTTGATGCAGGCATTCTGTATACATCACATTTTTAATGTTGGACTCAAGCCCTCCCCCAGTGATTACTCTGCATGTTTAGTGCAGGTGCAGCAGCACTGATTATATAGACACTGAGGATATAACGTTTTGTTTCATTTAGTCACTTCCTGTGCTGCTGGGATAGAATACATTATGTGGACTCTGAGTGACCTTGCGCTTGTACACAGTAGGATCTCTTAAACAGAGCAACACATTGTATGACGACCGCACTAGAGAGAGATAGAAAATTCCATTCATTTGAATGAAATTATTCTCATTGATTCCTGCAGCAAAAAAATTAAAGAAAAAAAAAACGGTAATTATACGGAGTATAGATCAGACAAACAAAAAGTAAAAAGCAACACAGAATGTGTGTCTGTGGGGGGGGGAGTGAACATGCCTTCCGCATTTCGCTATGCTTAATTATATGATTTTGGAGCACCCACCGCCCTGTCTTTCTCACGAGATCAAATCACCTGCCAGTAAGTGGAGCCGGCCTGCACCATAAAGTGTGAATTTGTGTATCAGTTCTGCAGAAGAACCAAAGCCTTTCAGTTAATAAACCCAATAAATAAATGATATATTAATAGATAAATAACAAAAAAAACTTTAGAACTACTAGATTAGTTAAATAATAAGACATTCCAATGAAGTAAAAATAAAATGACAAGATAAAGTTACAAAAAGTTTTAAAAATCCTTAGTAAAAAGGAAGATCGGTGGTATGTCTGCCTTCTACTACCCCCTCTCAGGAAGGACTGACGCCCACCCTCCCCTCCCCTGTGTCTGATGGGCTTTGCCACACTAGCAAGTTTGAGGTTGATCAGGGACAATCTCCCCGCAGGATACTCTGAGCAGACACACATGCCAAAATCAGAGCACAGGTAAGCAGTATGCCAAGGGGCCGGGTACATACACTAAACCTTCTGCTCATTAAAAATGATCATCCCCCCCGCGACATCTGAATTATGCATTACTGGGGATTTAGTAAGAGGGGGTAAAATAAAAAAAAATTTAAAAAAAACAAAAACAAAAAAAAAAAAGTTAATATTTTATAGCTAAACTGCTTGATAAGGAGGGGATATAATACTACTATTTGTGGACTATTTAACCCTCACATTGCCAAGGAATGCACTGTGCAGCCAGCCTGGCAATTAAAGGGTTACAATGTCATTTTGTATTTAAAAAAAAAAAAATAGATATTTGGTAAGTGAAGAAACCTCAGCACCAATTGGAAGCAAACACATACCCCATCCCAAAAAAGGAACAGAGCTGGGATTTCCAGGCAGAGCTAGGGATGGAGGTTGTCTGGATCTCCCATTATTTTATCAGTGACACCCATGTAAAATGAATAAACCCTGCAGGGGTGAGCTAATGCACCCTATCCAGAAATCAGTACAATGAACCACTATATGGAGTTATAAATATTATCAGAGTGAGCACTCACATTCCAGGTCACACTCCTAGCTGTACTTAGTAGAGTGCAACCCCTGTACTATCAGAGTGAGCACTCACACTCCAGGTCACACTCCTAGCTGTACTTAGTAGAGTGCAACCCCTGTACTATCAGAGTGAGCACTCCCACTCCAGGTCACACTCCTAGCTGTACTTAGTAGAGTGCAACCCCTGCACTATCAGAGTGAGCACTCACACTCCAGAAATCATATTCAGCAGAGTGCAACCCCCAGAGTGGACACTCACACTGCCAGCCATGGGCCCCTGCATGCATGGGGGGGTGTCTCACCTCGAACATGAGCCCTATGAGGATGAGGACCACCAAGAAGAGGGCGATGTCCGCATGGTTGTGAATGACAAACTCCTGGCTGAAGATGGGGTAACTTTTCCTCCTTCTGAAAGCCATCTCCAGACCCTTGCCCCGCCGCAGCCTCCTCCTCTCCGGGCTCCCACTAAACTTCCCCAGCAGCACTAACTACTTACAGACAGGAGGCTGCGCCCGTTCGCAGCCGCGCATGCGCCCGCGAACGCCCCTTTAACCCCCGGCGCGCCGGACTGCTTCCCTCTCAGTATCAGTGCATGAGATTAACCCTGGCACTGATCCTGGTCTGACCCCTGTGCAAGCCCCAAGCAAGGCAAATAGTTATACTGCCTCCTGGTGACCCTCATATATATTTTAAGTATGTATGTATGTATGTATGTAATGTATGTATAAATAAATAAATAAATATTGGTAGCAGCTAGCAGAATTGCAAGCTTATGTGCAGATCAAAAGCACACTGGGTATCACCCCTGCTGCTGCCACCATGCTATAATCTTGCTATAATCTTATTTATTACAGCCATTGCAGCTGTTTTTATAAATCCTGACACTTTTTTAGTATTAGAACAAGTAGCCATCTAGATGCTAAGGTAAGTCATGGGTGTTCAGTATGGGTGCTGGGACACATTCTGGGTGCTGGGGTAAGTTCTGGGTGCTGGGGCAAATGCTAGGTGCCATTTGGGTGCTGGGGTAAGTCCTGTGAGTTTAATACGGGTGGAGCAAATAATGACAAGTTATGGGTGCTGGGGTAAGTCCTATGAATGCAACCTGGAAGTTGTGGTGAATTCTGGGTGCTGGTGTAAGTCCTAGCTGCAATGTGGCAAGGCATGTGGGGGCCATATGATACTGTGGCAAGTATTAATTTAAAGAAAGCATCCAGTGTAAATGGCTAATAGAGAAAGAATAGAAATAAAGTAACTTATTGAGCCCTCTTTGCTCATTGTAGCTCTATCAGGGACCAGATATGGTATTTTGAATCTAGGGTCAATTCTTCCTTCATCCAACCCAAGATTCTAAACAACATGTCCACCCCCTGATACAAAGCATAGAGGGCTCAGTAATGCACTTTATTTAAATTCCTAAACATTGTTTTTTACTGTGAATGTAGAGAACATAAAATGATTGTGTTAGCAGAACTGCAAGCCAATGCCTAAATTAGGAGAAAAACTGTGTCTGTGGAGTCTCCTGCTTATGACATCACCTGTGGCACGGTATGCAAATTATACATTTGCCAATGAAAATATATTCATTTGCATACTAGGCCAAAGGTGATGTCATAAGCAGGAGACTCCACAGACCCATTTAAAACACATTTTCTCCTAATTTAGTGGTTTACTTGCAAATCTTCTAACACAATGTATAGATTATATTGAATCATTCTTTATTCTCTGCAGTCACAGTATAAGCACTGTTTGGGTGATACAGTCCCTTTAAACATAAGTTCATTTTTAAGTTGACCTTTAAAATAGCTTGCTGTAAAGGAATCCAGGACACCCCCGCAGTGCCTATACGTATGTCTACGGGTGACCATTAGCCAGGGCTGTGTTAGGGAGTATCACAGTGCCCTCAGAAACTCACCCTGCATCATTCCACATTAAACGTCACAACATACCATACTTTGTGTGTAACAAGGCCCAAGACCTGCGTCAAAAGCTTCCTCAGCTGGCCTCATAGTATGAATGATATGCATACATGTACATTCACTACATACTAAGCACTCATTGTTCTGTGTGAAGATATCACATGACACAAATCAACAACCCACCACCCTTAAAACAGCACATATACTTCTCATAGAGAATAAACTGGTAACTATCTTTGCAGTGTGTGCAAAAATATATATATATTATTCACCTGGTATTATTATGTCTGCTCTGTACAGACTCCTGTGTAATATATGTATGCACACACTGCAAGTATAGTTATCATTCACCTGGTATTATTATATGTCTGCTCTGTACAGTCTCCTGTGTAATATATGTATGCACACATTGCAAGTATAGTTATCATTCACCTGGTATTATTATATGTGTGCTCTGTAAAGGCTCCTGTGTAATATATGTATGCACACACTGCAAGTATAGTTATCATTCACCTGGTATTATTATATGTGTGCTCTGTACAGACTCCTGTGTAATATATGTATGCACACATTGCAAGTATAGTTATCATTCACCTGGTATTATTATATGTCTGCTCTGTACAGGCTCCTGTGTAATAACTATACTTGCAGTGTGTGCATACATATATTACACAGGAGCCTGTACAGAGCAGACATATAATAATACCAGGTGAATGATGACTATACTTGCAGTGTGTGCATACATATATCATTCACATGGTATTATTATATGTCTGCTCTGTACAGGCTCCTGTATAATATATGTATGCACACACTGCAAGTATAGTTATCATTCACCTGGTATTATTATATGTCTGCTCTGTACAGGCTCCTGTGTAATATATGTATGCACATATTGCAAGTATAGTTATCATTCACCTGGTATTATTATATGTCTGCTCTGTACAGGCTCCTGTGTAATATATGTATGCACACATTGCAAGTATAGTTATCATTCACCTGGTATTATTATATGTCTGCTCAGTACAGGCTCCTCTGTAATATATGTATGCACACACTGCAAGTATAGTTATCATTCTGCAAAATATCAATGCAGGAATGGACTCACGGTGTGTGGAAATCAGTAATTTATTGAAGGAAATTGGTGAGACAAATCCATGGAATCAATACCAGTCAGTGATATCGTGAGGAGGCAGAACTCAACTACTGACAGCTCAACGCATTTCACACTATTAGCACAATATATCTTCCCCAGTACCCCTAATACCCCCTTCCCGCCTTCCTGGTGGGAGGCAAATGTTACAAAAGTTACCTATTTATAGGACAATTATATAACCATGGCAGTAGTAACTGACAGACCAGTATATACCTGAGCATCATGGGAAGTTAGAATAGCTGGGGTGGTAAAGATCAGCCACTTTTACCCCAATCTACAATCCCTATGGTAATCATCCAGTAATGGGCTGGCTGTATGTCATGGGAGCTGCAGTCCACAACAAATGAGTTAGTGTGCAGTGTAACAATCCCAGCTACAAATCCAATAAAGCTAAGGCAGCAATATGGCTGGCTGAATATTATTGTAGTGAGTGTTTGTCCAGTAGACTTACTGTAACCTCATTGCCCCCCCACCCCTCGCACAGCCCCATCCACAGTTAGCCACTAGCAATGTTACTTGCTCAACATCATGGGAGTTGCAGTCAGCAAAAGTTAATGTGTTGTGTAGTGCAGCTCTGTGATGGACAGCAAACATTGGGAAGCATTACAAAAAGGGTATTTAGAGGCAATAAACAGGGACATAAAGGCCTGGTTCCAAAATAGGACACTTGGCAGTTATGCAGCAGGGGTAGTAACCTTTGGCACTGCAGGTGCTGTTATTACAGGTATCATGATGTTCTGCCAACCAAATGGATGGCTGAGAATCATGAGATGTGCATTCCACTGCAGCTGCAATACCAATCCATAGTCATATAATACCTAACCTTTGGCACTCTAGTTGTTGAGTACTCTCCTTCCCATAGGGCTGCCACCTGGCCGGTATTTTACAGGCAGGTAAAAAATTGACTTGATGCCAATGTTAAGACTATGGAGGCAGTAACATAGCCGGTATTTGTTTGAAGAAAAGCTGGCAACCCTACCTTCCCATAATGCTTAACACACTGGCTGAGAGTCATGGGAAATGCTGTCTGAACAGCTGGAGTGTGAACTCCATTTTTATTGTATAATCCAGCGCTCTCTGGTTGGTTTGGCATGTAAAGGGTTACAATATAATGCTCTTACCAGTTATCCTACACAGGCAGAGGAAACAGGAATAAAGAGGAGGGAATAAACAGAAACCAGCCAATCCCAAGGTAAAGGAAGTCAGAGTGACTGGGAGAGAGACCAATAGGATGAAAGGAGGGATTTAAGGGAAGCTGGCCACTTTTTATGTGCTTCTCCTCTAACTGTGCCCAATCCTATCTTAACTGATAAATACATGCTATTTGTTGTGAATTTAGAAATTCCCCATGTTTTCCTGCAAGTTATAGGGCAATAACGGAAAGTAACGCATTTTAATTCCCAGCCCCTGAATTTCCTATAGGGACATTATAAACGTAACCCTAGCCTAATCCTAACTCTAAGGCTTTAACGTGGGAAAGATGTGAGGTCTGATTAGCTATAGGTCACATTGCTTTTTTAGTTTCTGTGGAGATCTGGTTTTCTTCCCTGAAATACTCGGATAATAAACATTCACACTAGGTTGAATTCTGCCTTTGCAGCACACTAAAAATCCGTAAATAAAAATAGTTTCTGTTATTTTCCAAATAGATTCTGAGCCAATTTTTTTTCCCCCCTTTTAAATAAATTTGCTGGGTGAGCATTCTGCCCCCATGACAAGTGATGACTCTGGCATCCTTCATACGGAAGAAATAAAAAGATGTTATTTATCAAATTACAAATGTGTCAGGAAAAAGAAACCAAACAAAGCGAGGATTGGCAAGCGTTCTGTTTTTCTTTAAATCGCTAGATGCTGAGACTGGCATTTTTTTTTTTTTTTTTTAATTGTAGCACACATTGTAATAAAAACATGATCTATCCCTTGTGTCACCAGATTCACAGTGAATACATAAAAGAAGAGAAAAATAGGTTTCCACCTTGATATGCAAATTACACAACTCCGATTCAAAAAGTAGTAAATTTGAATATGGAGGCACAGGTGATGTCATCAACAGGAGACTCCACATCATGGTGAAAACAGATTTTTCTCTAATGTTACGCCTTCTGCAAAAACAATGTATACGATCATTTTGGAGCAGTCCATTTAAAGGGACAGAAATGATTCATTTTGGCTTAAATTAACTACCTTTTTTCCATGCATATTAAATTTAAATAATTATAAAAATGTATAGATTCATCCAAATTTAGATAGCTGTAATTTAAATATGTTTAGATTTCAGGTGACACCACAGACACATTTAAAACCGGTTATTTCTTGGATGTGATACAGATTTGCCAACACACGGTATAGATCATTTGTATCCTCTATGTTCGCCTTCTAAGCAGTGTTTTGTCTGACAGAGGGCCCTTGAGTTGAATGTGTGCAGGTATAGTCTACGTGGGAGGCGGCAGCGACTGGAAGAGTTACTTGTTACCATTTATAGGCCACGTTTATGCCTCTTATTGTTTTATAAATGTGAAACAACCTGCCGTGAAGATGTGAAACCAGCCTCTAAAAATAGATTCGCTGCATCTAGAAAAAAACAATAGAACAGTTTAAAAAAAAAAAAAAAAATATATATATATATTTTTTTTTTTTTTTTAAAGGGATAGTAACCATATTTATTAATCTGGATTGATAACGTTACTGGTCTGCTTCTTCTTCCTTCACAGGCTCACAGAATGAATCCAGCAATGGGGAGGGGGGATGTTTTTCCCAATGCATTCTCTATGAAAGATACAGAATATGGTGCAGTGTGTGTGTGTGTAACACGTTAAGATAGAATTATAAATCTGAGTAAATGGGCACACTTTCCCGTTTACAGACACTGGCGGGTAAGGCCATCGTTACGGCCAGGGCCGGCCTTAGGGGTGTGTGACCTGTGCGAGCGCACAGGGCGCAACACCCCAGGGGGCGCCCTCCCGCCCGAAGAAAAAGTTAAAAAAATAAAAAAAAAGCCGGTAGAGGCACTGGATGGAGGAGATCAAAAGATCCCCCCTCACCAGCCCTCTGCTCGGCATGCTGTGCTGGATCCGGGGAGGGGGCGGAGCTAACCGGCTGAGAGGTGTAGCTCCGCCCCCACCCTGTGAAGCAGAGCAGCGTCTGCTTCATAGGGAGCCACTGGCAGCATGAGAAAGTGCTGCTCCCCTTTGCATTAAGCATGGGGAGCCTGCATTAACCATGGGGAGCTGAGCAGCACCTTCTCTTGCTGCCCTGGGCTCCCAGTGAAGCAGACGCTGCTCTGCTTCACAGGGTGGGGGCGGAGCTACACCGCTAAGCCGGTTAGCCCCGCCCCTTCCCTGTATCCACTTTTGAAGGCAAAGGAAGGGGGGGGGGAGAGGCGGGAGAGGGAGAAACATAACGGGGGGGAGAGACAGAACAGAGGAAGGGGAGGAGAGAGACAGAACAGAGGAAGGGGAGGAGAGAGACAGAACAGAGGAAGGGGAGGAGAGAGACAGAACAGAGGAAGGGGAGGAGAGAGACAGAACAGAGGAAGGGGAGGAGAGAGACAGAACAGAGGAAGGGGAGGAGAGAGACAGAACAGGGGAAGGGGAGGAGAGAGACAGAACAGAGGAAGGGGAGGAGAGAGACAGAACAGGGGAAGGGGAGGAGAGAGACAGAACAGAGGAAGGGGAGGAGAGAGACAGAACAGAGGAAGGGGAGGAGAGAGACAGAACAGAGGAAGGGGAGGAGAGAGACAGAACAGAGGAAGGGGAGGAGAGAGACAGAACAGAGGAAGGGGAGGAGAGAGACAGAACAGAGGAAGGGGAGGAGAGAGACAGAACAGAGGAAGGGGAGGAGAGAGACAGAACAGAGGAAGGGGAGGAGAGAGACAGAACAGAGGAAGGGGAGGAGAGAGACAGAACAGAGGGAGAGAGAGAACAGGTATGGGGGAGTTAGAAAGAGACAGACAGGGCAATGAAGAGGAAAGGGACAAACATGGGAAGGGAGAGAGATACATACATGGGGGGGCGCCACGGGGGAATCCCGCACAGGGCGCCGGAACACTTAAGGCCGGCCCTGGTTACGGCACAGCCATTCCCGTTTACAGACACTGGCGGGTAAGGCCGTCGTTACAGCACAGCCATTCCTGTTTACGGACTCTCACATTTCAATATTATGCTCGAGTATCCCTTATCCAAAATTCCTTTGGCATTTAACATAAAGGATTACATTCGGCTAACGGATCATTACGGCAGCACCAGTCCTATAAATGTTCTACATCACCCAAGTACAAAAAGTACTTCCACACTAATACGCCCAGGGAGGGAGGAACAAAAGGAGAATCTCGGATATAAAATGGCAAATAAAGTGCAATAGAACTTACTGCTGCGGGTATAGTTCTGCTTCAAGAACTCCCTTCTCAAGTTATAGGATAGAATAAAAGAGTGGCTGAAACCACTACCCTCACATTCCAAGCACTTGAAATGTTCAACAGAGAGAGGCTGATCTCACAGTAATGGCTAATACGAGAACTTTCTCAGAAGGGAGCATGAAAACTGCCAAAGTGGGACCTAGCACGCCTCTTCTGTACTCCCTCTCAGTGAGGTCACTGAATTAAGCCTAAATCGTTAAAACGGTTTTTCGTTTTGAGAGATGGTGATAGAAATGTGTGCATTTCGTAACATACAGAAAAAAAAAAACCAAATACTTAAAAACTTAACCCTTTGTGTATTCTATTAAAACACTGTTGAAATGTGGTAATAAATGAAAAATCAATATTAAGGAGTAATTTGGTAATTTTTTAAAGTAAACATTACAAACTTAGGTAAAAGAAAAACAAAAAAACATACATTGTTCAAATACACAAAAGACACATTTTTGTAATTGTTAAGATCAATACATGGTAGTATTTTAATATAGGAATCTTGCACACATTTATAGCTATATAGATTGTGCACAAGCAGTCGGATCAGCGTAAGTTATATTGAGTCTATATTAAAAAAAAAATATTAACACGATAAAAAGAATAAAAGTGCTATGCTTTAAGACATCTCTATAATACAAAACACACAATAATACAAACCACACAATAGCAGGGATAGGCAAGTTGTACCTACAAGGACACCAGGGTCCATGGTAAGGTCTATGATAAAGCCCAAGTAATACTGGTGTCTACCCATGCACAATAGCCTGGGATATTGGACTTTTTCCCTTATCCACATACAGAGGGTTCAAAGTACCATAGCTAGATCAGCTGGTAAATACCAACCAATACATTATTATGTACATTACCACTTGTCCTGCTATCCAACAGAACCCAGCAAAACCTTACACGCAGGGGAGGTCTGTTAATAAATATTTTGTTTATATTAGAATATCATAGTGTATGTAAAAAGGTTTACATTTAAATAGTTTGCAAGGATATTTTAAATAGCAAAATCTACGGTTACAAAAACAAACCCCACCCAAGTCCTCATAGAACAGCGGCAATGGGCGAGGCATGAAATATTTACACACTATTATATATATATATATATATTATATAGACAAAACAAATTGCACAAGACCAGTATATAAAAAAAAAATAATATATATATAATTGAGATGTGAATTCGAGCAGCCATTCTATATAATCGTCGGCGTATAAGACACTCATCCACTATCATGCGCCGGAGCCTCTATAGATGCCCTCGGTGCCGTACTCTGCACCATAGAGAAGGCAGTGGAAGCACAATCATGCTTTGACCCAGTGGGCATGCGACATCACAAGCCCTGCACTGCTCCGCGGAGGAAAGTGTTCTGCTCAGCATTCCAAAGTAAACCGCTGCACAGATCACGAGAAGGCGGGCAGTGACATACGTTATTGGTCAACCTATGAAGAGAAGGAAATTCAGTGCCCTTCACATCTAGACTGGTTCTGGCACTGTGCAGCCAATGCTACAGATTCCCTTGTGGAAGTAACCAGTCGACGTGCTTCATATCCCTCATAAAAGGCTTGAGAAACATACATGCGTGTCTATGATCCAGTCACATGTAAGCAACACTCAAGGATCAGGGGTTGGCAACCTGTGGCCCTCCAGCTGCCATGCAACGACATCTCCCATAATGCTCTTTCAGCTAGGAGGATGGCAGAGGAGTATGGGATATGTAGGTCTGGTATATGTATGGTGCAACATCTGGAGGGGAGCAAATTCAATTTTAAGACATTTTGCACAAAATGAACACTACTGGCAAAAAAATAAGTTATTTGAATTGAAAGATTGCATCAAGTATAGGCATTTTATATAGAAACACATCAATGAAAGAATACAAATAAAGTGTCTTATTGAGCCCTCTTTGCTCTGTATAGTTCAATCCGGGGGCAGACATGTTGTTCAGAATCCTGGGAGAGACGAAGGAAGATCTGACTCAACAGGTCTGCCCCCTGATAGAGGCATACAGAGCAAAAAAAAAAATAAAAAAAAAATGTATTTGTAGTCTTTCATTTAACAAAATTCCATTTAAAATTTCTACACCTGATGCAATGATGGTTGTCCGTTAAGACATGGGTTTTTAACATGTTGAAAAGATTTCAGTTTTAAGAAAATCCGTTTGGAAGACAATTGAGACACAACATCTCATGCCGTTTGGGGGGGGCTTGAGGAATGTTAAAGATACGGATCTGTCAAGAAGACATAACTTTCAGTATCTCAACAGGACAGTTCTGCAGTGTCATATAATACAGGACATCATCGACTAATAGTAGATAAAGTGGAATACTTTGTAACTATAAAAAAAAAAAAAAACTGTATTTAAAAAGTAATGGAAATAAATACTTAAGACTTTAAATTAAAGGCTAGAGTGCTAGCTCTTCTGTCAACCCCTCCAGTCTGCCTCCCTCAGTAGAAAGTCAATACGGATAACTCCAATACGGTTCCCCATCAATAACCTGCCACCAGTGGAAGTCTAATAAACCATGCTTGCCACGGATTTGTAAAAGGAAGGGACCTCATACACCAATTATCTGTGGATAATCAAAGAACCCAGCAGCATATTTAAATGATTATTGCTGTATTTGACCAGTGCACAGCTTCATGTGTTTACTGGAGAATATACTAACCGTTATACAAAAGGAAGCTGGGAAATACTTTCAAATCTTTTCGGAGACCCTAAAAGTACCAGCTGGCATCACGCTCACGAAAACCTGTATACAAGAAAGTAAAGCAGGGCTTGACAAATCTCAGGAGCCAGGGCTCTTAACATCACTGTTGCTGGCTCCTATTTTGTGATTAGTAAAATATAATTCCCCTGCACCGTCAGTCTGGTCGTTAATTACTCCATGCCAGTAGAGCAGATCATTAATAATTAATGGTGTGCAGTTCTATAAACTTCTGCGAACACAGAAATATATATATATATATATATATTTAGATACGTGCTGTATCATGTGAAGAAACAAAAACCCTGTTAAAGAAAAAAAATGGACAATTCTATTGGCTAAAACTGCAAATGAAGTGTCAGAGACTTATTGGTGCTGCTATAGTAACAGCCCTGCCCATCTCTCCAAGCCCCGCCTATTTAGAAGTTAACGGAATTTAGAGGCCCCGATGACATTCATTTCAATGTAAAATTACAGAACTGTAAATGGTTTTAGAGTTAAAAAAAGAAAAAAAAGGTGCATTATCCCATATGTTAAACAGATGTACAACATACAGAAAATGAGTGGAACTGGCCCTTTAAAACACAGTCCAAATCGGTCCGTAAAAAGGTTAATGATGGTTTGTGAATTTTTTTTTCTATACAAAAAAAAAAAAAAAAAAAAAAAGACAAGATTTGGTATGAGTAAGGGGAGAGGTTACTAGCGTTTAGGACATGTATTTCCTCTAATACAGTATAATATATATATATATATATATATACACACACACACACATAATGGGGCAGCCAAAATAACTGCAGGCCGAAACCAGAAATCATATCTGCTTCTCCGAAAAGCAGGTTAGTCAAAGAAATAGCATGCAACAAACAATACAGGATACTGGCGTCTAAACGAAAATAAATAAAGTAGAATACGTTGATATGATAATAAAATAAAAACAAAAGAACTGTATGTAAAAGTAATAGGAAAAAAACATTTTAAGTAACAAAAAAAAAAAATTCCCCACTTGTGGTTCTAACATAGACGTACAAGTGGGAAAAAAAAAAAATCCCAGGAATCAGTATGTGAATCCACGTGAATAAGTGACGATTACTCTTGAAGTTTTTATATTGTGCTTCTATTAATGACATCGATGGGATCAGTGGCAATAGCCGCCCCCCGAGCAGAGCCGGTGCGGTAGTGAGGGGGAACCTCGAAAGCTAACTTGCGGGCAGAGACGGAGGTTGAGAGGAGATCAGAAGATCCCCCCTCACCATCGCTCTGCCTGCCAGCAGGCTCCCCGTGCAATATGACAGGGAAGTGCCGACAGTCACGTGACCGGCGCGCTAACGTCATACGCATGCATATTATTGGGCAAATTGGCTGGGCATATTAATGGCAAATAACACTGGCATATTATTGGGCAAATTGGCTGGGCATATTAATGGCAAATAACACTGGCATATTATTGGGCAAATTGGCAGGGGCATATTAATGGCAAATAACACTGGCATATTATTGGGCAAATTGGCTGGGCATATTAATGGCAAATAACACTGGCATATTATTGGGCAAATTGGCTGGGCATATTAATGGCAAATAACACTGGCATATTATTGGGCAAATTGGCAGGGGCATATTAATGGCAAATAACACTGGCATATTATTGGGCAAATTGGCTGGGCATATTAATGGCAAATAACACTGGCATATTATTGGGCAAATTGGCAGGGGCATATTAATGGCAAATAACACTGGCATATTATTGGGCAAATTGGCAGGGGCATATTAATGGCAAATAACACTGGCATATTATTGGGCAAATTGGCAGGGGCATATTAATGGCAAATAACACTGGCATATTATTGGGCAAATTGGCAGGGGCATATTAATGGCAAATAACACTGGCATATTATTGGGCAAATTGGCAGGGGCATATTAATGGCAAATAACACTGGCATATTATTGGGCAAATTGGCAGGGGCATATTAATGTCAAATAACACTGGCATATTGGGCAAATTGGCTGGGGCATATTAATGGCAAATAACACTGGCATATTGGGCAAATTGGCAGGGCATATTAATGGCAAATAACACTGGCATATTGGGCAAATTGGCAGGGGCATATTAATGGCAAATAACACTGGAATATTGGGCAAATTGGCAGGGGCATATTAATGTCAAATAACACTGGCATATTGGGCAAATTGGCTGGGGCATATTAAATGGCAAATACTGGCATATTATTGGTCAAATTGGCAGGGGCATATTAAAATGCAAATAATTCTGGCATATGATTGGTCAAATTGGCTGGGGAATATTAATGGCAAATAATATTGGCAATGTGTATGTGATGGGGCATGTCCTTGGTGTGCAACGTGGGTTATGGGTCATGTCGTGGGTGTGCCCAAATTTTGTCTGCCTAGGGCTATGGGGAAGAGGAGATACACATACATGGGTAGAGGGACAAAGAGACAGTCATAGGAGGTAGAGAATAGAGAGACATGGGAAGGGAGAGGAGAGAAATAAATGGGAAGGAAGAAGAGAGAGAGAGAGAGAGAGACACAGACAGACATGGGATGGCAGAGGAGAGAGACAGTCATGGGAAAGAAGAGGATACAAAGACTGACATGGGAAGAAAGAGTAGAGATACAGACATGGGAAGGAAGAGAGACAGATGGACATGGGAAGGGAGAGGAGCATGACAGAAGGACATGAGGGAGAGGAAAAGACAGACGAACATCTGCCCCTCCCGAGATCAGACTCTGGATCCGCCCCTGGATGGGATTCACTAAAATTTGTCTTTGAAGGTCTACTTTCATTTTCAGACAAATTCGGCACCCGAGTTTGACTTCGTCTCATAAATAGCTTCAATCATTTCGCCTCCCGTAACTTTCAATGGGGAAGATTCAACCTGGGGGTTTTTATTCTAAGTCAAACTCTAGTGCCAAATTCGACTTAGTCTCAAAATGAAAGCCGACCTCCAAAAAGGTCAAATTTTTGTGAATAGATCCATTAGTGCCACTATAATGCTTTAAATTTAAAGCTAGAGTTCTGTTTAGATATATAATTTAGACATGGAGTCTGGCGGTGAAGGGATATTAAAATAGTAAGAGAATATAAAAAGGGAAACCTGTAGAAAGGCAGCATTTATCTGATCTCCCCCAGCAATATCCTCACAAAGAGAGCAAGTATCAGGATGGAAACATGATCTGATGTATAAGCAAACTATATTCAGCACAAGTTCTAGGGACCGGCACATTCACCGAGATGGCCGATGGACTGGCACAGTGCCTTGCATTGGAATTCAACATCACTTATTGGTAACCAACACATATCACAGTAAACTACCCCCAAGTCACTGGAAAATGAACCTCTCTTTCTAGTTGGCCTTTGAGCAAAACACACACACTATTGGTACATATTAAACCTTGCCCAGCCATTTGTTTTTAGAGTGAAATCCATCTACCCCACATAAAAGCTTTTTTACTGGAATATAACTGCCCAGGGATTTTGGAAAAGTCACTCATAATGGTTTCTTATTTGCAATAATGTGTATATATATATTTTTTTTATACTGTGCCTATTTAAAGTCTCTCTTTTTTTTTAATCTATTCTTGTTAGCTCAGAGATTCAGCAATCTCAATTAATGCAATCCAAAAGGTAGGAGTTATAAGAGGCAAGATCCAGCTTTGCCCACCTTGTGATCGGTAGCCAGGAACAAAACTTGGCGTTTTGGTGCTTGAGGCGTCGGGGAAGCAAGCACCATGTGTCACAAAGGGGTTAAATGGACTGTATCACCTACACAGATTCTCTACTTTCACAGTAAAATAAAAAAAAATAAAAAAAAAACTGTAAATGATGTTGGGCTAGAGGCATGGCAGAGTAGGGTGCAAGTAATGGGGCAGTAGAGAAAAATGTTTGGCGTAAGCCATTAAATTATTTAAATTCTTATCGTACGTTTCAGCAATCCCACTGCAAAAAAGGTTGATTGTAACCAAAAGTTTAAATAGATTAGAGCAAACTTAACACTGAACAGTCATCATACCACAGTTCTAAGCTTGTACATTCCCAATGCACCTTCTAATTAAAAATGTAACCGAAACAGGTGAATGCCAAGCCCTGAAGCTACGCTTTGTCTCCAGCTAGGCCAGTTTTCGTCGGGCTTTCGTTTCCCCGTGTAGCCCGGATTCGAGGCTTGTGGGTTGTGCTTTGGGAGTGGATGTGAAGCAGGGTTTCTCTTCCTGGATCAGTCTTCCTTTCAGGGAAGGTGGCAGGACCCCAGAACTCAACAAGTGGAAACCTTTTCTTGCCAGCTCGTCCTCAGTCTCCAAAATGTCCGAGTCGTCCTGGGAGAGAGTGGAGCCATCGCACAGGCTGCCCACTTCCATTGCCACGCTTCTCTGAAAGTTGCTGTTGGCAGCGAGGCTTAGGATGGGGCTGACACATATTACCGGAATCTCTTCCTTCCCAGGAGCTTCCGCCTTTTGGAATTCTTTAATCTCATTGGCCAGAAATGGCCTTGAGCCAGTATCTGGGACATCAAGAACAGATTCTGGGTCTCTGGCTGAAGGTAGAATTCCTTCCATGTTTGCACTGAAGTACATAGTGGTGCTATCTCGTGCACCGCCTCTGCTGCTAGGTGAACAGGCGTCATCTATCGCTTCCCCAACTCCAGTGGACAGTCTCCCACCGTCATCAAACCCAACCTCAGCACTCAACAGTCCATCGGCTGTCCCCCTTCCAGGTCTATCCTCAGTTCTGGTGTTCCCAAGGGAGACATAGGTGGAAGGTTCACGTAGACTACCTTCGCAACCCAAGTTGTTCCCCATCAGTTGCTCCAGGTGGTCAGACATAGGAGGCTCTGGCTTGCCATGAACATCCAAAGTATCTGCCAGACATCCAGGAGCAGCAATGTGGGCAAAGCCTCCATCCCCAAAAGCTACACTGATCTTGGACAAATTCCCAGTTTTCATAGCGAGCTTCAAGAACAGCCAATGATGATGCTCATCTGGAACGCCTAGCCAAGAGGATAGCCTTTCGTCGTCAGCCACCATTTCCTGATCTCCAACCCGGAAATCCGGCTTCAGCTCCTCTGTCCCGATGGTCTTATCTTTCCTAGGCGCTCCGTTCCAGAACCCGGAGGAGAAAGCGGAATCTTCAGGCTTCTCCTTCACTACCCTCGACACACGAGGCATTTTACTAAAGCTCTGAGAAATCTCTGTGGATTTGGGATGCAGTAGGGTGTAGTAGACTATCAGCGCAGCAGATCCTGCAAGAAAAAGTGAGTGCGTTCATTCACACAAAATGATTGGATATTAAAATGCAAAAACAATTTATATATATACACACACACACACATATACATACATACACACATATATACATTATATATACAAACACACACACACACACACACACACACACACATATATATATATATAGATATATACATACATTACATTAACATTTACTTGTACAGCGCCACCAATTCTCGTAGCGCTTGGTACAGAGCAAAGAAAGGAACTACATACTAATTTAGACAAACTAGTACAGACTGGTACATGAGGTAGAGAACCCTGCTCACAGAGCTTACAATCTAGAGATACACACAAATATTCATATACATACATACATACACGGTTTTTATTAAATACTTTTTCAATGAATGTGTTTTGGTTCAGTTTGCACTATTTTTTTGTGTGTACCACATTGTATAACAGGCAGTCGTTGGCTCTAGATGCTGGGTAGACACTTCCATACCAATAAACCATCCACTCACCAATAAGGAATCCAGACATGACGGCCACAGACAGCTTAACATTGCTCCAAAGCGCCTCCTGCAGGAAATCTGTAGCCAGTAGCAACAGGATGCTATTTTCCAGCAGCATGACCTATAATAAATGGCACTCTTAGCATACTTTACATATTATTACTTAAAGAACTCACGTCTGGGGCAGAGTTCTAAAAAGTGGCCCAGTCACCATGGCAACCAACGGAATGTTCCGAATGTTTAGACCACGTTTGGAACGTTACCCCAGGACTTTATAAAGATCTCCCATGGTGTCTTTTTGAAGACAATCTAACAGGGTGTGAAAGCAAAGCGTGGTCTGTCCACAGAATATGTAAAGTGCCCTTACCACATAAAATATGGCCACACGATAGCGGGAATGTCCAGATTTGACATTGATGAAGCAGAAGACGTAGACAGCTCCAAGAACGACATTAAACAACCTCCAGTGGCAAGGTCTGGAGACCACGTCTGTCTGCTGAGCCACGAGCCAGAAAGACATCACCAGCCAGTGAGCACCTAATGAGGGAGGGAAAAAAAAGGTTACAAAAATAGTGTCCCAAAAATACAGTAGAAACAGAAGTGGGGGGGGGGGGGGGGGCGGAGCAATACTACCAGATTGAATATTGGTATAGAGTCCCAATATTTGGGAAAATATATCCATCTGCTTCAACACAATGTTGGAGATGCATATTGGAGGATGGTATATATCATATATACGGTACATATTTGGTGGAGCTGCCCAGGTATCAAAAAACTTTAGACTAAAAACTTACAATTTTATCGAATCCCTCACAGATATCAGATTAAAAAAGGGACCTAGGTAGCTCCATTACATCTAAAATGGCCCCCACTTCCGAAATCAAAAGGGATTTTTTTTATTACTCATTGCTTTATACCAATGACCATAACTATAGCTCGAAATTGGAAACAGGTGCATAATCTGTCTTGGTCAATGGTATTTAATCAATTGATAATACAACTAAAAATGGAAAGAGATATGAGCTGGGCCATTACAAAATCTTCTAAGAATCCCCAAATAAGCCAGGCGTGGCTGGAATTAATAAGAGATCAGGGGACAGATCCAAGCTAATTTGTACCTAAATAAGACCCTGTGCTTTAATCATCAATAGGAATGTTAGATCTTCTAATTATATGTTTTAAGATAACTTTATTACAGATAGGTAAAGACCTGTATAAGGCTCCATGGCGCCTTGACTCCAGCAGAGTGGAATGTTGTTGTGTGTTGTAAGTGTTATATGTTTTATGTGGCGATAGATATCCAGTTTAATTGAGGACATATTGCAATGTGCGTTCTCATATTAAGGAAGGTGATACCCAGACGCTTGTATTATTTGTAGAATTTTCTCTATGTGAAAAATAAAAGAAAGATAAAAAATATAAAAGAAAAAAAGCAATATCAAAAAACACATCACAGACGGAAGGAGAGGATAACCACGCTCACCTGCCACAGCAAAGACCCAGAAGTGATAGACCCTGGCAAACACCACCAAGGACATTGCCCTTGTACCAATCATACCCATCCTCCACAGCAGCTGACAGAGCAGAGATGCCCATGGCATGGAGAGGTGCCCTGGCTTCAAGAGGCACAGGAAACGACTGTATGAAACCAGTGCCCAGGAGAGGGACAAGAGGGAAACCAGAGCACTCGCCACTGGGAAGGAAACACAGTGTGATCAGGAAAATACGACGGGAACGGACGTCCATTAAAAATCAAGCTGAAGGCCAAGTGTAGGCAAATCTTATAAAATACAGCATTAAGTGTACGCATTTTAAATAGAAAAGCTATAATGAAAGAACACAAGTAAAGTGCCTTATTGAGCCCTCTCGGCTCTGTGTAGCTCAGGGGGCAGACATGTTTAGGCTCTGGGATGAAATCTTCCTTCATCTTTTGTTGGATGGAAGAAGTTCGGACCCAAGATTCTAAACATGTCTGCCCCCCCCCGTGTGCCTTCATTTAAGGCACTGTATCACCTAAACATGGTTTATATGGTTAATATAGAGAATAATAATACCTACGAAAAATGATCTATACATTGTGTTAGCAAAAAATGCAAGAAATATACCGTATTTATCGGCATATAACACGCGCCGGCGTATAACACGCACCTCATTTTAAGAAGGAAATTTTAGGAAAAAAAACTTAAATTTCAAATAAAGAACTTTGAAGCCCAATATGCCATTTTAATATGCCGGATATTGCTCCCAATATGCCAATTTAATATGCAGGATATTGCCCCCAATATGCAGGATATTGCCCCCAATATGCCATTTTAATATGCCAGGATATTGCCCCCAATATGCCATTTTAATATGCCGGATATTGTCCCCAATATGCCATTTAATATGCCGGATATTGCCCCCAATATGCCAATTTAATATGCCGGATATTGCCCCCAATATGCCATTTTAATATGCCGGATATTGCCCCCAATATGCCATTTTAATATGCCGGATATTGCCCCCAATATGCCATTTTAATATGCCAGGATATTGCCCCCAATATGCCATTTTAATATGCCAGGATATTGCCCCCAATATGCCATTTTAATATGCCAGGATATTGCCCCCAATATGCCATTTTAATATGCCAGGATATTGCCCCCAATATGCCATTTAAAATGCCAGGATATTGCCCCCAATATGCCATTTAATATGCCAGGATATTGCCCTCAATATGCCATTTAAAATGCCAGGATATTGCCCCCAATATGCCATTTAATATGCCAGGATATTGCCCTCAATATGCCATTTAATATGCCAGGATATTGCCCCCAATATGCCATTTTAATATGCCGGATATTGCCCCCAATATGCCATTTAATATGCCGGATATTGCCCCCAATATGCCATTTTAATATGCCGGATATTGCCCCCAATATGCCATTTTAATATGCCGGATATTGCCCCCAATTTGCCATTTTAATATGCCGGATATTGCCCCCAATATGCCATTTTAATATGCCAGGATATTGCCCCCAATATGCAGGATATTGCCCCCAATATGCCATTTTAATATGCCAGGATATTGCCCCCAATATGCCATTTTAATATGCCGGATATTGTCCCCAATATGCCATTTAATATGCCGGATATTGCCCCCAATATGCCAATTTAATATGCCGGATATTGCCCCCAATATGCCATTTTAATATGCCAGGATATTGCCCCCAATATGCCATTTTAATATGCCGGATATTGCCCCCAATATGCCATTTTAATATGCCAGGATATTGCCCCCAATATGCCATTTTAATATGCCAGGATATTGCCCCCAATATGCCATTTTAATATGCCAGGATATTGCCCCCAATATGCCATTTTAATATGCCAGGATATTGCCCCCAATATGCCATTTAAAATGCCAGGATATTGCCCCCAATATGCCATTTAATATGCCAGGATATTGCCCTCAATATGCCATTTAAAATGCCAGGATATTGCCCCCAATATGCCATTTAATATGCCAGGATATTGCCCTCAATATGCCATTTAATATGCCAGGATATTGCCCCCAATATGCAATTTAATATGCCGGATATTGCCCCCAATATGCCATTTTAATATGCCGGATATTGCCCCCAATATGCCATTTTAATATGCCGGATATTGCCCCCAATATGCCATTTTAATATGCCAGGATATTGCCCCCAATATGCCATTTTAATATGCCAGGATATTGCCCCCAATATGCCATTTTAATATGCCAGGATATTGCCCCCAATATGCCATTTTAATATGCCAGGATATTGCCCCCAATATGCCATTTAATATGCCAGGATATTGCCCCCAATATGCCATTTAATATGCCAGGATATTGCCCCCAATATGCCATTTAATATGCCAGGATATTGCCCCCAATATGCCATTTAATATGCCAGGATATTGCCCCCAATATGCCATTTAATATGCCAGGATATTGCCCCCAATATGCCATTTTAATATGCCAGATATTGCCCCCAATATGCCAGATATTGCCCCCAATATGCCATTTTAATATGCCAGATATTGCCCCCAATATGCCATTTTAATATGCCAGGATATTGCCCCCAATATGCCATGATATTGCCCCCAATATGCAATTTAATATGCCAGGATATTGCCCCCAATATGCCAGGATATTGCCCCCAATATGCCAGGATATTGCCCCCAATATGCCAGGATATTGCCCCCAATATGCCAGGATATTGCCCCCAATATGCCAGGATATTGCCCCCAATATGCCAGGATATTGCCCCCAATATGCCAGGATATTGCCCCCAATATGCCAGGATATTGCCCCCAATATGCCAGGATATTGCCCCCAATATGCCAGGATATTGCCCCCAATATGCCAGGATATTGCCCCCAATATGCCAGGATATTGCCCCCAATATGCCAGGATATTGCCCCCAATATGCCAGGATATTGCCCCTTAGTATGCTCGTTATGCCGCCCTCCTCCCCCAGACCCCAGTACTTACCTTGTTCCTGCTCTGTCCCCCGGTGCTCTGAAGCTGCATGGCTGTGAGGGAAGCATTGTGAGCTTCCCTCCAGCCGCGCGGTCAATAAAGTTTGTTTGAAAAAAAAAACACTTTATTGACCGCGCGGCTGGAGGGGAGCGCACAACGCTTCAGAGCACCGGGGGGACAGAGCAGGAACGAGGTAAGTTTTAGATTTTATTTTTTCTACGGCGTATAACACGCACACACCATTTTCTCCCTATTTTCAGGGAGAAAAAGTGCGTGTTATACGCCGATAAATACAGTAAATGTTTTAAATACATCTGCGGAGACTCATGTTAATGACATCACCGCTGGCTTGATATGCAAATGAACTAATTTACAATGGGAAATGTGTAATTTGCATACCGTGCCACAGGTGATGTCATAAGCAGGAGACTCCACAGACACATGTAAATCTCATTTCTCCTAATTTGCCTGCAAATCTGCTGTAACACTGTATTGTGATCATTGTCCATTTGTCATTCGCTACATTCACGGGATCCTTTTTAAAACGTCTACATCTTTCACTTATTCATTTGATGCCTACAGTTACCCTTGAAATGGAAAGGAAAACCTTCATGCAGGTTTGTAGCAGCAGATAAAGAATGGCCTTTAACACTCCTTACCAGCATAAGCATCAGTCTGTTCCAAACTCAGGTAGATGTAAGTCTGGAGTAGAGCATGGGGCAGAGCCTGAAGTAGAGCTTCCATAAACCTCAACATGGACAGATCTCCCTCCTTCATCAGCAGATCCCTTAACACCGTACCTTCCCCTTGTATTTGGTAAAGGGCGCGGATACAGTCCACATGGCTGGTAAAAGAGAAAAGGAGAGAGTGTTTTTAAGTTGGTCTGCTCTTTCACATGCCATTATGAAGAAAAAAAAAGGGGGGGGGGGGGTGTGACACAGGATATTCTGTATACTCATGTCCCTTCAGGTGCCGTATTAAAGCTGATAATTAGTGTTGAGCGAACCCGAACCGCACTGTTCGGGTTCGTACCGAACATTACGGTTTTTGTTCCCCGGACCCCAACATTTCACTGTATGTTCGTGTTGGAGTTCGGGGATTACATTGTATGTAATGCTATTGGCTTTCTATAAACCGAAATAGAGTCCCCATTCATAAGAATAGGTCAATTGACCTATTCATATGAATGGGGACACTCACCCACATTTTACTTCATTTTGCAGCCCTCTAGCCCTTTCCAGGACTTTTTTAGAGGCATTATAGTGGCCAAAAGTTCGTGTCCCCATTGACTTCAATGGGGTCCGGGGTCAAGTTCGAGCACGGACCGGGACATTTTTTTCAAAGTTTGGCTGAACCCGAACATCCAGGTGTCCACTCAACTCTACTGATAATTCATCTCTGTGAAAGGCAGGAAGATGTTTTTGCTTTGCGTAAGGCAGAAAGAAAAAGTAACATTTTGGCGCCAGGCCAAAGGAAGGAGGGTCTGATATAGCCATCAGGATAGATCAAAGTATAACGGCTGCTGTAGTTTTATCCTGAAAACAAATTTACAGCCACATCCAACGTCTGTGAGAGGGAATGCACAGGAGATGGACTGCCCCTGCCCCTCTCCCTGCAGCAGTTTTCAGGCTTTCCTTTAAATTCCATCATTAGCCATTACAGTGGAATCAGCCTCTCTCTGTTAAACACAGCTGGTCCAAGTGCATAGAATGCAGCCGACTGTGTACTGTGATTGAACACAAAGGCTTGTGAAGACAGGATAGGCTTCCAGACAGACCGGTTTCTTTTTTTTTATACACTTATCGAATAATCTTTTAACAGAAGACTATTACAAAATAAAATGCAATACGATGCCATTTGTAAGATAAGTGGTTTGCTTAATGTGAGGCCAATACAGTGACAGATTCAGATATATGCAACGTCTGAAACACATTATATTACAAAGCATGTCATAAAAATACTCTCTAGCAAAAAGGGCCCTGTCACTTTATTAACCCAATACCTTGAACGTATGGAAGGCTGCTTTATTCACGAGAGAGAGAGTAGCAGGGAATTACACACTTACGGCCGAAGGAGACGAGTTGGAAAAATTCTCCCAATCAGCTGTACTGTGAGAATTGTACCGACTCGGCTACTTTGGCCTTGAGTTTGACATTTCCTTCTGAATGGCCTCTTTCATGAATTAAGTCCTATGTGAAGTGCTTTATTTCCTTGCTATTTAAATACCGGCAGCACAGATGGGAACATAGAGCATATAGAGGAACGGAATAAATCTAGGAATAGAGAGGCCGCACACAGAGGGTTTTCTGCAGAACTCAGCAGTAACAGAGACTTACACACAGCAGGATATCAGCAGGGGGTTTTGAGCCAATACATTTTTCTTAAAGGAATACTAAACTTTTTTTTAACCCTCGCTTGCTTAGAGGGAGCAAGGGTTAAAAAATTTTTTACAAAAAATAAAGTGTCCTCCCCAAATAAACCAGGCGTGACTCTTTAGAGAGGCACGTGGGTTGACTCTCAGCTCTGCCTCACAGTTGAGGCAGAGTCCCTGGGGATGATGGTATGCACACAGCCAATCAGAGCGGGGGCTGAGTTGTGTGGGGGCCACACTCTGCTAGTGCAGAGAGAGACCGTGGTTATTAAATGGGATCGCCACAGGGCACTGACCAGATTCCCGATTCACATGGAAGCATGGCAGCTATCGGTCAGAGGATAAACTGGCGTGTACTATCAAAAGTACATACCAGTTCATCCTCATCCTAGGGGCATTGCATTTCTAGTGTGCTTCTAGCTGAATATAACAAAACATGGCCACTGAAAAGGATGTTTAAAAGTAACACACTTTAACAATTTAGTTTTGCACTAAAATGGAGCTCTTCAATTGCTATATGGCTCCCCGATAGGGAGGCAACTCTTCCCTTGCTATATGGCTCCCCGATAGGGAGGCAACTCTTCCCTTGCTATATGGCTCCCCGATAGGGAGGCAACTCTTCCCTTGCTATATGGCTCCCCGATAGGGAGGCAACTCTTCCCTTGCTATATGGCTCCCCGATAGGGAGGCAACTCTTCCCTTGCTATATAGCTCCCCGGTGGCGGGAACTCTTCCCTTGCTATATAGCTCCCCGGTGGCGGGAACTCTTCCCTTGCTATATAGCTCCCCGGTGGCGGGAACTCTTCCCTTGCTATATAGCTCCCCGGTGGCTGGAACTCTTCCCTTGCTATGTTTTCCTAGCCCCAGTTAGTTGGAGGACTATGTTTAGTTCCATCCCCCCCATTGTATACTAATGTCTGTGATGTCATGTGTATGTCTTTTTATATAAGTCTGTGTTGTTACACAAATAAAGGAGTTGTTCAATCTTGCTGTACCTAACTGCTAGATGTCCTGTCTATTTGGGTACAAAGAGCAAGAGTCCAGGAAACACTTGCTGGGTGAATGCTGAGCTGTAATCGGGGGGCTAGGAGGTGATTTCCCACAACGGACAGAGGGTCTACTTCGTCCGGTAGACGGTCTGTTACACTCTTTCCTTGCTATATAGCTCCCCGGTGGCGGGAACTCTTCCCTTGGTATATAGCTCCCCAATGGCGGGAACTCTTCCCTTGCTATATAGCTCCCCAGTGGTGGGAACTCTTCCCATGCTATATAGCACCCATGATTTGGGATCACCAAAGGGCAAGAAGAGAATCATGGGAGTTTTAGTTCACCGTCAGATGGTTTGGCTGCAAGGATTCTCCATTCCAAATAGCACAGAATAAAGTCATCCCGAATTCTAAAAAAAAAAAAAAAAAAGTCTTGACAGTGAATATTTAATGGATAAAACCTGGCTTCACCAGTACACACTGCTAACTGGAATTAAGCCTGTTACTAAAAGAAAGAAAAAAAAATATCTTCCATTTGCAGAGATGTTGAAAGTTTTGGCATCCTGAGAGCTATACAAAGACCTGCTCCGAGTCTGCAGCTGGAGACGGAATATAAAAAGGGGTGTTTGGAAAGTGTTGTGCAGAAGACGATGATGGCCATTACAGGAAATATGAATCAGCGTCTGAATCATGTTCCTGATCGTGAAACCGCGCCAAGTAACCCTTTCTCTGCTGCAGTAAGGGCTAAATCCAGACACTACAGAGGATCATTTATCCATTCTTAGGACCCTGAGATGGTTTGGATAAACAATAAGGGTACCTGTCTGGAAGGTGTGCCACACAGCACTGAATAACTGGGGGGAATTATTTTTTAAATTAATATATGCTGCTCAACATTCACCCTGATGCGATAAATACAATTATTACTTGTTTGTTTTAAAGGGTCTGTCTAGTGCTCAAAATGCATCTTCCAAATATTAATGCATATTAATGTGCTTTCAAAGTACTTTAAAATGCATGTCTTACATTTTGCATTGCATAAAATATGATTATGATGAAATCTAAGATGAATTTGTGAAATTACAGTAGTTTGAAAGAAGCCAGGACTGCCCACGCTAGCTGAGTAAAAAAAAAAAAAAATCAATTTCATCTTTTTTTATGGCCACAGGAACCCATGAGAATAATATTCATATGAATTGAATATTCTGTTTCTCTAGTGAAGTCCTCAGATAATGTGTTGCACTGTTGAGAGATCCTACTGTGTACAAGAGCAGAGCATGTGATTAAACGAAAGAAAACTGATACATGCTCAGTGCGTACACAATATCAATACCTGTAGGGTAGGATAGAATGCAGGGGAGGGCTTCGGTTTATAGTTTCATTAAGAGGGTCTCTCTGCCTGTAAATGTGGCTTCCCGGTGGGAGTAAGGTAGTTTGGGATGCAGTGCATTTATTGTTTTGGCAGAATATAAAGCAGATGCAAAGAAGGAGAGAAAACTGTTTGATTTTGATCTGCAATCGTTGAGAAAATGACATGCAATTTCAGATCTGTATTACTTAATTCACTGCAAGCACTGTCTAGGCGATGAAGACCCCTGAAAATCGAAACATGTCTCATGTTTTTTTTTTTTTCAATAAATAAAATTGAAACAATAAAAACAGTTCATATAAAAAGGTCTCCTCTTTCATATAATATCATTTATATCAAAGGCCTATCCCTGTATCATTTCGTATTTTAATGACACTGAAATAGGAGGGAGCAGGCAGACAGTGGGACAGACACAAGATGTCAGCACTGTAGTAGTAGTAGCAGAACAGATCATGTTACAGATATATAAGCACGTTGATGGTGATGATGGTGATGATAAAAAGTTTTAAATATTTTAAAAACAGTTTAGTACTTTCAAACTTCTTTTTCAAAACTTACCGCTTGAAAATTCCCAACTGGAATATGTGAGCCAAACCCAGTGAAAAGCACTGTGGGTATCCATCTGTCCTGTACCAGACGAAGCTGAGCGCTTGGATGAGGCATCCGGGAATTAGCAAGGCAAGTGTCCATCCTGCCCACAGGCACTGAGCAGAGAGAAAATAATGCACGATCACAGCACACTCTGCAACAAAGAGATGATCAATTATAATAAATTCTGGGGTTCTTGGAGGGCCATAAGACTCCATGAGGACTATGGACCCTCTGTGGGTCAAGAATCACCCCCTCCCAAAGGAGCTATGGGTCATGGAAGCCCGCGTGCCCTAGCACTGGAAGGGGTTATAGCATTCTCAAAGGACATATCACTGCCACGCTTGTTACCTGTCCCCTGGATTTACTATTGACTAGCTCTATGGGGCCTCATGTTGGACCCTGTTCCAAAAGCCCCACGAGCCTGTCACTACCTAGGACCTTTGCCCTGTACACACATTGTCAGGGACCCGAGGCTCCCATTCAGTGCAACAAGGAATGCAACACACGGTGGCCAGGCAAAGCTATTCCAAGTAGTGTGTGCAATGTTATTTTATGTTAGTGTTGAAATGTGTTCTTATCTAATCAATAAGTGTTTGCTGTCCTGTGAGCCATCTATTGTCCCTTGTAGCCTGACACTCTGGGTCTAAAAGGTGTCATGCTTAACTATGTTAAGTTATGCTGTATTTAAATTACCTGGTTTAAGGAGAGAGAGAGAGAGAGAGAGAGAGATCAAAATATTGATCAACTTTATATTTTTAAAGATTTAACCAAATGTAGACATTTAAAGCTAGAAACCTAGAAATGCTTTAATGAAAAAATACTTATAAAGCACCTTATTGGGCCCTCTATGCTCTGTGTATCTCTATCAGGGGGCAGATCTTCCAAACCAAGATGCCCACCCCCTGGTAGAGCAGAGCTATAGGGAGCAAAGGGTTCAATAAATTAATTGTATTCTTTCATTAAAACATTTATAAAAGAAAATGTCTACACTTGATGCCATCTCAAATTAACACAACTTTTTGCCATTAACTTGGGTAGTGAGAAGATTCATGTAACTGTATCCGGCTATGAGAAAAAGCAGGGACCCTCAGATGCCCACGCACATCTCATGGGGTCATCAGATGCCCACATAAGCTCCAGGGACCCCTACATGCCCACATAACCTCCAGGGACCCCTACATGCCCACATAACCTCCAGGGACCCCTACATGCCCACATAACCTCCAGGGACCCCTACATGCCCACATAACCTCCAGGGACCCCTACATGCCCACATAAGCTCCAGGGACCCCTACATGCCCACATAAGCTCCAGGGACCCCTACATGCCCACATAACCTCCAGGGACCCCTACATGCCCACATAACCTCCAGGGACCCCTACATGCCCACATAACCTCCAGGGACCCCTACATGCCCACATAACCTCCAGGGACCCCTACATGCCCACATAACCTCCAGGGACCCCAAGATGCCCACAAATTCTCCAGGGACCCCTACATGCCCACATAACCTCCAGGGACCCCTACATGCCCACATAACCTCCAGGGACCCCTACATGCCCACATAACCTCCAGGGACCCCAAGATGCCCACAAATTCTCCAGGGACCCCAAAACCTCCAGGAACCCCCAAGGAGGATACCTCAGCACAATGTTTACACACGGAAGCACTCACCCGCCCCCCTCTCCGCCAGATACAGGAGCAAACTCACGGCCAGAGCCGCCGCCGCCGCCATCCCTGCGCTACACTCGGCCGTATTTCCCGCTTAGCATCTGGCCACGCCCCCCAAGCACCCGCCTCCTGCTCAGACACAGTGCGGGGGGGCGGAGTTAAGAAAGCGGACTTCAATACAGTAGGCTAGGACTAGGAGCAGAGTCCGGGCTGGAGGCGGAGACTGGGAGGGGAATCTGGGTAGGTAGGCGGGGACTCGGAGAAGAATCCAGGCCTGGAGGCGGAGAAGATGGTATCACGGGGGCGGTGTAGAACCAAGACCACGCCCCCATATCCAATGAACCTCTGGGCGCTGTTAGGGGCGACAGGACTCTCGGTCACATGACTAGCCAACGGTAAGCTCCCCGGCTATTTTGAAACTGCAACCCCCATAATGCCTTTGTGCATTATTCTCTGATTTAGCATCATGGGAGTTGTAGTTCGTGAACAGTTTCAGAGCACAGTGGCTCCTCAGGCTCTGACTCCTTACTCTCATGATGCTCAGCCACTAAATCATGCATATTGACTACATCTGGAGAGGGAGATACATGTGAGCTCAGCCTGGATATACTCTGGCACTGCAGATTTTGCAAAGTCTATTGCCAGTGATGCTCAGCCAGCAAACGCATCAGCAGTTTGTAGGATCACTAAAAATATATGCAGCAGGATTGGCATTTTAAAAAAGCATTATAGCCCTGCATTCTCCTAATTAATCTTCAAACAAATATATCTTAAATAAGAATAAATTCCTTCATTATCCAGTCAATTTCCTCTTATTTTTTTTTATTGTTTGCCTTCAGGAACCAATGAGAATAATGCCATTCAAATGAATGGAATATCCTGTCTCTCTAGTAATGTCATCAGACATTTCACTGTTAAGAGATCCTACATGTACAAGAACAAGGTCACTCAGGGTCCACACAATGTATTCAGTTGAAAGAGCACAGGTAGTTACTAAGTGAAACAAAACTTTATATGCTCAGTGTTTATGTAATCAGTGCTGCCGCACCTGCAGTAAACATGCAGAGTAATCACTGGGGAGGGCTTGAGTCAAATATTAAAAATGTGATGTATACAGAATGCCTGCATCAAATCACACAGGGATAAAAGCCTGTGCACTATACAAGCAGTAACCTTCATCTTGCACCCAAGTGAGTTTGGGGATTAGACTGTCCCATTAAGAGGCCATAAGGTCATCATGAGAAATGTACTAAGCAAATGCTCTTTTCCAGTAGTCAAATAAAAAGCTCACTTTTTTGAAGTTGGAATGACTTTCACATAATTCCTACAAAAGAAAGAAAGGAAACCTATCATCTGATGTCACCACAGAAGCACTATGTTAATCAGCCACACATGCATAATAAAACATACAGATAACAGGTACCATAACCATGTGAGGAGTGAAAAACTCCCAATTTAGGCCTTGTTTCCAGGGACACAGACAGAATCCAATTGATCAGGGTAGTGATAGGCCCGATCATGATTAATTCGATTGTGTGTGTGTGTGTGTGTATGTATCCATCCTACATACTGCCAGGCTGCACTTTACATGAATTGGATTGTGTGTGTGTATATACATCCTACATACTGCCAGGCTGCACTTTACATGAATTGGATTGTGTGTGTGTGTATATCCATCCTACATACTGCCAGGCTGCACTTTACATGAATTGGATAGTGTGTCTGTGTGTATATACATCCTACATACTGCCGGGCTGCACTTTACATGAATTGGATTGTGTCTGTGTGTATATACATACTACATACTGCCGGGCTGCACTTTACATGAATTGGATTGTGTGTGTGTGTATACATCCTACATACTGCCGGGCTGCACTTTACATGAATTGGATTGTGTGTGTGTATGTACATCCTACATACTGCCGGGCTGCACTTTACATGAATTGGATTGTGTGTGTGTATATCCATCCTACATACTGCCGGGCTGCACTTTACATGAATTGGATTGTGTGTGTATATACATCCTACATACTGCTGGGCTGCACTTTACATGAATTGGATTGTGTGTGTGTGTATACATCCTACATACTGCCGGGCTGCACTTTACATGAATTGGATTGTGTCTGTGTATATACATCCTACATACTGCTGGGCTGCACTTTACATGAATTGGATTGTGTGTGTGTGTATACATCCTACATACTGACGGGCTGCACTTTACATGAATTGGATTGTGTGTGTGTATATACATACTACATACTGCCGGGCTGCACTTTACATGAATTGGATTGTGTGTGTGTGTGTATATACATCCTACATACTGCCGTGCTGCAAGTTACATGTATTGGATTGTGTGTGTGTGTATATACATCCTACATACTGCCGGGCTGCAAGTTACATGAATTGGATTGTGTGTGTGTATATACATCCTACATACTGCCGGGCTGCACTTTACATGAATTGGATTGTGTCTGTGTGTGTATATACATCCTACATACTGCCGGGCTGCACTTTACATGAATTGGATTGTGTGTGTGTGTGTGTGTGTATACATCCTACATACTGCCGGGCTGCACTTTACATGAATTGGATTGTGTCTGTGTATATACATCCTACATACTGTTGGGCTGCACTTTACATGAATTGGATTGTGTGTGTGTGTATACATCCTACATACTGCCGGGCTGCACTTTACATGAATTGGATTGTGTGTGTGTATATACATACTACATACTGCCGGGCTGCACTTTACATGAATTGGATTGTGTGTGTGTGTGTATATACATCCTACATACTGCCGGGCTGCAAGTTACATGGATTGGATTGTGTGTGTGTGTATATACATCCTACATACTGCCGGGCTGCAAGTTACATGAATTGGATTGTGTGTGTGTATATACATCCTACATACTGCCGGGCTGCACTTTACATGAATTGGATTGTGTGTGTGTGTATATCCATCCTACATACTGCCGGGCTGCACTTTACATGAATTGGATTGTGTGTGTGTATATACATACTACATACTGCCGGGCTGCACTTTACATGAATTGGATTGTGTGTGTGTGTGTATATACATCCTACATACTGCCGTGCTGCAAGTTACATGGATTGGATTGTGTGTGTGTGTATATACATCCTACATACTGCCGGGCTGCAAGTTACATGAATTGGATTGTGTGTGTGTATATACATCCTACATACTGCCGGGCTGCACTTTACATGAATTGGATTGTGTCTGTGTGTGTATATACATCCTACATACTGCCGGGCTGCACTTTACATGAATTGGATTGTGTGTGTGTGTGTGTATACATCCTACATACTGCCGGGCTGCACTTTACATGAATTGGATTGTGTCTGTGTATATACATCCTACATACTGCTGGGCTGCACTTTACATGAATTGGATTGTGTGTGTGTGTATACATCCTACATACTGCCGGGCTGCACTTTACATGAATTGGATTGTGTGTGTGTATATACATACTACATACTGCCGGGCTGCACTTTACATGAATTGGATTGTGTGTGTGTGTGTATATACATCCTACATACTGCCGGGCTGCAAGTTACATGGATTGGATTGTGTGTGTGTGTGTATATACATCCTACATACTGCCGGGCTGCAAGTTACATGAATTGGATTGTGTGTGTGTATATACATCCTACATACTGCCGGGCTGCACTTTACATGAATTGGATTGTGTGTGTGTGTATATCCATCCTACATACTGCCGGGCTGCACTTTACATGAATTGGATTGTGTGTGTGTGTATATACATCCTACATACTGCTGGGCTGCACTTTACATGAATTGGATTGTGTGTGTGTGTATACATCCTACATACTGCCGGGCTGTACTTTACATGAATTGGATTGTGTGTGTGTGTGTATATACATCCTACATACTGCCAGGCTGCACTTTACATGAATTGGATTGTGTGTGTGTGTGTGTATACATCCTACATACTGCCGGGCTGCACTTTACATGAATTGGATTGTGTGTGTGTGTATATACATCCTACATACTGCCAGGCTGCACTTTACATGAATTGGATTGTGTGTGTGTGTATATACATCCTACATACTGCCGGGCTGCACTTTACATGAATTGGATTGTGTGTGTGCGTATATACATCCTACATACTGCCGGGCTGCACTTTACATGAGTTGGATCGTGTCTGTGTGTATATACATCCTACATACTGCCAGGCTGCACTTTACATGAATTGGATTGTGTGTGTGTGTATATACATCCTACATACTGCCGGGTTGCACTTTACATGAATTGGATTGTGTGTGTGTGTATACATCCTACATACTGCCGGGCTGCACTTTACATGAATTGGATTGTGTGTGTGTGTATACATCCTACATACTGCCGGGCTGCACTTTACATGAATTGGATTGTGTCTGTGTGTATATACATCCTACATACTGCCGGGCATCACTTTACATGAATTGGATTGTGTCTGTGTGTATATACATCCTACATACTGCCGGGCTCCACTTTACATGAATTGGATTGTGTGTCTGTGTGTATATACATCCTACATACTGCCGGGCTGTACTTTACATGAATTGGATTGTGTGTCTGTGTGTATATACATCCTACATACTGCCGGGCTGTACTTTACATGAATTGGATTGTGTGTCTGTGTGTATCTACATCCTACATACTGCCGGGCTGTACTTTACATGAATTGGATTGTGTGTCTGTGTGTATCTACATCCTACATACTGCCGGGCTGCACTTTACATGAATTGGATTGTGTGTCTGTGTGTATATACATCCTACATACTGCCGGGCTGCACTTTACATGAATTGGATTGTGTGTCTGTGTGTATATACATCCTACATACTGCCGGGCTGTACTTTACATGAATTGGATTGTGTGTCTGTGTGTATATACATCCTACATACTGCCGGGCTGCACTTTACATGAATTGGATTGTGTGTCTGTGTGTATATACATCCTACATACTGCCGGGCTGTACTTTACATGAATTGGATTGTGTGTCTGTGTGTATCTACATCCTATATACTGCCGGGCTGTACTTTACATGAATTGGATTGTGTGTCTGTGTGTATCTACATCCTACATAGTGCCGGGCTGCACTTTACATGAATTGGATTGTGTGTCTGTGTGTATCTACATCCTACATACTGCCGGGCTGCACTTTACATGAATTGGATTGTGTGTGTGTGTATACATCCTACATACTGCCGGGCTGCACTTTACATGAATTGGATTGTGTGTGTGTATATACATACTACATACTGCCGGGCTGCACTTTACATGAATTGGATTGTGTGTGTGTGTGTATATACATCCTACATACTGCCGGGCTGCAAGTTACATGGATTGGATTGTGTGTGTGTGTATATACATCCTACATACTGCCGGGCTGCAAGTTACATGAATTGGATTGTGTGTGTGTATATACATCCTACATACTGCCGGGCTGCACTTTACATGAATTGGATTGTGTGTGTGTGTATATCCATCCTACATACTGCCGGGCTGCACTTTACATGAATTGGATTGTGTGTGTGTGTATATACATCCTACATACTGCTGGGCTGCACTTTACATGAATTGGATTGTGTGTGTGTGTATACATCCTACATACTGCCGGGCTGTACTTTACATGAATTGGATTGTGTGTCTGTGTGTATCTACATCCTACATACTGCCGGGCTGCACTTTACATGAATTGGATTGTGTGTCTGTGTGTATCTACATCCTACATACTGCCGGGCTGCACTTTACATGAATTGGATTGTGTCTGTGTGTATATACATCCTACATACTGCCGGGCTGCACTTTACATGAATTGGATTGTGTGTGTGTGTATATACATCCTACATACTGCCGGGCTGTACTTTACATGAATTGGATTGTGTCTGTGTATATACATCCTACATACTGCCGGGCTGCACTTTACATGAATTGGATTGTGTGTGTGTGTATATACATCCTACATCCTGCCGGGCTGCACTTTACATGAATTGGATTGTGTGTGTGTGTGTGTGTGTGTGTATATACATCCTACATACTGCCGGGCTGTACTTTACATGAAGTGGATTGTGTGTGTGTGTGTGTATATACATCCTACATACTGCCGGCCTGCACTTTACATGAATTGGATTGTGTGTGTGTGTGTGTGTATATACATCCTACATACTGCCGGGCTGTACTTTACATGAAGTGGATTGTGTGTGTGTGTGTGTGTATATACATCCTACACACTGCCGGGCTGCACTTTACATGAATTGGATTGTGTGTGTGTGTGTATATCCATCCTACATACTGCCGGGCTGCACTTTACATGAATTGGATTGTGTCTGTCTGTAAATACATCCTACATACTGCTGGCCTGCACTTTACATGAATTGGATTGTGTGTGTGTGTGTGTGTGTGTGTATATCCATCCTACATACTGCCAGGCTGCACGTTACATGAATTGGATTGTGTCTCTGTGTGTATATACATCCTACATACTGCCAGGCTGCACTTTACATGTATTGGATTGTGTGTGTGGATATACATCCTACATACTGCCGGGCTGCACTTTACATGAATTGGATTGTGTCTGTGTGTATATACATCCTACATACTGCTGGCCTGCACTTTACATGAATTGGATTGTGTGTGTGTGTATATACATCCTACATACTGCCGGCCTGCACTTTACATGAATTGGATTGTGTGTCTGTGTGTGTGTGTGTATATATATCCTACATACTGCTGGTTGCACTTTACATGAATTGGATTGTGTGTGTGTATATACATCCTACATCCTGCCGGGCTGCACGTTACATGAATTGAATTGTGTCTGTGTGTATATACATCCTACATACTACCTGGCTGCACGTTACATGAATTGGATTGTGTCTGTTTGTATATACATCCTACATACTGCCAGGCTGCACTTTACATGAATTGGATTGTGTGTGTGTGTGTGTGTGTGTGTGTATTTACATCCTACATACTGCCGGGCTGCACTTTACATGAATTGGATTGTGTGTGTGTGTATATCCATCCTACATACTGCCGGGCTGCACTTTACATGAATTGGATTGTGTGTGTGTGTATATACATCCTACATACTGCCAGGCTGCACTTTACATGAATTGTATTGTGTCTGTGTGTATATACATCCTACATACTGCCGGGCTGCACTTTACATGAATTGGATTGTGTGTGTGTGTATATACATCCTACATACTGCTGGGCTGCACTTTACGTGAATTGGATTGTGTCTGTGTATATACATCCTACATACTGCCGGGCTGTACTTTACATGAATTGGATTGTGTGTGTGTGTATATCCATCCTACATACTGCCGGGCTGCACTTTACATGAATTGGATTGTGTGTGTGTGTATATACATCCTACATACTGTCGGGCTGCACTTTACATGAATTGGATTGTGTGTGTGTGTATATACATACTACATACTGCCGGGCTGCACTTTACATGAATTGGATTGTGTCTCTGTGTATATACATCCTACATACTGCCGGGCTGCACTTTACATGAATTGGATTGTGTGTGTGTGTGTGTATATACATCCTACATACTGCCGGGCTGCACTTTACATGAATTGGATTGTGTGTGTGTGTATATACATCCTACATCCTGCCGGGCTGCACGTTACATGAATTGAATTGTGTGTGTGTGTATATACATCCTACATACTGCCGGGCTGCACTTTACATGAATTGGATTGTGTGTGTGTATATATCCATCCTACATGCTGCTGGACTGTTCTTTACATGAATTGGATTGTGTGTGTGTGTGTGTGTATATATGCATCCTACATACTGCCGGGCTGCACTTTACATGAATTGGATTGTGTCTGTGTGTATACATCCTACATACTGCCGGGCTGCACTTTACATGAATTGGATTGTGTGTGTCTGTGTCTATATACATCCTACATACTGCCGGGCTGCACTTTACATGAATTGGATTGTGTGTGTGTGTATATCCATCCTACATACTGCCGGGCTGCACTTTACATGAATTGGATTGTGTGTGTGTGTATATACATCCTACATACTGCCAGGCTGCACTTTACATGAATTGGATTGTGTGTGTGTGTATATACATCCTACATACTGCTGGGCTGCACTTTACATGAATTGGATTGTGTCTGTGTATATACATCCTACATACTGCCGGGCTGCACTTTACATGAATTGGATTGTGTGTGTGTGTATATCCATCCTACATACTGCCAGGCTGCACTTTACATGAATTGGATTGTGTGTGTGTGTATATACATCCTACATACTGCCGGGCTGCACTTTACATGAATTGGATTGTGTGTGTGTGTATATACATCCTACATACTGCCAGGCTGCACTTTACATGAATTGGATTGTGTGTGTGTGTATATACATCCTACATACTGCTGGGCTGCACTTTACATGAATTGGATTGTGTCTGTGTATATACATCCTACATACTGCCGGGCTGCACTTTACATGAATTGGATTGTGTGTGTGTGTATATCCATCCTACATACTGCCAGGCTGCACTTTACATGAATTGGATTGTGTCTGTGTGTATATACATCCTACATACTGCCCGGCTGCACTTTACATGAATTGGATTGTGTCTGTGTATATACATCCTACATACTGCCGGGCTGCACTTTACATGAATTGGATTGTGTGTGTGTGTATATACATCCTACATCCTGCCGGGCTGCACGTTACATGAATTGAATTGTGTCTGTGTGTATATACATCCTACATACTGCCGGGTTGCACTTTACATGAATTGGATTGTGTGTGTGTGTGTGTGTATATACATCCTACATACTGCCAGGCTGCACTTTACATGAATTGGATTGTGTGTGTATATACATCCTACATACTGCCGGGTTGCGCTTTACATGAATTGGATTGTGCGTGTGTATATACATCCTACATACTGCTGGGCTGCACTTTACATGAATTGGATTGTGTGTGTGTGTATATACATCCTACATACTGCCGGGCTGCACGTTACATGAATTGTATTGTGTCTGTGTGTATATACATCCTACATACTGCCAGGCTGCACTTTACATGAATTGGATTGTGTGTGTGTGTGTGTATATACATCCTACATACTGCCGGGCTGCACTTTACATGAATTGGATTGTGTGTGTGTATATCCATCCTACATGCTGCTGGTTTGTTCTTTACATGAATTGGATTGTGTGTGTGTGTGTGTGTGTGTATATATGCATCCTACATACTGCCGGGCTGCACTTTACATGAATTGGATTGTGTCTGTGTGTATACATCCTACATACTGCCGGGCTGCACTTTACATGAATTGGATTGTGTGTGTCTGTGTCTATATACATCCTACATACTGCCGGGCTGCACTTTACATGAATTGGATTGTGTGTGTGTGTATATCGATCCTACATACTGCCGGGCTGCACTTTACATGAATTGGATTGTGTGTGTGTGTATATACATCCTACATACTGCCAGGCTGCACTTTACATGAATTGGATTGTGTGTGTGTGTGTGTGTGTATATACATCCTACATACTGCTGGGCTGCACTTTACATGAATTGGATTGTGTCTGTGTATATACATCCTACATACTGCCGGGCTGCACTTTCCATGAATTGGATTGTGTGTGTGTGTATATACATCCTACATCCTGCCGGGCTGCACTTTACATGAATTGGATTGTGTGTGTGTGTGTGTGTGTGTGTGTGTGTGTGTATATACATCCTACATACTGCCGGGCTGCACTTTACATGAATTGGATTGTGTGTGTGTATATCCATCCTACATGCTGCTGGGCTGCACTTTACATGAATTGGATTGTGTGTGTCTGTGTCTATATACATCCTACATACTGCCGGGCTGCACTTTACATGTATTGGATTGTATCTGTGTGTATATACATCCTACATACTTCCGGGCTGCACTTTGCATGAATTGGATTGTGTCTGTGTGTATATCCATCCTACATACTGCCGGGCTGCACTTTACATGAATTGGATTGTGTCTGTGTGTATATACATCCTACATACTGCCGGGCTGCACTTTACATGAATTGGATTGTGTGTGTGTATATATACATCCTACATACTGCCAGGCTGCACTTTACATGAATTGGATTGTGTGTGTGTGTATATACATCCTACATACTGCCAGGCTGCACTTTACATGAATTGGATTGTGTGTGTGTGTGTATATACATCCTACATACTGCCGGGCTGGACTTTACATGAATTGGATTGTGTCTGTGTGTATATACATCCTACATACTGCCGGGCTGCACTTTACATGAATTGGATTGTGTGTGTGTGTATATCGATCCTACATACTGCCGGGCTGCACTTTACATGAATTGGATTGTGTGTGTGTGTATATACATCCTACATACTGCCAGGCTGCACTTTACATGAATTGGATTGTGTGTGTGTGTGTGTGTGTATATACATCCTACATACTGCTGGGCTGCACTTTACATGAATTGGATTGTGTCTGTGTATATACATCCTACATACTGCCGGGCTGCACTTTCCATGAATTGGATTGTGTGTGTGTGTATATACATCCTACATCCTGCCGGGCTGCACTTTACATGAATTGGATTGTGTGTGTGTGTGTGTGTGTGTGTGTGTGTATATACATCCTACATACTGCCGGGCTGCACTTTACATGAATTGGATTGTGTGTGTGTATATCCATCCTACATGCTGCTGGGCTGCACTTTACATGAATTGGATTGTGTGTGTCTGTGTCTATATACATCCTACATACTGCCGGGCTGCACTTTACATGTATTGGATTGTATCTGTGTGTATATACATCCTACATACTTCCGGGCTGCACTTTGCATGAATTGGATTGTGTCTGTGTGTATATCCATCCTACATACTGCCGGGCTGCACTTTACATGAATTGGATTGTGTCTGTGTGTATATACATCCTACATACTGCCGGGCTGCACTTTACATGAATTGGATTGTGTGTGTGTATATATACATCCTACATACTGCCAGGCTGCACTTTACATGAATTGGATTGTGTGTGTGTGTATATACATCCTACATACTGCCAGGCTGCACTTTACATGAATTGGATTGTGTGTGTGTGTGTGTGTGTGTATATACATCCTACATACTGCCGGGCTGGACTTTACATGAATTGGATTGTGTCTGTGTGTATATACATCCTACATACTGCCGGGCTGCAAGTTACATGGATTGGATTGTGTCTGTGTGTATATACATCCTACATACTGCCAGGCTGTACTTTACATGAATTGGATTGTGTCTGTGTGTATACATCCTACATACTGCCGGGCTGCACTTTACATGAATTGGATTGTGTGTGTCTGTGTCTATATACATCCTACATTCTGCCGGGCTGCACTTTACATGAATTGGATTGTGTGTGTGTGTGTATATCGATCCTACATACTGCCGGGCTGCACTTTACATGAATTGGATTGTGTGTGTGTGTGTGTATATACATCCTACATACTGCCAGGCTGCACTTTACATGAATTGGATTGTGTGTGTGTGTGTGTGTGTGTGTGTGTGTGTGTGTGTGTATATACATCCTACATACTGCTGGGCTGCACTTTACATGAATTGGATTGTGTCTGTGTATATACATCCTACATCCTGCCGGGCTGCACTTTACATGAATTGGATTGTGTGTGTGTGTGTATATACATCCTACATCCTGCCGGGCTGCACTTTACATGAATTGGATTGTGTGTGTGTGTATATACATCCTACATACTGCCGGGCTGCACTTTACATGAATTGGATTGTGTGTGTGTGTATATACATCCTACATACTGCCGGGCTGCACTTTACATGAATTGGATTGTGTGTGTGTGTATATACATCCTACATACTGCCGGGCTGCACTTTACATGAATTGGATTGTGTGTGTGTGTATATTCATCCTACATACTGCCGGGCTGCACGTTACATGAATTGGTTTGTGTCTGTGTGTATATACATCCTACATACTGCCAGGCTGCACTTTACATGAATTGGATTGTGTGTGTGTGTGTGTGTGTCTATATACATACTGCCGGGCTGCACTTTACATGAATTGGATTGTGTGTGTGTATATCCATCCTACATGCTGCTGGGCTGTTCTTTACATGAATTGGATTGTGTGTGTGTGTGTGTGTGTGTATATATGCATCCTACATACTGCCGGGCTGCACTTTACATGAATTGGATTGTGTCTGTGTGTATACATCCTACATACTGCCGGGCTGCACTTTACATGAATTGGATTGTGTGTGTCTGTGTCTATATACATCCTACATACTGCCGGGCTGCACTTTACATGTATTGGATTGTATCTGTGTGTATATACATCCTACATACTTCCGGGCTGCACTTTGCATGAATTGGATTGTGTCTGTGTGTATATCCATCCTACATACTGCCGGGCTGCACTTTACATGAATTGGATTGTGTCTGTGTGTATATACATCCTACATACTGCCGGGCTGCACTTTACATGAATTGGATTGTGTGTGTGTATATATACATCCTAAATACTGCCAGGCTGCACTTTACATGAATTGGATTGTGTGTGTGTGTGTATATCGATCCTACATACTGCCGGGCTGCACTTTACATGAATTGGATTGTGTGTGTGTGTGTGTATATACATCCTACATACTGCCAGGCTGCACTTTACATGAATTGGATTGTGTGTGTGTGTGTGTGTGTGTGTGTGTGTGTGTGTGTATATACATCCTACATACTGCTGGGCTGCACTTTACATGAATTGGATTGTGTCTGTGTATATACATCCTACATCCTGCCGGGCTGCACTTTACATGAATTGGATTGTGTGTGTGTGTGTATATACATCCTACATCCTGCCGGGCTGCACTTTACATGAATTGGATTGTGTGTGTGTGTATATACATCCTACATACTGCCGGGCTGCACTTTACATGAATTGGATTGTGTGTGTGTGTATATACATCCTACATACTGCCGGGCTGCACTTTACATGAATTGGATTGTGTGTGTGTGTATATACATCCTACATACTGCCGGGCTGCACTTTACATGAATTGGATTGTGTGTGTGTGTATATTCATCCTACATACTGCCGGGCTGCACGTTACATGAATTGGTTTGTGTCTGTGTGTATATACATCCTACATACTGCCAGGCTGCACTTTACATGAATTGGATTGTGTGTGTGTGTGTGTGTGTCTATATACATACTGCCGGGCTGCACTTTACATGAATTGGATTGTGTGTGTGTATATCCATCCTACATGCTGCTGGGCTGTTCTTTACATGAATTGGATTGTGTGTGTGTGTGTGTGTGTGTATATATGCATCCTACATACTGCCGGGCTGCACTTTACATGAATTGGATTGTGTCTGTGTGTATACATCCTACATACTGCCGGGCTGCACTTTACATGAATTGGATTGTGTGTGTCTGTGTCTATATACATCCTACATACTGCCGGGCTGCACTTTACATGTATTGGATTGTATCTGTGTGTATATACATCCTACATACTTCCGGGCTGCACTTTGCATGAATTGGATTGTGTCTGTGTGTATATCCATCCTACATACTGCCGGGCTGCACTTTACATGAATTGGATTGTGTCTGTGTGTATATACATCCTACATACTGCCGGGCTGCACTTTACATGAATTGGATTGTGTGTGTGTATATATACATCCTAAATACTGCCAGGCTGCACTTTACATGAATTGGATTGTGTGTGTGTGTATATACATCCTACATACTGCCAGGCTGCACTTTACATGAATTGGATTGTGTGTGTGTGTGTGTGTGTGTATGTGTGTGTATATATACATCCTACATACTGCCGGGCTGGACTTTACATGAATTGGATTGTGTGTGTGTGTATATACATCCTACATACTCCCTGGCTGCACTTTACATGAATTGGATTGTGTGTGTGTATATACATCCTACATACTGCCGGGCTGCACTTTACATGAATTGGATTGTGTCTGTGTGTATATACATCCTACATACTGCCAGGCTGCACTTTACATGAATTGGATTGTGTCTGTGTGTATATACATCCTACATACTGCCGGGCTGCACTTTACATGAATTGGATTGTGTGTGTGTGTATATACATCCTACATACTGCCGGGCTGCAAGTTACATGGATTGGATTGTGTCTGTGTGTATATACATCCTACATACTGCCAGGCTGCACTTTACATGAATTGGATTGTGTCTGTGTGTATATACATCCTACATACTGCCGGGCTGCACTTTACATGAATTGGATTGTGTGTGTGTGTGTATATACATCCTACATACTGCCGGGCTGCACTTTACATGAATTGGATTGTGTCTGTGTGTATATACATCCTACATACTGCCGGGCTGCAAGTTACATGGATTGGATTCTGTCTGTGTATATATACATCCTACATACTGCCGGGCTGCACTTTACATGTATTGGATTGTATCTGTGTGTATATACATCCTACATACTTCCGGGCTGCACTTTGCATGAATTGGATTGTGTCTGTGTGTATATCCATCCTACATACTGCCGGGCTGCACTTTACATGAATTGGATTGTGTCTGTGTGTATATACATCCTACATACTGCCGGGCTGCACTTTACATGAATTGGATTGTGTGTGTGTATATATACATCCTACATACTGCCAGGCTGCACTTTACATGAATTGGATTGTGTGTGTGTGTATATACATCCTACATACTGCCAGGCTGCACTTTACATGAATTGGATTGTGTGTGTGTGTGTGTGTATATACATCCTACATACTGCCGGGCTGGACTTTACATGAATTGGATTGTGTCTGTGTGTATATACATCCTACATACTGCCGGGCTGCAAGTTACATGGATTGGATTGTGTCTGTGTGTATATACATCCTACATACTGCCAGGCTGTACTTTACATGAATTGGATTGTGTCTGTGTGTATACATCCTACATACTGCCGGGCTGCACTTTACATGAATTGGATTGTGTGTGTCTGTGTCTATATACATCCTACATTCTGCCGGGCTGCACTTTACATGAATTGGATTGTGTGTGTGTGTGTATATCGATCCTACATACTGCCGGGCTGCACTTTACATGAATTGGATTGTGTGTGTGTGTGTGTATATACATCCTACATACTGCCAGGCTGCACTTTACATGAATTGGATTGTGTGTGTGTGTGTGTGTGTGTGTGTGTGTGTATATACATCCTACATACTGCTGGGCTGCACTTTACATGAATTGGATTGTGTCTGTGTATATACATCCTACATACTGCCGGGCTGCACTTTACATGAATTGGATTGTGTGTGTGTGTGTATATACATCCTACATCCTGCCGGGCTGCACTTTACATGAATTGGATTGTGTGTGTGTGTATATACATCCTACATACTGCCGGGCTGCACTTTACATGAATTGGATTGTGTGTGTGTGTATATACATCCTACATACTGCCGGGCTGCACTTTACATGAATTGGATTGTGTGTGTGTGTATATACATCCTACATACTGCCGGGCTGCACTTTACATGAATTGGATTGTGTGTGTGTGTATATTCATCCTACATACTGCCGGGCTGCACGTTACATGAATTGGTTTGTGTCTGTGTGTATATACATCCTACATACTGCCAGGCTGCACTTTACATGAATTGGATTGTGTGTGTGTGTGTGTGTGTCTATATACATACTGCCGGGCTGCACTTTACATGAATTGGATTGTGTGTGTGTATATCCATCCTACATGCTGCTGGGCTGTTCTTTACATGAATTGGATTGTGTGTGTGTGTGTGTGTGTGTATATATGCATCCTACATACTGCCGGGCTGCACTTTACATGAATTGGATTGTGTCTGTGTGTATACATCCTACATACTGCCGGGCTGCACTTTACATGAATTGGATTGTGTGTGTCTGTGTCTATATACATCCTACATACTGCCGGGCTGCACTTTACATGTATTGGATTGTATCTGTGTGTATATACATCCTACATACTTCCGGGCTGCACTTTGCATGAATTGGATTGTGTCTGTGTGTATATCCATCCTACATACTGCCGGGCTGCACTTTACATGAATTGGATTGTGTCTGTGTGTATATACATCCTACATACTGCCGGGCTGCACTTTACATGAATTGGATTGTGTGTGTGTATATATACATCCTAAATACTGCCAGGCTGCACTTTACATGAATTGGATTGTGTGTGTGTGTATATACATCCTACATACTGCCAGGCAGCACTTTACATGAATTGGATTGTGTGTGTGTGTGTGTGTGTGTGTGTGTGTGTGTGTGTGTGTGTGTGTGTATATATACATCCTACATACTGCCGGGCTGGACTTTACATGAATTGGATTGTGTGTGTGTGTATATACATCCTACATACTCCCTGGCTGCACTTTACATGAATTGGATTGTGTGTGTGTATATACATCCTACATACTGCCGGGCTGCACTTTACATGAATTGGATTGTGTCTGTGTGTATATACATCCTACATACTGCCAGGCTGCACTTTACATGAATTGGATTGTGTCTGTGTGTATATACATCCTACATACTGCCGGGCTGCACTTTACATGAATTGGATTGTGTGTGTGTGTATATACATCCTACATACTGCCGGGCTGCAAGTTACATGGATTGGATTGTGTCTGTGTGTATATACATCCTACATACTGCCAGGCTGCACTTTACATGAATTGGATTGTGTCTGTGTGTATATACATCCTACATACTGCCGGGCTGCACTTTACATGAATTGGATTGTGTGTGTGTGTGTATATACATCCTACATACTGCCGGGCTGCACTTTACATGAATTGGATTGTGTCTGTGTGTATATACATCCTACATACTGCCGGGCTGCAAGTTACATGGATTGGATTCTGTCTGTGTATATATACATCCTACATACTGCCTTGCTGCACTTTACATGTATTGGATTGTGTGTGTGTGTATATACATCCTACATACTGCCGGGCTGCACTTTACATGAATTGGATTGTGTGTGTGTATATACATCCTACATACTGCCGGGCTGCAAGTTACATGGATTGGATTGTGTCTGTGTGTATATACATCCTACATACTGCCTTGCTGCACTTTACATGAATTGGATTGTGTGTGTGTGTGTATATACATCCTACATACTGCCGGGCTGCAAGTTACATGGATTGGATTGTGTGTGTGTGTATATACATCCTACATACTGCCGGGCTGCACTTTACATGAATTGGATTGTGTGTGTGTATATATACATCCTACATACTGCTGGGCTGCACTTTACATGGATTGGATTGTGTCTGTGTGTATATACATCCTACATACTGCCAGGCTGCACTTTACATGAATTGGATTGTGTGTGTGTGTATATACATCCTACATACTGCCAGGCTGCACTTTACATGTATTGGATTGTGTGTGTGTGTATACATCCTACATACTGCCGGGCTGCACTTTACATGAATTGGATTGTGTCTGTGTGTGTATATACATCCTACATACTGCCGGGCTGCACTTTACATGAATTGGATTGTGTCTGTGTGTATATATATCCTACATACTGCCGGGCTGCACTTTACATGAATTGGATTGTGTGTGTGTGTATATACATCCTACATACAGCCGGGCTGCACTTTACATGAATTGGATTGTGTGTGTGTGTATATACATCCTACATACTGCCGGGCTGCACTTTACATGTATTGGATTGTGTGTCTGTGTATATACATCCTACATACTGCCGGGTTGCACTTTACATGAATTGGATTGTGTGTGTGTGTGTGTATATACATCCTGCATACTGCCGGGCTGCACTTTACATGTATTGGATTGTGTGTCTGTGTATATACATCCTACATACTGCTGGGCTGCACTTTACATGAATTGGATTGTGTGTGTGTGTGTATATACATCCTGCATACTGCCGGGCTGCACTTTACATGTATTGGATTGTGTGTCTGTGTATATACATCCTACATACTGCCGGGCTGCACTTTACATGAATTGGATTGTGTGTGTGTGTGTATATACATCCTGCATACTGCCGGGCTGCACTTTACATGAATTGGATTGTGTGTGTGTGTGTATATACATCCTACATACTGCCGGGCTGCAAGTTACATGGATTGGATTGTGTGTGTGTGTATATACATCCTACATACTGCCGGGCTGCAAGTTACATGAATTGGATTGTGTGTGTGTATATACATCCTACATACTGCCGGGCTGCACTTTACATGAATTGGATTGTGTGTGTGTGTATATCCATCCTACATACTGCCGGGCTGCACTTTACATGAATTGGATTGTGTGTGTGTATATACATACTACATACTGCCGGGCTGCACTTTACATGAATTGGATTGTGTGTGTGTGTGTGTATATACATCCTACATACTGCCGTGCTGCAAGTTACATGGATTGGATTGTGTGTGTGTGTATATACATCCTACATACTGCCGGGCTGCAAGTTACATGAATTGGATTGTGTGTGTGTATATACATCCTACATACTGCCGGGCTGCACTTTACATGAATTGGATTGTGTCTGTGTGTGTATATACATCCTACATACTGCCGGGCTGCACTTTACATGAATTGGATTGTGTGTGTGTGTGTGTATACATCCTACATACTGCCGGGCTGCACTTTACATGAATTGGATTGTGTCTGTGTATATACATCCTACATACTGCTGGGCTGCACTTTACATGAATTGGATTGTGTGTGTGTGTATACATCCTACATACTGCCGGGCTGCACTTTACATGAATTGGATTGTGTGTGTGTATATACATCCTACATACTGCCGGGCTGCAAGTTACATGGATTGGATTGTGTGTGTGTGTATATACATCCTACATACTGCCGGGCTGCAAGTTACATGAATTGGATTGTGTGTGTGTATATACATCCTACATACTGCCGGGCTGCACTTTACATGAATTGGATTGTGTGTGTGTGTATATCCATCCTACATACTGCCGGGCTGCACTTTACATGAATTGGATTGTGTGTGTGTGTATATACATCCTACATACTGCTGGGCTGCACTTTACATGAATTGGATTGTGTGTGTGTGTATACATCCTACATACTGCCGGGCTGTACTTTACATGAATTGGATTGTGTGTGTGTGTGTATATACATCCTACATACTGCCAGGCTGCACTTTACATGAATTGGATTGTGTGTGTGTGTGTGTATACATCCTACATACTGCCGGGCTGCACTTTACATGAATTGGATTGTGTGTGTGTGTATATACATCCTACATACTGCCAGGCTGCACTTTACATGAATTGGATTGTGTGTGTGTGTATATACATCCTACATACTGCCGGGCTGCACTTTACATGAATTGGATTGTGTGTGTGCGTATATACATCCTACATACTGCCGGGCTGCACTTTACATGAGTTGGATCGTGTCTGTGTGTATATACATCCTACATACTGCCAGGCTGCACTTTACATGAATTGGATTGTGTGTGTGTGTATATACATCCTACATACTGCCGGGTTGCACTTTACATGAATTGGATTGTGTGTGTGTGTATACATCCTACATACTGCCGGGCTGCACTTTACATGAATTGGATTGTGTGTGTGTGTATACATCCTACATACTGCCGGGCTGCACTTTACATGAATTGGATTGTGTCTGTGTGTATATACATCCTACATACTGCCGGGCTGCACTTTACATGAATTGGATTGTGTCTGTGTGTATATACATCCTACATACTGCCGGGCTCCACTTTACATGAATTGGATTGTGTGTCTGTGTGTATATACATCCTACATACTGCCGGGCTGTACTTTACATGAATTGGATTGTGTGTCTGTGTGTATATACATCCTACATACTGCCGGGCTGTACTTTACATGAATTGGATTGTGTGTCTGTGTGTATCTACATCCTGCATACTGCCGGGCTGTACTTTACATGAATTGGATTGTGTGTCTGTGTGTATCTACATCCTACATACTGCCGGGCTGCACTTTACATGAATTGGATTGTGTGTGTGTGTATATCCATCCTACATACTGCCGGGCTGCACTTTACATGAATTGGATTGTGTGTGTGTATATACATACTACATACTGCCGGGCTGCACTTTACATGAATTGGATTGTGTGTGTGTGTGTATATACATCCTACATACTGCCGTGCTGCAAGTTACATGGATTGGATTGTGTGTGTGTGTATATACATCCTACATACTGCCGGGCTGCAAGTTACATGAATTGGATTGTGTGTGTGTATATACATCCTACATACTGCCGGGCTGCACTTTACATGAATTGGATTGTGTCTGTGTGTGTATATACATCCTACATACTGCCGGGCTGCACTTTACATGAATTGGATTGTGTGTGTGTGTGTGTGTATACATCCTACATACTGCCGGGCTGCACTTTACATGAATTGGATTGTGTCTGTGTATATACATCCTACATACTGCTGGGCTGCACTTTACATGAATTGGATTGTGTGTGTGTGTATACATCCTACATACTGCCGGGCTGCACTTTACATGAATTGGATTGTGTGTGTGTATATACATACTACATACTGCCGGGCTGCACTTTACATGAATTGGATTGTGTGTGTGTGTGTATATACATCCTACATACTGCCGGGCTGCAAGTTACATGGATTGGATTGTGTGTGTGTGTATATACATCCTACATACTGCCGGGCTGCAAGTTACATGAATTGGATTGTGTGTGTGTATATACATCCTACATACTGCCGGGCTGCACTTTACATGAATTGGATTGTGTGTGTGTGTATATCCATCCTACATACTGCCGGGCTGCACTTTACATGAATTGGATTGTGTGTGTGTGTATATACATCCTACATACTGCCGGGCATCACTTTACATGAATTGGATTGTGTCTGTGTGTATATACATCCTACATACTGCCGGGCTCCACTTTACATGAATTGGATTGTGTGTCTGTGTGTATATACATCCTACATACTGCCGGGCTGTACTTTACATGAATTGGATTGTGTGTCTGTGTGTATATACATCCTACATACTGCCGGGCTGTACTTTACATGAATTGGATTGTGTGTCTGTGTGTATCTACATCCTACATACTGCCGGGCTGTACTTTACATGAATTGGATTGTGTGTCTGTGTGTATCTACATCCTACATACTGCCGGGCTGCACTTTACATGAATTGGATTGTGTGTCTGTGTGTATATACATCCTACATACTGCCGGGCTGCACTTTACATGAATTGGATTGTGTGTCTGTGTGTATATACATCCTACATACTGCCGGGCTGTACTTTACATGAATTGGATTGTGTGTCTGTGTGTATATACATCCTACATACTGCCGGGCTGCACTTTACATGAATTGGATTGTGTGTCTGTGTGTATATACATCCTACATACTGCCGGGCTGTACTTTACATGAATTGGATTGTGTGTCTGTGTGTATCTACATCCTACATACTGCCGGGCTGTACTTTACATGAATTGGATTGTGTGTCTGTGTGTATCTACATCCTACATAGTGCCGGGCTGCACTTTACATGAATTGGATTGTGTGTCTGTGTGTATCTACATCCTACATACTGCCGGGCTGCACTTTACATGAATTGGATTGTGTGTGTGTGTATACATCCTACATACTGCCGGGCTGCACTTTACATGAATTGGATTGTGTGTGTGTATATACATACTACATACTGCCGGGCTGCACTTTACATGAATTGGATTGTGTGTGTGTGTGTATATACATCCTACATACTGCCGGGCTGCAAGTTACATGGATTGGATTGTGTGTGTGTGTATATACATCCTACATACTGCCGGGCTGCAAGTTACATGAATTGGATTGTGTGTGTGTATATACATCCTACATACTGCCGGGCTGCACTTTACATGAATTGGATTGTGTGTGTGTGTATATCCATCCTACATACTGCCGGGCTGCACTTTACATGAATTGGATTGTGTGTGTGTGTATATACATCCTACATACTGCTGGGCTGCACTTTACATGAATTGGATTGTGTGTGTGTGTATACATCCTACATACTGCCGGGCTGTACTTTACATGAATTGGATTGTGTGTCTGTGTGTATCTACATCCTACATACTGCCGGGCTGCACTTTACATGAATTGGATTGTGTGTCTGTGTGTATCTACATCCTACATACTGCCGGGCTGCACTTTACATGAATTGGATTGTGTCTGTGTGTATATACATCCTACATACTGCCGGGCTGCACTTTACATGAATTGGATTGTGTGTGTGTGTGTATATACATCCTACATACTGCCGGGCTGTACTTTACATGAATTGGATTGTGTCTGTGTATATACATCCTACATACTGCCGGGCTGCACTTTACATGAATTGGATTGTGTGTGTGTGTATATACATCCTACATCCTGCCGGGCTGCACTTTACATGAATTGGATTGTGTGTGTGTGTGTGTGTGTGTGTATATACATCCTACATACTGCCGGGCTGTACTTTACATGAAGTGGATTGTGTGTGTGTGTGTGTATATACATCCTACATACTGCCGGCCTGCACTTTACATGAATTGGATTGTGTGTGTGTGTGTGTATATACATCCTACATACTGCCGGGCTGTACTTTACATGAAGTGGATTGTGTGTGTGTGTGTGTGTATATACATCCTACACACTGCCGGGCTGCACTTTACATGAATTGGATTGTGTGTGTGTGTGTATATCCATCCTACATACTGCCGGGCTGCACTTTACATGAATTGGATTGTGTCTGTCTGTAAATACATCCTACATACTGCTGGCCTGCACTTTACATGAATTGGATTGTGTGTGTGTGTGTGTGTGTGTGTGTATATCCATCCTACATACTGCCAGGCTGCACGTTACATGAATTGGATTGTGTCTCTGTGTGTATATACATCCTACATACTGCCAGGCTGCACTTTACATGTATTGGATTGTGTGTGTGGATATACATCCTACATACTGCCGGGCTGCACTTTACATGAATTGGATTGTGTCTGTGTGTATATACATCCTACATACTGCTGGCCTGCACTTTACATGAATTGGATTGTGTGTGTGTGTATATACATCCTACATACTGCCGGCCTGCACTTTACATGAATTGGATTGTGTGTCTGTGTGTGTGTGTGTATATATATCCTACATACTGCTGGTTGCACTTTACATGAATTGGATTGTGTGTGTGTATATACATCCTACATCCTGCCGGGCTGCACGTTACATGAATTGAATTGTGTCTGTGTGTATATACATCCTACATACTACCTGGCTGCACGTTACATGAATTGGATTGTGTCTGTTTGTATATACATCCTACATACTGCCAGGCTGCACTTTACATGAATTGGATTGTGTGTGTGTGTGTGTGTGTGTGTGTATTTACATCCTACATACTGCCGGGCTGCACTTTACATGAATTGGATTGTGTGTGTGTGTATATCCATCCTACATACTGCCGGGCTGCACTTTACATGAATTGGATTGTGTGTGTGTGTATATACATCCTACATACTGCCAGGCTGCACTTTACATGAATTGTATTGTGTCTGTGTGTATATACATCCTACATACTGCCGGGCTGCACTTTACATGAATTGGATTGTGTGTGTGTGTATATACATCCTACATACTGCTGGGCTGCACTTTACGTGAATTGGATTGTGTCTGTGTATATACATCCTACATACTGCCGGGCTGCACTTTACATGAATTGGATTGTGTGTGTGTGTATATCCATCCTACATACTGCCGGGCTGCACTTTACATGAATTGGATTGTGTGTGTGTGTATATACATCCTACATACTGTCGGGCTGCACTTTACATGAATTGGATTGTGTGTGTGTGTATATACATACTACATACTGCCGGGCTGCACTTTACATGAATTGGATTGTGTCTCTGTGTATATACATCCTACATACTGCCGGGCTGCACTTTACATGAATTGGATTGTGTGTGTGTGTGTGTATATACATCCTACATACTGCCGGGCTGCACTTTACATGAATTGGATTGTGTGTGTGTGTATATACATCCTACATCCTGCCGGGCTGCACGTTACATGAATTGAATTGTGTGTGTGTGTATATACATCCTACATACTGCCGGGCTGCACTTTACATGAATTGGATTGTGTGTGTGTATATATCCATCCTACATGCTGCTGGACTGTTCTTTACATGAATTGGATTGTGTGTGTGTGTGTGTGTATATATGCATCCTACATACTGCCGGGCTGCACTTTACATGTATTGGATTGTGTCTGTGTGTATACATCCTACATACTGCCGGGCTGCACTTTACATGAATTGGATTGTGTGTGTCTGTGTCTATATACATCCTACATACTGCCGGGCTGCACTTTACATGAATTGGATTGTGTGTGTGTGTATATCCATCCTACATACTGCCGGGCTGCACTTTACATGAATTGGATTGTGTGTGTGTGTATATACATCCTACATACTGCCAGGCTGCACTTTACATGAATTGGATTGTGTGTGTGTGTATATACATCCTACATACTGCTGGGCTGCACTTTACATGAATTGGATTGTGTCTGTGTATATACATCCTACATACTGCCGGGCTGCACTTTACATGAATTGGATTGTGTGTGTGTGTATATCCATCCTACATACTGCCAGGCTGCACTTTACATGAATTGGATTGTGTGTGTGTGTATATACATCCTACATACTGCCGGGCTGCACTTTACATGAATTGGATTGTGTGTGTGTGTATATACATCCTACATACTGCCAGGCTGCACTTTACATGAATTGGATTGTGTGTGTGTGTATATACATCCTACATACTGCTGGGCTGCACTTTACATGAATTGGATTGTGTCTGTGTATATACATCCTACATACTGCCGGGCTGCACTTTACATGAATTGGATTGTGTGTGTGTGTATATCCATCCTACATACTGCCAGGCTGCACTTTACATGAATTGGATTGTGTCTGTGTGTATATACATCCTACATACTGCCCGGCTGCACTTTACATGAATTGGATTGTGTCTGTGTATATACATCCTACATACTGCCGGGCTGCACTTTACATGAATTGGATTGTGTGTGTGTGTATATACATCCTACATCCTGCCGGGCTGCACGTTACATGAATTGAATTGTGTCTGTGTGTATATACATCCTACATACTGCCGGGTTGCACTTTACATGAATTGGATTGTGTGTGTGTGTGTGTGTATATACATCCTACATACTGCCAGGCTGCACTTTACATGAATTGGATTGTGTGTGTATATACATCCTACATACTGCCGGGTTGCGCTTTACATGAATTGGATTGTGCGTGTGTATATACATCCTACATACTGCTGGGCTGCACTTTACATGAATTGGATTGTGTGTGTGTGTATATACATCCTACATACTGCCGGGCTGCACGTTACATGAATTGTATTGTGTCTGTGTGTATATACATCCTACATACTGCCAGGCTGCACTTTACATGAATTGGATTGTGTGTGTGTGTGTGTATATACATCCTACATACTGCCGGGCTGCACTTTACATGAATTGGATTGTGTGTGTGTATATCCATCCTACATGCTGCTGGTTTGTTCTTTACATGAATTGGATTGTGTGTGTGTGTGTGTGTGTGTATATATGCATCCTACATACTGCCGGGCTGCACTTTACATGAATTGGATTGTGTCTGTGTGTATACATCCTACATACTGCCGGGCTGCACTTTACATGAATTGGATTGTGTGTGTCTGTGTCTATATACATCCTACATACTGCCGGGCTGCACTTTACATGAATTGGATTGTGTGTGTGTGTATATCGATCCTACATACTGCCGGGCTGCACTTTACATGAATTGGATTGTGTGTGTGTGTATATACATCCTACATACTGCCAGGCTGCACTTTACATGAATTGGATTGTGTGTGTGTGTGTGTGTGTATATACATCCTACATACTGCTGGGCTGCACTTTACATGAATTGGATTGTGTCTGTGTATATACATCCTACATACTGCCGGGCTGCACTTTCCATGAATTGGATTGTGTGTGTGTGTATATACATCCTACATCCTGCCGGGCTGCACTTTACATGAATTGGATTGTGTGTGTGTGTGTGTGTGTGTATATACATCCTACATACTGCCGGGCTGCACTTTACATGAATTGGATTGTGTGTGTGTATATCCATCCTACATGCTGCTGGGCTGCACTTTACATGAATTGGATTGTGTGTGTCTGTGTCTATATACATCCTACATACTGCCGGGCTGCACTTTACATGTATTGGATTGTATCTGTGTGTATATACATCCTACATACTTCCGGGCTGCACTTTGCATGAATTGGATTGTGTCTGTGTGTATATCCATCCTACATACTGCCGGGCTGCACTTTACATGAATTGGATTGTGTCTGTGTGTATATACATCCTACATACTGCCGGGCTGCACTTTACATGAATTGGATTGTGTGTGTGTATATATACATCCTACATACTGCCAGGCTGCACTTTACATGAATTGGATTGTGTGTGTGTGTATATACATCCTACATACTGCCAGGCTGCACTTTACATGAATTGGATTGTGTGTGTGTGTGTGTGTGTATATACATCCTACATACTGCCGGGCTGGACTTTACATGAATTGGATTGTGTCTGTGTGTATATACATCCTACATACTGCCGGGCTGCAAGTTACATGGATTGGATTGTGTCTGTGTGTATATACATCCTACATACTGCCAGGCTGTACTTTACATGAATTGGATTGTGTCTGTGTGTATACATCCTACATACTGCCGGGCTGCACTTTACATGAATTGGATTGTGTGTGTCTGTGTCTATATACATCCTACATTCTGCCGGGCTGCACTTTACATGAATTGGATTGTGTGTGTGTGTGTATATCGATCCTACATACTGCCGGGCTGCACTTTACATGAATTGGATTGTGTGTGTGTGTGTGTATATACATCCTACATACTGCCAGGCTGCACTTTACATGAATTGGATTGTGTGTGTGTGTGTGTGTGTGTGTGTGTGTGTGTGTGTATATACATCCTACATACTGCTGGGCTGCACTTTACATGAATTGGATTGTGTCTGTGTATATACATCCTACATCCTGCCGGGCTGCACTTTACATGAATTGGATTGTGTGTGTGTGTGTATATACATCCTACATCCTGCCGGGCTGCACTTTACATGAATTGGATTGTGTGTGTGTGTATATACATCCTACATACTGCCGGGCTGCACTTTACATGAATTGGATTGTGTGTGTGTGTATATACATCCTACATACTGCCGGGCTGCACTTTACATGAATTGGATTGTGTGTGTGTGTATATACATCCTACATACTGCCGGGCTGCACTTTACATGAATTGGATTGTGTGTGTGTGTATATTCATCCTACATACTGCCGGGCTGCACGTTACATGAATTGGTTTGTGTCTGTGTGTATATACATCCTACATACTGCCAGGCTGCACTTTACATGAATTGGATTGTGTGTGTGTGTGTGTGTGTCTATATACATACTGCCGGGCTGCACTTTACATGAATTGGATTGTGTGTGTGTATATCCATCCTACATGCTGCTGGGCTGTTCTTTACATGAATTGGATTGTGTGTGTGTGTGTGTATATATGCATCCTACATACTGCCGGGCTGCACTTTACATGAATTGGATTGTGTCTGTGTGTATACATCCTACATACTGCCGGGCTGCACTTTACATGAATTGGATTGTGTGTGTCTGTGTCTATATACATCCTACATACTGCCGGGCTGCACTTTACATGTATTGGATTGTATCTGTGTGTATATACATCCTACATACTTCCGGGCTGCACTTTGCATGAATTGGATTGTGTCTGTGTGTATATCCATCCTACATACTGCCGGGCTGCACTTTACATGAATTGGATTGTGTCTGTGTGTATATACATCCTACATACTGCCGGGCTGCACTTTACATGAATTGGATTGTGTGTGTGTATATATACATCCTAAATACTGCCAGGCTGCACTTTACATGAATTGGATTGTGTGTGTGTGTATATACATCCTACATACTGCCAGGCTGCACTTTACATGAATTGGATTGTGTGTGTGTGTGTGTGTGTGTATGTGTGTGTATATATACATCCTACATACTGCCGGGCTGGACTTTACATGAATTGGATTGTGTGTGTGTGTATATACATCCTACATACTCCCTGGCTGCACTTTACATGAATTGGATTGTGTGTGTGTATATACATCCTACATACTGCCGGGCTGCACTTTACATGAATTGGATTGTGTCTGTGTGTATATACATCCTACATACTGCCAGGCTGCACTTTACATGAATTGGATTGTGTCTGTGTGTATATACATCCTACATACTGCCGGGCTGCACTTTACATGAATTGGATTGTGTGTGTGTGTATATACATCCTACATACTGCCGGGCTGCAAGTTACATGGATTGGATTGTGTCTGTGTGTATATACATCCTACATACTGCCAGGCTGCACTTTACATGAATTGGATTGTGTCTGTGTGTATATACATCCTACATACTGCCGGGCTGCACTTTACATGAATTGGATTGTGTGTGTGTGTGTATATACATCCTACATACTGCCGGGCTGCACTTTACATGAATTGGATTGTGTCTGTGTGTATATACATCCTACATACTGCCGGGCTGCAAGTTACATGGATTGGATTCTGTCTGTGTATATATACATCCTACATACTGCCGGGCTGCACTTTACATGTATTGGATTGTATCTGTGTGTATATACATCCTACATACTTCCGGGCTGCACTTTGCATGAATTGGATTGTGTCTGTGTGTATATCCATCCTACATACTGCCGGGCTGCACTTTACATGAATTGGATTGTGTCTGTGTGTATATACATCCTACATACTGCCGGGCTGCACTTTACATGAATTGGATTGTGTGTGTGTATATATACATCCTACATACTGCCAGGCTGCACTTTACATGAATTGGATTGTGTGTGTGTGTATATACATCCTACATACTGCCAGGCTGCACTTTACATGAATTGGATTGTGTGTGTGTGTGTGTGTATATACATCCTACATACTGCCGGGCTGGACTTTACATGAATTGGATTGTGTCTGTGTGTATATACATCCTACATACTGCCGGGCTGCAAGTTACATGGATTGGATTGTGTCTGTGTGTATATACATCCTACATACTGCCAGGCTGTACTTTACATGAATTGGATTGTGTCTGTGTGTATACATCCTACATACTGCCGGGCTGCACTTTACATGAATTGGATTGTGTGTGTCTGTGTCTATATACATCCTACATTCTGCCGGGCTGCACTTTACATGAATTGGATTGTGTGTGTGTGTGTATATCGATCCTACATACTGCCGGGCTGCACTTTACATGAATTGGATTGTGTGTGTGTGTGTGTATATACATCCTACATACTGCCAGGCTGCACTTTACATGAATTGGATTGTGTGTGTGTGTGTGTGTGTGTGTGTGTGTGTATATACATCCTACATACTGCTGGGCTGCACTTTACATGAATTGGATTGTGTCTGTGTATATACATCCTACATACTGCCGGGCTGCACTTTACATGAATTGGATTGTGTGTGTGTGTGTATATACATCCTACATCCTGCCGGGCTGCACTTTACATGAATTGGATTGTGTGTGTGTGTATATACATCCTACATACTGCCGGGCTGCACTTTACATGAATTGGATTGTGTGTGTGTGTATATACATCCTACATACTGCCGGGCTGCACTTTACATGAATTGGATTGTGTGTGTGTGTATATACATCCTACATACTGCCGGGCTGCACTTTACATGAATTGGATTGTGTGTGTGTGTATATTCATCCTACATACTGCCGGGCTGCACGTTACATGAATTGGTTTGTGTCTGTGTGTATATACATCCTACATACTGCCAGGCTGCACTTTACATGAATTGGATTGTGTGTGTGTGTGTGTGTGTCTATATACATACTGCCGGGCTGCACTTTACATGAATTGGATTGTGTGTGTGTATATCCATCCTACATGCTGCTGGGCTGTTCTTTACATGAATTGGATTGTGTGTGTGTGTGTGTGTGTGTATATATGCATCCTACATACTGCCGGGCTGCACTTTACATGAATTGGATTGTGTCTGTGTGTATACATCCTACATACTGCCGGGCTGCACTTTACATGAATTGGATTGTGTGTGTCTGTGTCTATATACATCCTACATACTGCCGGGCTGCACTTTACATGTATTGGATTGTATCTGTGTGTATATACATCCTACATACTTCCGGGCTGCACTTTGCATGAATTGGATTGTGTCTGTGTGTATATCCATCCTACATACTGCCGGGCTGCACTTTACATGAATTGGATTGTGTCTGTGTGTATATACATCCTACATACTGCCGGGCTGCACTTTACATGAATTGGATTGTGTGTGTGTATATATACATCCTAAATACTGCCAGGCTGCACTTTACATGAATTGGATTGTGTGTGTGTGTATATACATCCTACATACTGCCAGGCAGCACTTTACATGAATTGGATTGTGTGTGTGTGTGTGTGTGTGTGTGTGTGTGTGTGTGTGTGTGTGTGTGTATATATACATCCTACATACTGCCGGGCTGGACTTTACATGAATTGGATTGTGTGTGTGTGTATATACATCCTACATACTCCCTGGCTGCACTTTACATGAATTGGATTGTGTGTGTGTATATACATCCTACATACTGCCGGGCTGCACTTTACATGAATTGGATTGTGTCTGTGTGTATATACATCCTACATACTGCCAGGCTGCACTTTACATGAATTGGATTGTGTCTGTGTGTATATACATCCTACATACTGCCGGGCTGCACTTTACATGAATTGGATTGTGTGTGTGTGTATATACATCCTACATACTGCCGGGCTGCAAGTTACATGGATTGGATTGTGTCTGTGTGTATATACATCCTACATACTGCCAGGCTGCACTTTACATGAATTGGATTGTGTCTGTGTGTATATACATCCTACATACTGCCGGGCTGCACTTTACATGAATTGGATTGTGTGTGTGTGTGTATATACATCCTACATACTGCCGGGCTGCACTTTACATGAATTGGATTGTGTCTGTGTGTATATACATCCTACATACTGCCGGGCTGCAAGTTACATGGATTGGATTCTGTCTGTGTATATATACATCCTACATACTGCCTTGCTGCACTTTACATGTATTGGATTGTGTGTGTGTGTATATACATCCTACATACTGCCGGGCTGCACTTTACATGAATTGGATTGTGTGTGTGTATATACATCCTACATACTGCCGGGCTGCAAGTTACATGGATTGGATTGTGTCTGTGTGTATATACATCCTACATACTGCCTTGCTGCACTTTACATGAATTGGATTGTGTGTGTGTGTGTATATACATCCTACATACTGCCGGGCTGCAAGTTACATGGATTGGATTGTGTGTGTGTGTATATACATCCTACATACTGCCGGGCTGCACTTTACATGAATTGGATTGTGTGTGTGTATATATACATCCTACATACTGCTGGGCTGCACTTTACATGGATTGGATTGTGTCTGTGTGTATATACATCCTACATACTGCCAGGCTGCACTTTACATGAATTGGATTGTGTGTGTGTGTATATACATCCTACATACTGCCAGGCTGCACTTTACATGTATTGGATTGTGTGTGTGTGTATACATCCTACATACTGCCGGGCTGCACTTTACATGAATTGGATTGTGTCTGTGTGTGTATATACATCCTACATACTGCCGGGCTGCACTTTACATGAATTGGATTGTGTCTGTGTGTATATATATCCTACATACTGCCGGGCTGCACTTTACATGAATTGGATTGTGTGTGTGTGTATATACATCCTACATACAGCCGGGCTGCACTTTACATGAATTGGATTGTGTGTGTGTGTATATACATCCTACATACTGCCGGGCTGCACTTTACATGTATTGGATTGTGTGTCTGTGTATATACATCCTACATACTGCCGGGTTGCACTTTACATGAATTGGATTGTGTGTGTGTGTGTGTATATACATCCTGCATACTGCCGGGCTGCACTTTACATGTATTGGATTGTGTGTCTGTGTATATACATCCTACATACTGCTGGGCTGCACTTTACATGAATTGGATTGTGTGTGTGTGTGTATATACATCCTGCATACTGCCGGGCTGCACTTTACATGTATTGGATTGTGTGTCTGTGTATATACATCCTACATACTGCCGGGCTGCACTTTACATGAATTGGATTGTGTGTGTGTGTGTATATACATCCTGCATACTGCCGGGCTGCACTTTACATGAATTGGATTGTGTGTGTGTGTGTATATACATCCTACATACTGCCGGGCTGCAAGTTACATGGATTGGATTGTGTGTGTGTGTATATACATCCTACATACTGCCGGGCTGCAAGTTACATGAATTGGATTGTGTGTGTGTATATACATCCTACATACTGCCGGGCTGCACTTTACATGAATTGGATTGTGTGTGTGTGTATATCCATCCTACATACTGCCGGGCTGCACTTTACATGAATTGGATTGTGTGTGTGTATATACATACTACATACTGCCGGGCTGCACTTTACATGAATTGGATTGTGTGTGTGTGTGTGTATATACATCCTACATACTGCCGTGCTGCAAGTTACATGGATTGGATTGTGTGTGTGTGTATATACATCCTACATACTGCCGGGCTGCAAGTTACATGAATTGGATTGTGTGTGTGTATATACATCCTACATACTGCCGGGCTGCACTTTACATGAATTGGATTGTGTCTGTGTGTGTATATACATCCTACATACTGCCGGGCTGCACTTTACATGAATTGGATTGTGTGTGTGTGTGTGTATACATCCTACATACTGCCGGGCTGCACTTTACATGAATTGGATTGTGTCTGTGTATATACATCCTACATACTGCTGGGCTGCACTTTACATGAATTGGATTGTGTGTGTGTGTATACATCCTACATACTGCCGGGCTGCACTTTACATGAATTGGATTGTGTGTGTGTATATACATCCTACATACTGCCGGGCTGCAAGTTACATGGATTGGATTGTGTGTGTGTGTATATACATCCTACATACTGCCGGGCTGCAAGTTACATGAATTGGATTGTGTGTGTGTATATACATCCTACATACTGCCGGGCTGCACTTTACATGAATTGGATTGTGTGTGTGTGTATATCCATCCTACATACTGCCGGGCTGCACTTTACATGAATTGGATTGTGTGTGTGTGTATATACATCCTACATACTGCTGGGCTGCACTTTACATGAATTGGATTGTGTGTGTGTGTATACATCCTACATACTGCCGGGCTGTACTTTACATGAATTGGATTGTGTGTGTGTGTGTATATACATCCTACATACTGCCAGGCTGCACTTTACATGAATTGGATTGTGTGTGTGTGTGTGTATACATCCTACATACTGCCGGGCTGCACTTTACATGAATTGGATTGTGTGTGTGTGTATATACATCCTACATACTGCCAGGCTGCACTTTACATGAATTGGATTGTGTGTGTGTGTATATACATCCTACATACTGCCGGGCTGCACTTTACATGAATTGGATTGTGTGTGTGCGTATATACATCCTACATACTGCCGGGCTGCACTTTACATGAGTTGGATCGTGTCTGTGTGTATATACATCCTACATACTGCCAGGCTGCACTTTACATGAATTGGATTGTGTGTGTGTGTATATACATCCTACATACTGCCGGGTTGCACTTTACATGAATTGGATTGTGTGTGTGTGTATACATCCTACATACTGCCGGGCTGCACTTTACATGAATTGGATTGTGTGTGTGTGTATACATCCTACATACTGCCGGGCTGCACTTTACATGAATTGGATTGTGTCTGTGTGTATATACATCCTACATACTGCCGGGCTGCACTTTACATGAATTGGATTGTGTCTGTGTGTATATACATCCTACATACTGCCGGGCTCCACTTTACATGAATTGGATTGTGTGTCTGTGTGTATATACATCCTACATACTGCCGGGCTGTACTTTACATGAATTGGATTGTGTGTCTGTGTGTATATACATCCTACATACTGCCGGGCTGTACTTTACATGAATTGGATTGTGTGTCTGTGTGTATCTACATCCTGCATACTGCCGGGCTGTACTTTACATGAATTGGATTGTGTGTCTGTGTGTATCTACATCCTACATACTGCCGGGCTGCACTTTACATGAATTGGATTGTGTGTGTGTGTATATCCATCCTACATACTGCCGGGCTGCACTTTACATGAATTGGATTGTGTGTGTGTATATACATACTACATACTGCCGGGCTGCACTTTACATGAATTGGATTGTGTGTGTGTGTGTATATACATCCTACATACTGCCGTGCTGCAAGTTACATGGATTGGATTGTGTGTGTGTGTATATACATCCTACATACTGCCGGGCTGCAAGTTACATGAATTGGATTGTGTGTGTGTATATACATCCTACATACTGCCGGGCTGCACTTTACATGAATTGGATTGTGTCTGTGTGTGTATATACATCCTACATACTGCCGGGCTGCACTTTACATGAATTGGATTGTGTGTGTGTGTGTGTGTATACATCCTACATACTGCCGGGCTGCACTTTACATGAATTGGATTGTGTCTGTGTATATACATCCTACATACTGCTGGGCTGCACTTTACATGAATTGGATTGTGTGTGTGTGTATACATCCTACATACTGCCGGGCTGCACTTTACATGAATTGGATTGTGTGTGTGTATATACATACTACATACTGCCGGGCTGCACTTTACATGAATTGGATTGTGTGTGTGTGTGTATATACATCCTACATACTGCCGGGCTGCAAGTTACATGGATTGGATTGTGTGTGTGTGTATATACATCCTACATACTGCCGGGCTGCAAGTTACATGAATTGGATTGTGTGTGTGTATATACATCCTACATACTGCCGGGCTGCACTTTACATGAATTGGATTGTGTGTGTGTGTATATCCATCCTACATACTGCCGGGCTGCACTTTACATGAATTGGATTGTGTGTGTGTGTATATACATCCTACATACTGCCGGGCATCACTTTACATGAATTGGATTGTGTCTGTGTGTATATACATCCTACATACTGCCGGGCTCCACTTTACATGAATTGGATTGTGTGTCTGTGTGTATATACATCCTACATACTGCCGGGCTGTACTTTACATGAATTGGATTGTGTGTCTGTGTGTATATACATCCTACATACTGCCGGGCTGTACTTTACATGAATTGGATTGTGTGTCTGTGTGTATCTACATCCTACATACTGCCGGGCTGTACTTTACATGAATTGGATTGTGTGTCTGTGTGTATCTACATCCTACATACTGCCGGGCTGCACTTTACATGAATTGGATTGTGTGTCTGTGTGTATATACATCCTACATACTGCCGGGCTGCACTTTACATGAATTGGATTGTGTGTCTGTGTGTATATACATCCTACATACTGCCGGGCTGTACTTTACATGAATTGGATTGTGTGTCTGTGTGTATATACATCCTACATACTGCCGGGCTGCACTTTACATGAATTGGATTGTGTGTCTGTGTGTATATACATCCTACATACTGCCGGGCTGTACTTTACATGAATTGGATTGTGTGTCTGTGTGTATCTACATCCTACATACTGCCGGGCTGTACTTTACATGAATTGGATTGTGTGTCTGTGTGTATCTACATCCTACATAGTGCCGGGCTGCACTTTACATGAATTGGATTGTGTGTCTGTGTGTATCTACATCCTACATACTGCCGGGCTGCACTTTACATGAATTGGATTGTGTGTGTGTGTATACATCCTACATACTGCCGGGCTGCACTTTACATGAATTGGATTGTGTGTGTGTATATACATACTACATACTGCCGGGCTGCACTTTACATGAATTGGATTGTGTGTGTGTGTGTATATACATCCTACATACTGCCGGGCTGCAAGTTACATGGATTGGATTGTGTGTGTGTGTATATACATCCTACATACTGCCGGGCTGCAAGTTACATGAATTGGATTGTGTGTGTGTATATACATCCTACATACTGCCGGGCTGCACTTTACATGAATTGGATTGTGTGTGTGTGTATATCCATCCTACATACTGCCGGGCTGCACTTTACATGAATTGGATTGTGTGTGTGTGTATATACATCCTACATACTGCTGGGCTGCACTTTACATGAATTGGATTGTGTGTGTGTGTATACATCCTACATACTGCCGGGCTGTACTTTACATGAATTGGATTGTGTGTCTGTGTGTATCTACATCCTACATACTGCCGGGCTGCACTTTACATGAATTGGATTGTGTGTCTGTGTGTATCTACATCCTACATACTGCCGGGCTGCACTTTACATGAATTGGATTGTGTCTGTGTGTATATACATCCTACATACTGCCGGGCTGCACTTTACATGAATTGGATTGTGTGTGTGTGTGTATATACATCCTACATACTGCCGGGCTGTACTTTACATGAATTGGATTGTGTCTGTGTATATACATCCTACATACTGCCGGGCTGCACTTTACATGAATTGGATTGTGTGTGTGTGTATATACATCCTACATCCTGCCGGGCTGCACTTTACATGAATTGGATTGTGTGTGTGTGTGTGTGTGTGTGTATATACATCCTACATACTGCCGGGCTGTACTTTACATGAAGTGGATTGTGTGTGTGTGTGTGTATATACATCCTACATACTGCCGGCCTGCACTTTACATGAATTGGATTGTGTGTGTGTGTGTGTATATACATCCTACATACTGCCGGGCTGTACTTTACATGAAGTGGATTGTGTGTGTGTGTGTGTGTATATACATCCTACACACTGCCGGGCTGCACTTTACATGAATTGGATTGTGTGTGTGTGTGTATATCCATCCTACATACTGCCGGGCTGCACTTTACATGAATTGGATTGTGTCTGTCTGTAAATACATCCTACATACTGCTGGCCTGCACTTTACATGAATTGGATTGTGTGTGTGTGTGTGTGTGTGTGTGTATATCCATCCTACATACTGCCAGGCTGCACGTTACATGAATTGGATTGTGTCTCTGTGTGTATATACATCCTACATACTGCCAGGCTGCACTTTACATGTATTGGATTGTGTGTGTGGATATACATCCTACATACTGCCGGGCTGCACTTTACATGAATTGGATTGTGTCTGTGTGTATATACATCCTACATACTGCTGGCCTGCACTTTACATGAATTGGATTGTGTGTGTGTGTATATACATCCTACATACTGCCGGCCTGCACTTTACATGAATTGGATTGTGTGTCTGTGTGTGTGTGTGTATATATATCCTACATACTGCTGGTTGCACTTTACATGAATTGGATTGTGTGTGTGTATATACATCCTACATCCTGCCGGGCTGCACGTTACATGAATTGAATTGTGTCTGTGTGTATATACATCCTACATACTACCTGGCTGCACGTTACATGAATTGGATTGTGTCTGTTTGTATATACATCCTACATACTGCCAGGCTGCACTTTACATGAATTGGATTGTGTGTGTGTGTGTGTGTGTGTGTGTATTTACATCCTACATACTGCCGGGCTGCACTTTACATGAATTGGATTGTGTGTGTGTGTATATCCATCCTACATACTGCCGGGCTGCACTTTACATGAATTGGATTGTGTGTGTGTGTATATACATCCTACATACTGCCAGGCTGCACTTTACATGAATTGTATTGTGTCTGTGTGTATATACATCCTACATACTGCCGGGCTGCACTTTACATGAATTGGATTGTGTGTGTGTGTATATACATCCTACATACTGCTGGGCTGCACTTTACGTGAATTGGATTGTGTCTGTGTATATACATCCTACATACTGCCGGGCTGCACTTTACATGAATTGGATTGTGTGTGTGTGTATATCCATCCTACATACTGCCGGGCTGCACTTTACATGAATTGGATTGTGTGTGTGTGTATATACATCCTACATACTGTCGGGCTGCACTTTACATGAATTGGATTGTGTGTGTGTGTATATACATACTACATACTGCCGGGCTGCACTTTACATGAATTGGATTGTGTCTCTGTGTATATACATCCTACATACTGCCGGGCTGCACTTTACATGAATTGGATTGTGTGTGTGTGTGTGTATATACATCCTACATACTGCCGGGCTGCACTTTACATGAATTGGATTGTGTGTGTGTGTATATACATCCTACATCCTGCCGGGCTGCACGTTACATGAATTGAATTGTGTGTGTGTGTATATACATCCTACATACTGCCGGGCTGCACTTTACATGAATTGGATTGTGTGTGTGTATATATCCATCCTACATGCTGCTGGACTGTTCTTTACATGAATTGGATTGTGTGTGTGTGTGTGTGTATATATGCATCCTACATACTGCCGGGCTGCACTTTACATGTATTGGATTGTGTCTGTGTGTATACATCCTACATACTGCCGGGCTGCACTTTACATGAATTGGATTGTGTGTGTCTGTGTCTATATACATCCTACATACTGCCGGGCTGCACTTTACATGAATTGGATTGTGTGTGTGTGTATATCCATCCTACATACTGCCGGGCTGCACTTTACATGAATTGGATTGTGTGTGTGTGTATATACATCCTACATACTGCCAGGCTGCACTTTACATGAATTGGATTGTGTGTGTGTGTATATACATCCTACATACTGCTGGGCTGCACTTTACATGAATTGGATTGTGTCTGTGTATATACATCCTACATACTGCCGGGCTGCACTTTACATGAATTGGATTGTGTGTGTGTGTATATCCATCCTACATACTGCCAGGCTGCACTTTACATGAATTGGATTGTGTGTGTGTGTATATACATCCTACATACTGCCGGGCTGCACTTTACATGAATTGGATTGTGTGTGTGTGTATATACATCCTACATACTGCCAGGCTGCACTTTACATGAATTGGATTGTGTGTGTGTGTATATACATCCTACATACTGCTGGGCTGCACTTTACATGAATTGGATTGTGTCTGTGTATATACATCCTACATACTGCCGGGCTGCACTTTACATGAATTGGATTGTGTGTGTGTGTATATCCATCCTACATACTGCCAGGCTGCACTTTACATGAATTGGATTGTGTCTGTGTGTATATACATCCTACATACTGCCCGGCTGCACTTTACATGAATTGGATTGTGTCTGTGTATATACATCCTACATACTGCCGGGCTGCACTTTACATGAATTGGATTGTGTGTGTGTGTATATACATCCTACATCCTGCCGGGCTGCACGTTACATGAATTGAATTGTGTCTGTGTGTATATACATCCTACATACTGCCGGGTTGCACTTTACATGAATTGGATTGTGTGTGTGTGTGTGTGTATATACATCCTACATACTGCCAGGCTGCACTTTACATGAATTGGATTGTGTGTGTATATACATCCTACATACTGCCGGGTTGCGCTTTACATGAATTGGATTGTGCGTGTGTATATACATCCTACATACTGCTGGGCTGCACTTTACATGAATTGGATTGTGTGTGTGTGTATATACATCCTACATACTGCCGGGCTGCACGTTACATGAATTGTATTGTGTCTGTGTGTATATACATCCTACATACTGCCAGGCTGCACTTTACATGAATTGGATTGTGTGTGTGTGTGTGTATATACATCCTACATACTGCCGGGCTGCACTTTACATGAATTGGATTGTGTGTGTGTATATCCATCCTACATGCTGCTGGTTTGTTCTTTACATGAATTGGATTGTGTGTGTGTGTGTGTGTGTGTATATATGCATCCTACATACTGCCGGGCTGCACTTTACATGAATTGGATTGTGTCTGTGTGTATACATCCTACATACTGCCGGGCTGCACTTTACATGAATTGGATTGTGTGTGTCTGTGTCTATATACATCCTACATACTGCCGGGCTGCACTTTACATGAATTGGATTGTGTGTGTGTGTATATCGATCCTACATACTGCCGGGCTGCACTTTACATGAATTGGATTGTGTGTGTGTGTATATACATCCTACATACTGCCAGGCTGCACTTTACATGAATTGGATTGTGTGTGTGTGTGTGTGTGTATATACATCCTACATACTGCTGGGCTGCACTTTACATGAATTGGATTGTGTCTGTGTATATACATCCTACATACTGCCGGGCTGCACTTTCCATGAATTGGATTGTGTGTGTGTGTATATACATCCTACATCCTGCCGGGCTGCACTTTACATGAATTGGATTGTGTGTGTGTGTGTGTGTGTGTATATACATCCTACATACTGCCGGGCTGCACTTTACATGAATTGGATTGTGTGTGTGTATATCCATCCTACATGCTGCTGGGCTGCACTTTACATGAATTGGATTGTGTGTGTCTGTGTCTATATACATCCTACATACTGCCGGGCTGCACTTTACATGTATTGGATTGTATCTGTGTGTATATACATCCTACATACTTCCGGGCTGCACTTTGCATGAATTGGATTGTGTCTGTGTGTATATCCATCCTACATACTGCCGGGCTGCACTTTACATGAATTGGATTGTGTCTGTGTGTATATACATCCTACATACTGCCGGGCTGCACTTTACATGAATTGGATTGTGTGTGTGTATATATACATCCTACATACTGCCAGGCTGCACTTTACATGAATTGGATTGTGTGTGTGTGTATATACATCCTACATACTGCCAGGCTGCACTTTACATGAATTGGATTGTGTGTGTGTGTGTGTGTGTATATACATCCTACATACTGCCGGGCTGGACTTTACATGAATTGGATTGTGTCTGTGTGTATATACATCCTACATACTGCCGGGCTGCAAGTTACATGGATTGGATTGTGTCTGTGTGTATATACATCCTACATACTGCCAGGCTGTACTTTACATGAATTGGATTGTGTCTGTGTGTATACATCCTACATACTGCCGGGCTGCACTTTACATGAATTGGATTGTGTGTGTCTGTGTCTATATACATCCTACATTCTGCCGGGCTGCACTTTACATGAATTGGATTGTGTGTGTGTGTGTATATCGATCCTACATACTGCCGGGCTGCACTTTACATGAATTGGATTGTGTGTGTGTGTGTGTATATACATCCTACATACTGCCAGGCTGCACTTTACATGAATTGGATTGTGTGTGTGTGTGTGTGTGTGTGTGTGTGTGTGTGTGTATATACATCCTACATACTGCTGGGCTGCACTTTACATGAATTGGATTGTGTCTGTGTATATACATCCTACATCCTGCCGGGCTGCACTTTACATGAATTGGATTGTGTGTGTGTGTGTATATACATCCTACATCCTGCCGGGCTGCACTTTACATGAATTGGATTGTGTGTGTGTGTATATACATCCTACATACTGCCGGGCTGCACTTTACATGAATTGGATTGTGTGTGTGTGTATATACATCCTACATACTGCCGGGCTGCACTTTACATGAATTGGATTGTGTGTGTGTGTATATACATCCTACATACTGCCGGGCTGCACTTTACATGAATTGGATTGTGTGTGTGTGTATATTCATCCTACATACTGCCGGGCTGCACGTTACATGAATTGGTTTGTGTCTGTGTGTATATACATCCTACATACTGCCAGGCTGCACTTTACATGAATTGGATTGTGTGTGTGTGTGTGTGTGTCTATATACATACTGCCGGGCTGCACTTTACATGAATTGGATTGTGTGTGTGTATATCCATCCTACATGCTGCTGGGCTGTTCTTTACATGAATTGGATTGTGTGTGTGTGTGTGTATATATGCATCCTACATACTGCCGGGCTGCACTTTACATGAATTGGATTGTGTCTGTGTGTATACATCCTACATACTGCCGGGCTGCACTTTACATGAATTGGATTGTGTGTGTCTGTGTCTATATACATCCTACATACTGCCGGGCTGCACTTTACATGTATTGGATTGTATCTGTGTGTATATACATCCTACATACTTCCGGGCTGCACTTTGCATGAATTGGATTGTGTCTGTGTGTATATCCATCCTACATACTGCCGGGCTGCACTTTACATGAATTGGATTGTGTCTGTGTGTATATACATCCTACATACTGCCGGGCTGCACTTTACATGAATTGGATTGTGTGTGTGTATATATACATCCTAAATACTGCCAGGCTGCACTTTACATGAATTGGATTGTGTGTGTGTGTGTATATCGATCCTACATACTGCCGGGCTGCACTTTACATGAATTGGATTGTGTGTGTGTGTGTGTATATACATCCTACATACTGCCAGGCTGCACTTTACATGAATTGGATTGTGTGTGTGTGTGTGTGTGTGTGTGTGTATATACATCCTACATACTGCTGGGCTGCACTTTACATGAATTGGATTGTGTCTGTGTATATACATCCTACATCCTGCCGGGCTGCACTTTACATGAATTGGATTGTGTGTGTGTGTGTATATACATCCTACATCCTGCCGGGCTGCACTTTACATGAATTGGATTGTGTGTGTGTGTATATACATCCTACATACTGCCGGGCTGCACTTTACATGAATTGGATTGTGTGTGTGTGTATATACATCCTACATACTGCCGGGCTGCACTTTACATGAATTGGATTGTGTGTGTGTGTATATACATCCTACATACTGCCGGGCTGCACTTTACATGAATTGGATTGTGTGTGTGTGTATATTCATCCTACATACTGCCGGGCTGCACGTTACATGAATTGGTTTGTGTCTGTGTGTATATACATCCTACATACTGCCAGGCTGCACTTTACATGAATTGGATTGTGTGTGTGTGTGTGTGTGTCTATATACATACTGCCGGGCTGCACTTTACATGAATTGGATTGTGTGTGTGTATATCCATCCTACATGCTGCTGGGCTGTTCTTTACATGAATTGGATTGTGTGTGTGTGTGTGTGTATATATGCATCCTACATACTGCCGGGCTGCACTTTACATGAATTGGATTGTGTCTGTGTGTATACATCCTACATACTGCCGGGCTGCACTTTACATGAATTGGATTGTGTGTGTCTGTGTCTATATACATCCTACATACTGCCGGGCTGCACTTTACATGTATTGGATTGTATCTGTGTGTATATACATCCTACATACTTCCGGGCTGCACTTTGCATGAATTGGATTGTGTCTGTGTGTATATCCATCCTACATACTGCCGGGCTGCACTTTACATGAATTGGATTGTGTCTGTGTGTATATACATCCTACATACTGCCGGGCTGCACTTTACATGAATTGGATTGTGTGTGTGTATATATACATCCTAAATACTGCCAGGCTGCACTTTACATGAATTGGATTGTGTGTGTGTGTATATACATCCTACATACTGCCAGGCTGCACTTTACATGAATTGGATTGTGTGTGTGTGTGTGTGTGTGTATGTGTGTGTATATATACATCCTACATACTGCCGGGCTGGACTTTACATGAATTGGATTGTGTGTGTGTGTATATACATCCTACATACTCCCTGGCTGCACTTTACATGAATTGGATTGTGTGTGTGTATATACATCCTACATACTGCCGGGCTGCACTTTACATGAATTGGATTGTGTCTGTGTGTATATACATCCTACATACTGCCAGGCTGCACTTTACATGAATTGGATTGTGTCTGTGTGTATATACATCCTACATACTGCCGGGCTGCACTTTACATGAATTGGATTGTGTGTGTGTGTATATACATCCTACATACTGCCGGGCTGCAAGTTACATGGATTGGATTGTGTCTGTGTGTATATACATCCTACATACTGCCAGGCTGCACTTTACATGAATTGGATTGTGTCTGTGTGTATATACATCCTACATACTGCCGGGCTGCACTTTACATGAATTGGATTGTGTGTGTGTGTGTATATACATCCTACATACTGCCGGGCTGCACTTTACATGAATTGGATTGTGTCTGTGTGTATATACATCCTACATACTGCCGGGCTGCAAGTTACATGGATTGGATTCTGTCTGTGTATATATACATCCTACATACTGCCGGGCTGCACTTTACATGTATTGGATTGTATCTGTGTGTATATACATCCTACATACTTCCGGGCTGCACTTTGCATGAATTGGATTGTGTCTGTGTGTATATCCATCCTACATACTGCCGGGCTGCACTTTACATGAATTGGATTGTGTCTGTGTGTATATACATCCTACATACTGCCGGGCTGCACTTTACATGAATTGGATTGTGTGTGTGTATATATACATCCTACATACTGCCAGGCTGCACTTTACATGAATTGGATTGTGTGTGTGTGTATATACATCCTACATACTGCCAGGCTGCACTTTACATGAATTGGATTGTGTGTGTGTGTGTGTGTATATACATCCTACATACTGCCGGGCTGGACTTTACATGAATTGGATTGTGTCTGTGTGTATATACATCCTACATACTGCCGGGCTGCAAGTTACATGGATTGGATTGTGTCTGTGTGTATATACATCCTACATACTGCCAGGCTGTACTTTACATGAATTGGATTGTGTCTGTGTGTATACATCCTACATACTGCCGGGCTGCACTTTACATGAATTGGATTGTGTGTGTCTGTGTCTATATACATCCTACATTCTGCCGGGCTGCACTTTACATGAATTGGATTGTGTGTGTGTGTGTATATCGATCCTACATACTGCCGGGCTGCACTTTACATGAATTGGATTGTGTGTGTGTGTGTGTATATACATCCTACATACTGCCAGGCTGCACTTTACATGAATTGGATTGTGTGTGTGTGTGTGTGTGTGTGTGTGTGTGTATATACATCCTACATACTGCTGGGCTGCACTTTACATGAATTGGATTGTGTCTGTGTATATACATCCTACATACTGCCGGGCTGCACTTTACATGAATTGGATTGTGTGTGTGTGTGTATATACATCCTACATCCTGCCGGGCTGCACTTTACATGAATTGGATTGTGTGTGTGTGTATATACATCCTACATACTGCCGGGCTGCACTTTACATGAATTGGATTGTGTGTGTGTGTATATACATCCTACATACTGCCGGGCTGCACTTTACATGAATTGGATTGTGTGTGTGTGTATATACATCCTACATACTGCCGGGCTGCACTTTACATGAATTGGATTGTGTGTGTGTGTATATTCATCCTACATACTGCCGGGCTGCACGTTACATGAATTGGTTTGTGTCTGTGTGTATATACATCCTACATACTGCCAGGCTGCACTTTACATGAATTGGATTGTGTGTGTGTGTGTGTGTGTCTATATACATACTGCCGGGCTGCACTTTACATGAATTGGATTGTGTGTGTGTATATCCATCCTACATGCTGCTGGGCTGTTCTTTACATGAATTGGATTGTGTGTGTGTGAGTGTGTGTGTATATATGCATCCTACATACTGCCGGGCTGCACTTTACATGAATTGGATTGTGTCTGTGTGTATACATCCTACATACTGCCGGGCTGCACTTTACATGAATTGGATTGTGTGTGTCTGTGTCTATATACATCCTACATACTGCCGGGCTGCACTTTACATGTATTGGATTGTATCTGTGTGTATATACATCCTACATACTTCCGGGCTGCACTTTGCATGAATTGGATTGTGTCTGTGTGTATATCCATCCTACATACTGCCGGGCTGCACTTTACATGAATTGGATTGTGTCTGTGTGTATATACATCCTACATACTGCCGGGCTGCACTTAACATGAATTGGATTGTGTGTGTGTATATATACATCCTAAATACTGCCAGGCTGCACTTTACATGAATTGGATTGTGTGTGTGTGTATATACATCCTACATACTGCCAGGCTGCACTTTACATGAATTGGATTGTGTGTGTGTGTGTGTGTGTGTGTGTGTGTGTGTGTGTGTGTGTGTGTGTATATATACATCCTACATACTGCCGGGCTGGACTTTACATGAATTGGATTGTGTGTGTGTGTATATACATCCTACATACTCCCTGGCTGCACTTTACATGAATTGGATTGTGTGTGTGTATATACATCCTACATACTGCCGGGCTGCACTTTACATGAATTGGATTGTGTCTGTGTGTATATACATCCTACATACTGCCAGGCTGCACTTTACATGAATTGGATTGTGTCTGTGTGTATATACATCCTACATACTGCCGGGCTGCACTTTACATGAATTGGATTGTGTGTGTGTGTATATACATCCTACATACTGCCGGGCTGCAAGTTACATGGATTGGATTGTGTCTGTGTGTATATACATCCTACATACTGCCAGGCTGCACTTTACATGAATTGGATTGTGTCTGTGTGTATATACATCCTACATACTGCCGGGCTGCACTTTACATGAATTGGATTGTGTGTGTGTGTGTATATACATCCTACATACTGCCGGGCTGCACTTTACATGAATTGGATTGTGTCTGTGTGTATATACATCCTACATACTGCCGGGCTGCAAGTTACATGGATTGGATTCTGTCTGTGTATATATACATCCTACATACTGCCTTGCTGCACTTTACATGTATTGGATTGTGTGTGTGTGTATATACATCCTACATACTGCCGGGCTGCACTTTACATGAATTGGATTGTGTGTGTGTATATACATCCTACATACTGCCGGGCTGCAAGTTACATGGATTGGATTGTGTCTGTGTGTATATACATCCTACATACTGCCTTGCTGCACTTTACATGAATTGGATTGTGTGTGTGTGTGTATATACATCCTACATACTGCCGGGCTGCAAGTTACATGGATTGGATTGTGTGTGTGTGTATATACATCCTACATACTGCCGGGCTGCACTTTACATGAATTGGATTGTGTGTGTGTATATATACATCCTACATACTGCTGGGCTGCACTTTACATGGATTGGATTGTGTCTGTGTGTATATACATCCTACATACTGCCAGGCTGCACTTTACATGAATTGGATTGTGTGTGTGTGTATATACATCCTACATACTGCCAGGCTGCACTTTACATGTATTGGATTGTGTGTGTGTGTATACATCCTACATACTGCCGGGCTGCACTTTACATGAATTGGATTGTGTCTGTGTGTGTATATACATCCTACATACTGCCGGGCTGCACTTTACATGAATTGGATTGTGTCTGTGTGTATATATATCCTACATACTGCCGGGCTGCACTTTACATGAATTGGATTGTGTGTGTGTGTATATACATCCTACATACAGCCGGGCTGCACTTTACATGAATTGGATTGTGTGTGTGTGTATATACATCCTACATACTGCCGGGCTGCACTTTACATGTATTGGATTGTGTGTCTGTGTATATACATCCTACATACTGCCGGGTTGCACTTTACATGAATTGGATTGTGTGTGTGTGTGTGTATATACATCCTGCATACTGCCGGGCTGCACTTTACATGTATTGGATTGTGTGTCTGTGTATATACATCCTACATACTGCTGGGCTGCACTTTACATGAATTGGATTGTGTGTGTGTGTGTATATACATCCTGCATACTGCCGGGCTGCACTTTACATGAATTGGATTGTGTGTGTGTGTGTATATACATCCTGCATACTGCCGGGCTGCACTTTACATGAATTGGATTGTGTGTGTGTATATACATACTACATACTGCCGGGCTGCACTTTACATGAATTGGATTGTGTGTGTGTGTGTATATACATCCTACATACTGCCGGGCTGCAAGTTACATGGATTGGATTGTGTGTGTGTGTATATACATCCTACATACTGCCGGGCTGCAAGTTACATGAATTGGATTGTGTGTGTGTATATACATCCTACATACTGCCGGGCTGCACTTTACATGAATTGGATTGTGTGTGTGTGTATATCCATCCTACATACTGCCGGGCTGCACTTTACATGAATTGGATTGTGTGTGTGTATATACATACTACATACTGCCGGGCTGCACTTTACATGAATTGGATTGTGTGTGTGTGTGTGTATATACATCCTACATACTGCCGTGCTGCAAGTTACATGGATTGGATTGTGTGTGTGTGTATATACATCCTACATACTGCCGGGCTGCAAGTTACATGAATTGGATTGTGTGTGTGTATATACATCCTACATACTGCCGGGCTGCACTTTACATGAATTGGATTGTGTCTGTGTGTGTATATACATCCTACATACTGCCGGGCTGCACTTTACATGAATTGGATTGGGTGTGTGTGTGTGTATACATCCTACATACTGCCGGGCTGCACTTTACATGAATTGGATTGTGTCTGTGTATATACATCCTACATACTGCTGGGCTGCACTTTACATGAATTGGATTGTGTGTGTGTGTATACATCCTACATACTGCCGGGCTGCACTTTACATGAATTGGATTGTGTGTGTGTATATACATCCTACATACTGCCGGGCTGCAAGTTACATGGATTGGATTGTGTGTGTGTGTATATACATCCTACATACTGCCGGGCTGCAAGTTACATGAATTGGATTGTGTGTGTGTATATACATCCTACATACTGCCGGGCTGCACTTTACATGAATTGGATTGTGTGTGTGTGTATATCCATCCTACATACTGCCGGGCTGCACTTTACATGAATTGGATTGTGTGTGTGTGTATATACATCCTACATACTGCTGGGCTGCACTTTACATGAATTGGATTGTGTGTGTGTGTATACATCCTACATACTGCCGGGCTGTACTTTACATGAATTGGATTGTGTGTGTGTGTGTATATACATCCTACATACTGCCAGGCTGCACTTTACATGAATTGGATTGTGTGTGTGTGTGTGTATACATCCTACATACTGCCGGGCTGCACTTTACATGAATTGGATTGTGTGTGTGTGTATATACATCCTACATACTGCCAGGCTGCACTTTACATGAATTGGATTGTGTGTGTGTGTATATACATCCTACATACTGCCGGGCTGCACTTTACATGAATTGGATTGTGTGTGTGCGTATATACATCCTACATACTGCCGGGCTGCACTTTACATGAGTTGGATCGTGTCTGTGTGTATATACATCCTACATACTGCCAGGCTGCACTTTACATGAATTGGATTGTGTGTGTGTGTATATACATCCTACATACTGCCGGGTTGCACTTTACATGAATTGGATTGTGTGTGTGTGTATACATCCTACATACTGCCGGGCTGCACTTTACATGAATTGGATTGTGTGTGTGTGTATACATCCTACATACTGCCGGGCTGCACTTTACATGAATTGGATTGTGTCTGTGTGTATATACATCCTACATACTGCCGGGCTGCACTTTACATGAATTGGATTGTGTCTGTGTGTATATACATCCTACATACTGCCGGGCTCCACTTTACATGAATTGGATTGTGTGTCTGTGTGTATATACATCCTACATACTGCCGGGCTGTACTTTACATGAATTGGATTGTGTGTCTGTGTGTATATACATCCTACATACTGCCGGGCTGTACTTTACATGAATTGGATTGTGTGTCTGTGTGTATCTACATCCTGCATACTGCCGGGCTGTACTTTACATGAATTGGATTGTGTGTCTGTGTGTATCTACATCCTACATACTGCCGGGCTGCACTTTACATGAATTGGATTGTGTGTCTGTGTGTATATACATCCTACATACTGCCGGGCTGCACTTTACATGAATTGGATTGTGTGTCTGTGTGTATGTACATCCTACATACTGCCGGGCTGTACTTTACATGAATTGGATTGTGTGTCTGTGTGTATATACATCCTACATACTGCCGGGCTGCACTTTACATGAATTGGATTGTGTGTCTGTGTGTATATACATCCTACATACTGCCGGGCTGCACTTTACATGAATTGGATTGTGTGTCTGTGTGTATCTACATCCTACATACTGCCGGGCTGTACTTTACATGAATTGGATTGTGTGTCTGTGTGTATCTACATCCTACATACTGCCGGGCTGCACTTTACATGAATTGGATTGTGTGTCTGTGTGTATATACATCCTACATACTGCCGGGCTGCACTTTACATGAATTGGATTGTGTGTCTGTGTGTATATACATCCTACATACTGCCGGGCTGTACTTTACATGAATTGGATTGTGTGTCTGTGTGTATATACATCCTACATACTGCCGGGCTGCACTTTACATGAATTGGATTGTGTGTCTGTGTGTATATACATCCTACATACTGCCGGGCTGTACTTTACATGAATTGGATTGTGTGTCTGTGTGTATCTACATCCTACATACTGCCGGGCTGTACTTTACATGAATTGGATTGTGTGTCTGTGTGTATCTACATCCTACATACTGCCGGGCTGCACTTTACATGAATTGGATTGTGTGTGTGTGTGTGTGTATATACATCCTACATACTGCCAGGCTGCACTTTACATGAATTGGATTGTGTGTGTATATACATCCTACATACTGCCGGGTTGCGCTTTACATGAATTGGATTGTGCGTGTGTATATACATCCTACATACTGCTGGGCTGCACTTTACATGAATTGGATTGTGTGTGTGTGTATATACATCCTACATACTGCCGGGCTGCACGTTACATGAATTGTATTGTGTCTGTGTGTATATACATCCTACATACTGCCAGGCTGCACTTTACATGAATTGGATTGTGTGTGTGTGTGTGTATATACATCCTACATACTGCCGGGCTGCACTTTACATGAATTGGATTGTGTGTGTGTATATCCATCCTACATGCTGCTGGTTTGTTCTTTACATGAATTGGATTGTGTGTGTGTGTGTGTGTATATATGCATCCTACATACTGCCGGGCTGCACTTTACATGAATTGGATTGTGTCTGTGTGAATACATCCTACATACTGCCGGGCTGCACTTTACATGAATTGGATTTTGTGTGTCTGTGTCTATATACATCCTACATACTGCCGGGCTGCACTTTACATGAATTGGATTGTGTGTGTGTGTATATCGATCCTACATACTGCCGGGCTGCACTTTACATGAATTGGATTGTGTGTGTGTGTATATACATCCTACATACTGCCAGGCTGCACTTTACATGAATTGGATTGTGTGTGTGTGTGTGTGTGTGTGTGTGTGTATATACATCCTACATACTGCTGGGCTGCACTTTACATGAATTGGATTGTGTCTGTGTATATACATCCTACATACTGCCGGGCTGCACTTTCCATGAATTGGATTGTGTGTGTGTGTGTGTGTATATACATCCTACATACTGCCGGGCTGCACTTTACATGAATTGGATTGTGTGTGTGTATATCCATCCTACATGCTGCTGGGCTGCACTTTACATGAATTGGATTGTGTGTGTCTGTGTCTATATACATCCTACATACTGCCGGGCTGCACTTTACATGTATTGGATTGTATCTGTGTGTATATACATCCTACATACTTCCGGGCTGCACTTTGCATGAATTGGATTGTGTCTGTGTGTATATCCATCCTACATACTGCCGGGCTGCACTTTACATGAATTGGATTGTGTCTGTGTGTATATACATCCTACATACTGCCGGGCTGCACTTTACATGAATTGGATTGTGTGTGTGTATATATACATCCTACATACTGCCAGGCTGCACTTTACATGAATTGGATTGTGTGTGTGTGTATATACATCCTACATACTGCCAGGCTGCACTTTACATGAATTGGATTGTGTGTGTGTGTGTGTGTATATACATCCTACATACTGCCGGGCTGGACTTTACATGAATTGGATTGTGTCTGTGTGTATATACATCCTACATACTGCCGGGCTGCAAGTTACATGGATTGGATTGTGTCTGTGTGTATATACATCCTACATACTGCCAGGCTGTACTTTACATGAATTGGATTGTGTCTGTGTGTATACATCCTACATACTGCCGGGCTGCACTTTATATGAATTGGATTGTGTGTGTCTGTGTCTATATACATCCTACATTCTGCCGGGCTGCACTTTACATGAATTGGATTGTGTGTGTGTGTGTATATCGATCCTACATACTGCCGGGCTGCACTTTACATGAATTGGATTGTGTGTGTGTGTGTGTATATACATCCTACATACTGCCAGGCTGCACTTTACATGAATTGGATTGTGTGTGTGTGTGTGTATATACATCCTACATACTGCCAGGCTGCACTTTACATGAATTGGATTGTGTGTGTGTGTGTGTGTGTGTGTGTATATACATCCTACATACTGCTGGGCTGCACTTTACATGAATTGGATTGTGTCTGTGTATATACATCCTACATACTGCCGGGCTGCACTTTACATGAATTGGATTGTGTGTGTGTGTGTATATACATCCTACATCCTGCCGGGCTGCACTTTACATGAATTGGATTGTGTGTGTGTGTATATACATCCTACATACTGCCGGGCTGCACTTTACATGAATTGGATTGTGTGTGTGTGTATATTCATCCTACATACTGCCGGGCTGCACGTTACATGAATTGGTTTGTGTCTGTGTGTATATACATCCTACATACTGCCAGGCTGCACTTTACATGAATTGGATTGTGTGTGTGTGTGTGTGTGTCTATATACATACTGCCGGGCTGCACTTTACATGAATTGGATTGTGTGTGTGTATATCCATCCTACATGCTGCTGGGCTGTTCTTTACATGAATTGGATTGTGTGTGTGTGTGTGTGTGTGTATATATGCATCCTACATACTGCCGGGCTGCACTTTACATGAATTGGATTGTGTCTGTGTGTATACATCCTACATACTGCCGGGCTGCACTTTACATGAATTGGATTGTGTGTGTCTGTGTCTATATACATCCTACATACTGCCGGGCTGCACTTTACATGTATTGGATTGTATCTGTGTGTATATACATCCTACATACTTCCGGGCTGCACTTTGCATGAATTGGATTGTGTCTGTGTGTATATCCATCCTACATACTGCCGGGCTGCACTTTACATGAATTGGATTGTGTCTGTGTGTATATACATCCTACATACTGCCGGGCTGCACTTTACATGAATTGGATTGTGTGTGTGTATATATACATCCTAAATACTGCCAGGCTGCACTTTACATGAATTGGATTGTGTGTGTGTGTATATACATCCTACATACTGCCAGGCTGCACTTTACATGAATTGGATTGTGTGTGTGTGTGTGTGTGTGTGTGTATATATACATCCTACATACTGCCGGGCTGGACTTTACATGAATTGGATTGTGTGTGTGTGTATATACATCCTACATACTCCCTGGCTGCACTTTACATGAATTGGATTGTGTGTGTGTATATACATCCTACATACTGCCGGGCTGCACTTTACATGAATTGGATTGTGTCTGTGTGTATATACATCCTACATACTGCCAGGCTGCACTTTACATGAATTGGATTGTGTCTGTGTGTATATACATCCTACATACTGCCGGGCTGCACTTTACATGAATTGGATTGTGTGTGTGTGTATATACATCCTACATACTGCCGGGCTGCAAGTTACATGGATTGGATTGTGTCTGTGTGTATATACATCCTACATACTGCCAGGCTGCACTTTACATGAATTGGATTGTGTGTGTGTGTGTATATACATCCTACATACTGCCGGGCTGCAAGTTACATGGATTGGATTCTGTCTGTGTATATATACATCCTACATACTGCCTTGCTGCACTTTACATGTATTGGATTGTGTGTGTGTGTATATACATCCTACATACTGCCGGGCTGCACTTTACATGAATTGGATTGTGTGTGTGTATATACATCCTACATACTGCCGGGCTGCAAGTTACATGGATTGGATTGTGTCTGTGTGTATATACATCCTACATACTGCCTTGCTGCACTTTACATGAATTGGATTGTGTGTGTGTGTGTATATACATCCTACATACTGCCGGGCTGCAAGTTACATGGATTGGATTGTGTGTGTGTGTATATACATCCTACATACTGCCGGGCTGCACTTTACATGAATTGGATTGTGTGTGTGTATATATACATCCTACATACTGCTGGGCTGCACTTTACATGGATTGGATTGTGTCTGTGTGTATATACATCCTACATACTGCCAGGCTGCACTTTACATGAATTGGATTGTGTGTGTGTGTATATACATCCTACATACTGCCAGGCTGCACTTTACATGTATTGGATTGTGTGTGTGTGTATACATCCTACATACTGCCGGGCTGCACTTTACATGAATTGGATTGTGTCTGTGTGTGTATATACATCCTACATACTGCCGGGCTGCACTTTACATGAATTGGATTGTGTCTGTGTGTATATACATCCTACATACTGCCGGGCTGCACTTTACATGAATTGGATTGTGTCTGTGTGTATATACATCCTACATACTGCCGGGCTGCACTTTACATGAATTGGATTGTGTGTGTGTGTATATACATCCTACATACAGCCGGGCTGCACTTTACATGAATTGGATTGTGTGTGTGTGTATATACATCCTACATACTGCCGGGCTGCACTTTACATGTATTGGATTGTGTGTCTGTGTATATACATCCTACATACTGCCGGGTTGCACTTTACATGAATTGGATTGTGTGTGTGTGTGTGTATATACATCCTGCATACTGCCGGGCTGCACTTTACATGTATTGGATTGTGTGTCTGTGTATATACATCCTACATACTGCTGGGCTGCACTTTACATGAATTGGATTGTGTGTGTGTGTGTATATACATCCTGCATACTGCCGGGCTGCACTTTACATGTATTGGATTGTGTGTCTGTGTATATACATCCTACATACTGCCGGGCTGCACTTTACATGAATTGGATTGTGTGTGTGTGTGTATATACATCATACATACTGCAGGGCTGCACTTTACATGAATTGGATTGTGTGTGTGTATATACATCCTACATACTGCCGGGCTGCACTTTACATGTATTGGATTGTGTGTCTGTGTGTATATACATCCTACATACTGCCGGGCTGCACTTTACATGAATTGGATTGTGTGTGTGTATATACATCCTACATACTGCCGGGCTGCACTTTACATGAATTGGATTGTGTGTCTGTGTATATACATCCTACATACTGCCGGGCTGCACTTTACATGAATTGGATTGTGTCTGTGTGTGTATATACATCATACATACTGCAGGGCTGCACTTTACATGAATTGGATTGTGTCTGTGTGTATATACATCCTACATACTGCCGGGTTGCACTTTACATGAATTGGATTGTGTGTGTGTGTATATACATCCTACATACTGCCAGGCAGTACTTTACATGAATTGGATTGTGTGTCTGTGTGTATATACATCCTACATACTGCCGGGCTGCACTTTACATGAATTGGATTGTGTGTCTGTGTGTATATACATCCTACATACTGCCGGGCTGTACTTTACATGAATTGGATTGTGTGTCTGTGTGTATCTACATCCTACATACTGCCGGGCTGTACTTTACATGAATTGGATTGTGTGTCTGTGTGTATCTACATCCTACATACTGCCGGGCTGCACTTTACATGAATTGGATTGTGTGTCTGTGTGTATATACATCCTACATACTGCCGGGCTGCACTTTACATGAATTGGATTGTGTGTCTGTGTGTATATACATCCTACATACTGCCGGGCTGTACTTTACATGAATTGGATTGTGTGTCTGTGTGTATATACATCCTACATACTGCCGGGCTGCACTTTACATGAATTGGATTGTGTGTCTGTGTGTATATACATCCTACATACTGCCGGGCTGTACTTTACATGAATTGGATTGTGTGTCTGTGTGTATCTACATCCTACATACTGCCGGGCTGTACTTTACATGAATTGGATTGTGTGTCTGTGTGTATCTACATCCTACATACTGCCGGGCTGTACTTTACATGAATTGGATTGTGTGTCTGTGTGTATCTACATCCTACATACTGCCGGGCTGCACTTTACATGAATTGGATTGTGTGTCTGTGTGTATATACATCCTACATACTGCCGGGCTGCACTTTACATGAATTGGATTGTGTGTCTGTGTGTATATACATCCTACATACTGCCGGGCTGTACTTTACATGAATTGGATTGTGTGTCTGTGTGTATATACATCCTACATACTGCCGGGCTGCACTTTACATGAATTGGATTGTGTGTCTGTGTGTATATACATCCTACATACTGCCGGGCTGTACTTTACATGAATTGGATTGTGTGTCTGTGTGTGTCTACATCCTACATACTGCCGGGCTGTACTTTACATGAATTGGATTGTGTGTCTGTGTGTATCTACATCCTACATACTGCCGGGCTGCACTTTACATGAATTGGATTGTGTGTGTGTGTGTGTGTATATACATCCTACATACTGCCAGGCTGCACTTTACATGAATTGGATTGTGTGTGTATATACATCCAACATACTGCCGGGTTGCGCTTTACATGAATTGGATTGTGCGTGTGTATATACATCCTACATACTGCTGGGCTGCACTTTACATGAATTGGATTGTGTGTGTGTGTATATACATCCTACATACTGCCGGGCTGCACGTTACATGAATTGTATTGTGTCTGTGTGTATATACATCCTACATACTGCCAGGCTGCACTTTACATGAATTGGATTGTGTGTGTGTGTGTGTATATACATCCTACATACTGCCGGGCTGCACTTTACATGAATTGGATTGTGTGTGTGTATATCCATCCTACATGCTGCTGGTTTGTTCTTTACATGAATTGGATTGTGTGTGTGTGTGTGTGTATATATGCATCCTACATACTGCCGGGCTGCACTTTACATGAATTGGATTGTGTCTGTGTGTATACATCCTACATACTGCCGGGCTGCACTTTACATGAATTGGATTTTGTGTGTCTGTGTCTATATACATCCTACATACTGCCGGGCTGCACTTTACATGAATTGGATTGTGTGTGTGTGTATATCGATCCTACATACTGCCGGGCTGCACTTTACATGAATTGGATTGTGTGTGTGTGTATATACATCCTACATACTGCCAGGCTGCACTTTACATGAATTGGATTGTGTGTGTGTGTGTGTGTGTGTGTATATACATCCTACATACTGCTGGGCTGCACTTTACATGAATTGGATTGTGTCTGTGTATATACATCCTACATACTGCCGGGCTGCACTTTCCATGAATTGGATTGTGTGTGTGTGTGTGTGTGTGTGTGTGTGTATATACATCCTACATACTGCCGGGCTGCACTTTACATGAATTGGATTGTGTGTGTGTATATCCATCCTACATGCTGCTGGGCTGCACTTTACATGAATTGGATTGTGTGTGTCTGTGTCTATATACATCCTACATACTGCCGGGCTGCACTTTACATGTATTGGATTGTATCTGTGTGTATATACATCCTACATACTTCCGGGCTGCACTTTGCATGAATTGGATTGTGTCTGTGTGTATATCCATCCTACATACTGCCGGGCTGCACTTTACATGAATTGGATTGTGTCTGTGTGTATATACATCCTACATACTGCCGGGCTGCACTTTACATGAATTGGATTGTGTGTGTGTATATATACATCCTACATACTGCCAGGCTGCACTTTACATGAATTGGATTGTGTGTGTGTGTATATACATCCTACATACTGCCAGGCTGCACTTTACATGAATTGGATTGTGTGTGTGTGTGTGTGTATATACATCCTACATACTGCCGGGCTGGACTTTACATGAATTGGATTGTGTCTGTGTGTATATACATCCTACATACTGCCGGGCTGCAAGTTACATGGATTGGATTGTGTCTGTGTGTATATACATCCTACATACTGCCAGGCTGTACTTTACATGAATTGGATTGTGTCTGTGTGTATACATCCTACATACTGCCGGGCTGCACTTTATATGAATTGGATTGTGTGTGTCTGTGTCTATATACATCCTACATTCTGCCGGGCTGCACTTTACATGAATTGGATTGTGTGTGTGTGTGTATATCGATCCTACATACTGCCGGGCTGCACTTTACATGAATTGGATTGTGTGTGTGTGTGTGTATATACATCCTACATACTGCCAGGCTGCACTTTACATGAATTGGATTGTGTGTGTGTGTGTGTGTGTGTGTATATACATCCTACATACTGCTGGGCTGCACTTTACATGAATTGGATTGTGTCTGTGTATATACATCCTACATACTGCCGGGCTGCACTTTACATGAATTGGATTGTGTGTGTGTGTGTATATACATCCTACATCCTGCCGGGCTGCACTTTACATGAATTGGATTGTGTGTGTGTGTATATACATCCTACATACTGCCGGGCTGCACTTTACATGAATTGGATTGTGTGTGTGTGTATATTCATCCTACATACTGCCGGGCTGCACGTTACATGAATTGGTTTGTGTCTGTGTGTATATACATCCTACATACTGCCAGGCTGCACTTTACATGAATTGGATTGTGTGTGTGTATATCCATCCTACATGCTGCTGGGCTGTTCTTTACATGAATTGGATTGTGTGTGTGTGTGTGTGTGTGTGTATATATGCATCCTACATACTGCCGGGCTGCACTTTACATGAATTGGATTGTGTCTGTGTGTATACATCCTACATACTGCCGGGCTGCACTTTACATGAATTGGATTGTGTGTGTCTGTGTCTATATACATCCTACATACTGCCGGGCTGCACTTTACATGTATTGGATTGTATCTGTGTGTATATACATCCTACATACTTCCGGGCTGCACTTTGCATGAATTGGATTGTGTCTGTGTGTATATCCATCCTACATACTGCCGGGCTGCACTTTACATGAATTGGATTGTGTCTGTGTGTATATACATCCTACATACTGCCGGGCTGCACTTTACATGAATTGGATTGTGTGTGTGTATATATACATCCTAAATACTGCCAGGCTGCACTTTACATGAATTGGATTGTGTGTGTGTGTATATACATCCTACATACTGCCAGGCTGCACTTTACATGAATTGGATTGTGTGTGTGTGTGTGTGTGTATATATATACATCCTACATACTGCCGGGCTGGACTTTACATGAATTGGATTGTGTGTGTGTGTATATACATCCTACATACTCCCTGGCTGCACTTTACATGAATTGGATTGTGTGTGTGTATATACATCCTACATACTGCCGGGCTGCACTTTACATGAATTGGATTGTGTCTGTGTGTATATACATCCTACATACTGCCAGGCTGCACTTTACATGAATTGGATTGTGTCTGTGTGTATATACATCCTACATACTGCCGGGCTGCACTTTACATGAATTGGATTGTGTGTGTGTGTATATACATCCTACATACTGCCGGGCTGCAAGTTACATGGATTGGATTGTGTCTGTGTGTATATACATCCTACATACTGCCAGGCTGCACTTTACATGAATTGGATTGTGTCTGTGTGTATATACATCCTACATACTGCCGGGCTGCACTTTACATGAATTGGATTGTGTGTGTGTGTGTATATACATCCTACATACTGCCGGGCTGCACTTTACATGAATTGGATTGTGTCTGTGTGTATATACATCCTACATACTGCCGGGCTGCAAGTTACATGGATTGGATTCTGTCTGTGTATATATACATCCTACATACTGCCTTGCTGCACTTTACATGTATTGGATTGTGTGTGTGTGTATATACATCCTACATACTGCCGGGCTGCACTTTACATGAATTGGATTGTGTGTGTGTATATACATCCTACATACTGCCGGGCTGCAAGTTACATGGATTGGATTGTGTCTGTGTGTATATACATCCTACATACTGCCTTGCTGCACTTTACATGAATTGGATTGTGTGTGTGTGTGTATATACATCCTACATACTGCCGGGCTGCAAGTTACATGGATTGGATTGTGTGTGTGTGTATATACATCCTACATACTGCCGGGCTGCACTTTACATGAATTGGATTGTGTGTGTGTATATATACATCCTACATACTGCTGGGCTGCACTTTACATGGATTGGATTGTGTCTGTGTGTATATACATCCTACATACTGCCAGGCTGCACTTTACATGAATTGGATTGTGTGTGTGTGTATATACATCCTACATACTGCCAGGCTGCACTTTACATGTATTGGATTGTGTGTGTGTGTATACATCCTACATACTGCCGGGCTGCACTTTACATGAATTGGATTGTGTCTGTGTGTGTATATACATCCTACATACTGCCGGGCTGCACTTTACATGAATTGGATTGTGTCTGTGTGTATATACATCCTACATACTGCCGGGCTGCACTTTACATGAATTGGATTGTGTCTGTGTGTATATACATCCTACATACTGCCGGGCTGCACTTTACATGAATTGGATTGTGTGTGTGTGTATATACATCCTACATACAGCCGGGCTGCACTTTACATGAATTGGATTGTGTGTGTGTGTATATACATCCTACATACTGCCGGGCTGCACTTTACATGTATTGGATTGTGTGTCTGTGTATATACATCCTACATACTGCCGGGTTGCACTTTACATGAATTGGATTGTGTGTGTGTGTATATACATCCTACATACTGCCGGGTTGCACTTTACATGAATTGGATTGTGTGTGTGTGTGTGTATATACATCCTGCATACTGCCGGGCTGCACTTTACATGTATTGGATTGTGTGTCTGTGTATATACATCCTACATACTGCTGGGCTGCACTTTACATGAATTGGATTGTGTGTGTGTGTGTATATACATCCTGCATACTGCCGGGCTGCACTTTACATGTATTGGATTGTGTGTCTGTGTATATACATCCTACATACTGCCGGGCTGCACTTTACATGAATTGGATTGTGTGTGTGTGTGTATATACATCATACATACTGCAGGGCTGCACTTTACATGAATTGGATTGTGTGTGTGTATATACATCCTACATACTGCCGGGCTGCACTTTACATGTATTGGATTGTGTGTCTGTGTGTATATACATCCTACATACTGCCGGGCTGCACTTTACATGAATTGGATTGTGTGTGTGTATATACATCCTACATACTGCCGGGCTGCACTTTACATGAATTGGATTGTGTGTCTGTGTATATACATCCTACATACTGCCGGGCTGCACTTTACATGAATTGGATTGTGTCTGTGTGTGTATATACATCATACATACTGCAGGGCTGCACTTTACATGAATTGGATTGTGTCTGTGTGTATATACATCCTACATACTGCCGGGTTGCACTTTACATGAATTGGATTGTGTGTGTGTGTATATACATCCTACATACTGCCAGGCAGTACTTTACATGAATTGGATTGTGTGTCTGTGTGTATATACATCCTACATACTGCCGGGCTGCACTTTACATGAATTGGATTGTGTGTGTGTATATACATCCTACATACTGCCGGGCTGCACTTTACATGAATTGGATTGTGCGTGTGTGTGTATATACATCCTACATACTGCTGGGCTGCACGTTACATGAATTGGATTGTGTCTGTGTATATACATCCTACATACTGCCGGTCTGCACTTTACATGAATTGGATTGTGTGTGTGTGTGTATATACATCCTACATACTGCCGGGCTGCACTTTACATGAATTGGATTGTGTCTGTGTGTGTGTGTGTATATACATCCTACATACTGCCGGGCTGCACTTTACATGAATTGGATTGTGTCTGTGTGTATATACATCCTACATACTGCCGGGCTGCACTTTACATGAATTGGATTGTGTCTGTGTGTATATACATCCTACATACTGCCGGGCTGCACTTTACATGAATTGGATTGTGTGTGTGTGTATATACATCCTACATACTGCCAGGCTGCACTTTACATGAATTGGATTGTGTATCTGTGTGTATATACATCCTACATACTGCCAGGCTGCACTTTACATGAATTGGATTGTGTATCTGTGTGTATATACATCCTACATACTGCCAGGCTGCACTTTACATGAATTGGATTGTGTCTGTGTGTGTATATACATCCTACATACTGCCGGGCTGCACTTTACATGAATTGGATTGTGTCTGTGTGTATATACATCCTACATACTGCCGGGCTGCACTTTACATGAATTGGATTGTGTGTGTGTGTATATACATCCTACATACTGCCGGGCTGCACTTTACATGAATTGGATTGTGTGTCTGTGTGTGTATATACATCCTACATACTGCCGGGCTGCACTTTACATGAATTGGATTGTGTGTGTGTGTGTATATACATCCTACATACTGCCGGGCTGCACTTTACATGAATTGGATTGTGTCTGTGTGTATATACATCCTACATACTGCCGGGCTGCACTTTACATGAATTGGATTGTGTGTGTGTGTGTATATACATCCTACATACTGCAGGGCTGCACTTTACATGAATTGGATTGTGTGTGTGTGTGTGTATATACATCCTACATACTGCAGGGCTGCACTTTACATGAATTGGATTGTGTCTGTGTGTATATACATCCTACATACTGCCGGGCTGCACTTTACATGAATTGGATTGTGTGTGTGTGTATATACATCCTACATACTGCAGGGCTGCACTTTACATGAATTGGATTGTGTCTGTGTGTATATACATCCTACCAGAGGCGTTGCTAGGTTTTTAAAAGATCTGGAGCTATAGCCCATAAGACTTTTTTAGTTTTTTAAATGGAACCATACGGGCACTTACCAATATATGCTCACCGCTCTGAGCTTCATGCCAGTTTTGTAATTTAGGAGCCTTCACAGGGCAGGTCCTTCAATGGGGCAGCTGCCGCTGGCGGCACCCTGGCAGGGGCGGCACTTTGCTGCTCTATGCAGCAGTCTTTTTTTTTTCTTGTGTCCAGGGGAGCTTGATTGAAGGAGGTCTCAGCCAATCAGTTCCGAAGCCTCCCATGATTGGCTGAGACCTCTATCACACTGAGCTCAAAGCAAAGAGATGCCTGCAGCAGGTAAGTTAAAAACTGACAGTGTGTGAATGAGTGTGTGTATGTCAGTGTGAGTATGTGCATGTCAGTGTGAGTGTGTGCATGTCAGTGTGAGTGTGTGCATGTCAGTGTGAGTGTGTGCATGTCAGTGAGAGTGTGTGCATGTCAGTGACAGTGAGAGTGTGTGCATGTCAGTGTGAGTGAGTGTGTGCATGTCAGTGTGAGTGAGTGTGTGCATGTCAGTGTGAGTATGTGCATGTCAGTGTCAGTGTGTGCATGTCAGTGTGAGTGAGAGTGTGTGCATGTCAGTGTGAGTGAGAGTGTGTGCATGTCAGTGTGAGAGTGTGTGCATGTCAGTGTGAGAGTGTGTGCATGTCAGTGTGAGCAAGAGTGTGTGTATGTCAGTGTGAGCAAGAGTGTGTGTATGTCAGTGTGAGCAAGAGTGTGTGTATGTCAGTGTGAGCAAGAGTGTGTGTATGTCAGTGTGAGCAAGAGTGTGTGTATGCCAGTGTGAGCAAGAATGTGTGTATGTCAGTGTGAGCAAGAGTGTGTGTATGTCAGTGTGAGCAAGAGTGTGTGTATGTCAGTGTGAGCGAGAGTGTGTGTATGTCAGTGTGAACGAGAGTGTGTGCATGTCAGAGTGAGAGAGTGTTTGCATGTCAGAGTGAGAGAGAGTGTGTGCATGTCAGAGTGAGCGAGAGTGTGTGTATGTCAGTGTGAGCGACAGTGTGTGTATGTCAGTGTGAGCGAGAGTGTGTGTATGTCAGTGTGAGCGAGAGTGTGTGTATGTCAGTGTGAGTGTGTTGTGTGTGTATGTATGTAACTGGCTTTGTGTGTGAATATGTATGTAACTGTCTGTGTGTGTGTTGTGTGTGTATGTAACTGGCTGTGTATGTGTTGTATGTGAATATGTATGTAACTGGCTGTGCATGTGACGTGTGGGACACATTAAGGAATTTTTTTTTTGTTTAAAACCAAAACAAAAAACTTGCTGACTGGTGTGTGTGTGTGTAACTGGCTGTGTATGTGACTGACTGGATGTCTGTGAGGTGTGTGTATGTGACTTTCTGTGTATTTATGTGATTCTGTCTGTGAGGTGTGTGCATGTGATTGTCTCTGTGTATGTATGCTTTTCTGATGTGCCATTGTCTGGCTCCTAAATTTTTTTGCTGGCTCCTAAAACTAAATAAAATTTGTCAAGCCCTGATATAAACATAAATCCTTCCTATGCTGTTTGGCAGTCCTGTAATAAAACATGTCACACATACACATAACACACATGTGTGACGTTATTTATTACAGGACTGCTAAACAGGATAGGAATGATTTATGATTTTTTATATATATATATATATATATATATATATATATATATATATATAGTATAAATCATTATGCATATATAGCATAAATCACTTATTTACATCCACCTTTGTGTATTTAAGCTATATATTGTTGGTTTGAGGTTCCTTATTACAGGACTGACAAACAGCATAGGAATGATTCATGTTACATATGTGTGTGTGTGTATATATATATATATATATATATATATATATATAGCATAAATCACTTATTTACATCCACCTTTGTGTATTTAAGCTATATATTGTTGGTTTGAGGTTCCTTATTACAGGACTGACAAACAGCATAGGAATGATTCATGTTACATATGTGTGTGTGTGTATATATATATATATATATATATATATATATATAGCATAAATCACTTATTTACATCCACCTTTGTGTATTTAAGCTATATATTGTTGGTTTGAGATTCCTTATTACAGGACTGCCAAACAGCATAGGAAGGATTTATGTTATATATATATATACACACATATGTAACATGAATCATTCCTATGCTGTTTGGCAGTCCTGCAATAAGGAATCTCAAACCAACAATATATAGCTTAAATACACAAAGGTGGATGTAAATAAGTGACCCCCAACCCTCCCCTCTCTCCACCATACCCAGAGCTTACCTGAATGGGAATAGACCTGCTCTGTATCTTCCACACGGTGACAGCCAGTAAGGATATCTTCAGAGCTGCTTCACTGTCCCACGTGGAGCTTCCTTCACATCCCTGTCATGATGCTGTGTAAATGACCTGCACTGATAGGATGCTCAGTGATGTGTCAGCCAATCAGTGCAGGGCTTTCACACACAGTAATGATGCTGTGTAAAAGCCCTGCACTGATTGGCTGACACATCACTCAGCCTCCTATCAGTGTAGGGCTTTCACACACTGTCTGTGTGATGTCAGGGGGCGGAGCTATAACGGAGCTGCAGAGACTCGGGGCTTTGATCATTACATTCAGGGCTTCAGCCCCCTTAGCCCACCCCTAGGGACGCCTCTGCATCCTACATACTGCCGGGCTGCACCTTACATGAATTGGATTGTGTGTGTGTATATACATCCTACATACTGCCAGGCTGCACTTTACATGAATTGGATTGTATGTGTGTGTGTATATACATCCTACATACTGCCGGGCTGCACTTTACATGAATTGGATTGTGTGTGTGTGTGTGTATATACATCCTACATCCTGCCGGGCTGCACTTTACATGAATTGGATTGTGTGTGTGTGTGTGTATATACATCCTACATACTGCCGGGCTGCACTTTACATGAATTGGATTGTGTGTGTGTGTCTGTATATACATCCTACATACTGCCGGGCTGCACCTTACATGAATTGGATTGTGTGTGTGTGTATATACATCCTACATACTGCCGGGCTGCACCTTACATGAATTGGATTGTGTCTGTGTGTATATACATCCTACATACTGCCGGGCTGCACTTTACATGAATTGGATTGTGTGTGTGTATATCCATCCTACATACTGCCGGGCTGCACTTTACATGAATTGGATTGTGTCTGTGTGTATATACATCCTACATACTGCCGGGCTGCACTTTACATGAATTGGATTGTGTCTGTGTGTATATACATCCTACATACTGCCGGGCTGCACTTTACATGAATTGGATTGTGTGTCTGTGTGTATATACATCCTACATACTGCCGGGCTGCACTTTACATGAATTGGATTGTGTGTGTGTGTATATACATCCTACATGCTGCCGGGCTGCACTTTACATGAATTGGATTGTGTGTCTGTGTGTATATACATCCTACATACTGCCGGGCTGCACTTTACATGAATTGGATTGTGTGTGTGTGTGTATATACATCCTACATACTGCCAGGCTGCACTTTACATGAATTGGATTGTGTGTGTGTGTATACATCCTACATACTGCCGGGCTGCACTTTACATGAATTGGATTGTGTGTGTGTATATACATCCTACATACTGCCGGGCTGCACTTTACATGAATTGGATTGTGTGTGTGTGTATATACATCCTACATACTGCCGGGCTGCACTTTACATGAATTGGATTGTGTCTGTGTGTATATACATCCTACATACTGCCGGGCTGCACTTTACATGAATTGGATTGTGTCTGTGTGTATATACATCCTACATACTGCCAGGCTGCACTTTACATGAATTGGATTGTGTGTGTGTGTATATCCATCCTACATGCTGCCCGGCTGCACTTTACATGAATTGGATTGTGTGTCTGTGTGTATATACATCCTACATACTGCCGGGCTGCACTTTACATGAATTGGATTGTGTGTGTGTATATACATCCTACATACTGCCGGGCTGCACTTTACATGAATTGGATTGTGTGTGTGTGTATATACATCCTACATACTGCAGGGCTGCACTTTACATGAATTGGATTGTGTCTGTGTATATACATCCTACATACTGCCAGGCTGCACTTTACATGAATTGGATTGTGTGTGTGTGTATATCCATCCTACATGCTGCCCGGCTGCACTTTACATGAATTGGATTGTGTGTCTGTGTGTATATACATCCTACATACTGCCGGGCTGCACTTTACATGAATTGGATTGTGTGTGTGTATATACATCCTACATACTGCCGGGCTGCACTTTACATGAATTGGATTGTGTGTGTGTGTATATACATCCTACATACTGCCGGGCTGCACTTTACATGAATTGGATTGTGTCTGTGTGTATATACATCCTACATACTGCCGAGCTGCACTTTACATGAATTGGATTGTGTGTGTGTATACACATCCTACATACTGCCGGGCTGCACTTTACATGAATTGGATTGTGTCTGTGTGTATATACATCCTACATACTGCCGGGCTGCACTTTACATGAATTGGATTGTGTGTGTGTGTGTGTATATACATCCTACATACTGCCGGGCTGCACTTTACATGAATTGGATTGTGTCTGTGTGTATATACATCCTACATACTGCCGGGCTGCACTTTACATGAATTGGATTGTGTCTGTGTGTATATACATCCTGATCCTACATACTGCCCGGCTGCACACGGAAGCCTAAGGAGGTGATCACAACTCCCATCAAGATGAGGCAGGCCCCCGCCCCCCAGTGTGTCCCCCGCGTCTAACTTACACTTACTAGCAGAGCATGTCACTGATAGAAGTTTTACCAACTATACAGTGATTGGTACGCTAAGCAGTGACAAGAATCAGTAATACGCTTTTACTTTACCTAGAACAGAGATGAAGGGCAGGGCCGTGCCACTGTATGACTGCTCAGGGGAAGAGAATGGGGGGAGTAAACAGAAATGGGGGAGAGGAAGAGGGGGGAGAAAAACAGAAATGGGGGAGAGGAAGAGGGGTCGAGAACAGAAGAGGGGGACAGATATGGGGGGAGGGAAAGAGTTATGGGGAATAGATAGATATATTGGGGGAGTCATGGGATGGGGGGGGGGTGGGGGCACCAAAAGGCACTTTTGTCTGTGTATCAAAAAATCCTTCCCCCGGCCCTGATGAAGGGGACGGATGGGATTAAGGAAAGGGGACATATGCTTAGAGGGGGCTGACAAGTGGAAAATATGGGATCTCTGACAGGGTAGCAACTAGTGGAGAGTCGAGAACTATACCTCCCAAGAAAAGAACAGAGATAATCGGGAATCTTTAATATAACAGGGGCGTCCAATATGCGGCCCGCTGGACATGAAGGTGCGGCCCGCCTGTGATCTGCAGCGGTAACCGCACCTCCAACTACATGTGGATTTGCCCCGAGCCGGTGTTAAAACACCAGGAAACTTACTTTCTGCAGAGCAGTGCTGATTCTCCCTCCTCTACCCTACGCATGGGATCATGCGCAAAGGTCAGAGGGAGGGAACTCAGAAGCACACTGGCTGACGTAAAGTACATGGAGGAAGATCGGGAGCCCAAAACCCTGCTTTAAAAAGTGTGTGTAAGTGTCTGCCTGCGTGTGTAAGTGTCTGTCTGCATGTGTAAGTGTGTCTGTCTGTGTAAGTGTGTGTGTGTCTGCCTGCATGTGTAAGTGTGTGTTCTTGTGACTGTGTATGTAGGTGTTTAAGTATCAGAGAAATCAGTATGTATCTATGTACAAGTGTGGCTGCATGTGTAAGTGTGTTTTGTGTGTGTAAGTCTGTCTGTGTAACTAGGTACCTGTGTGTGTGTGTGTGTAAGTCTGTCTGTGTTCTGTGTGTAAGTTTGTCTGTGTGTGTCCCTGTGTTTGTGTGTAAGTCTGTGTCCCTGTGTTTGTGTGTACGTCTGTCTGTTTGACTGTGTGTGTGTTTGTGTGTATTAGTGTGAGTATGTAAGTGTGGATGTCTCACAGAAATCTGTATGTGTGTAAGTTTGTCTGTTTGACTTTGTGTGTGTGTCTGTGTATGTATTTGTGTGGTCCAAGTGTGACTGTGAATGTTTATGTAGGTGTCTAAGTATCACAGAAATCTGTGTTTGTGTGTGTGCAGGTCTGTCTTTTTGACTATGTGTGTGTCTCTGTGTGTGTAAGTGTGACTGTGAATGTGTATATAGGTGTCTTAGTATCACAGAAATCTGTGTGTTGAAATTTGTCTGTGTAAGTTTGACTCTTTTGTGTGTGACTTGGCGTATGCATTTGTGTATGTATGTGTTGTACTGCTGTGATTCACTCACCCTGCACATCGTCTGTGATATATACATACATACATATGTGTATATGTGTGTATATATCACAGAAAATAATGTGCAGGGTGAGTGAATCACAGCAGTACAACACATACATCCACAAATGCATACGCCAAGTAACGTGTGTGCATATATAATTTTCACACATTGAAAAATGAATGTGGCCCACGCACACAAACATTTCTGGTGAATTGGCCCTCTTCCGAAAAAACTTGGACACCCCTGTAATATACAAATAGACGAGGGTGTTCAAACAGGTTTTGTGTTTCTTTTATTCTAAGTTTTGGAAATAAGGTTTGTTATTATACTGATAAATATAAAGTGCTCAGAATAATGTCTGCGGAAGCAAACGACATATTATACTGTGTACTTGTTATTGCTGTAAAGAGGGAGTGTAAGATTTGGCATGGGACTGAGGCATCAGTTAAACTTCATCTATAAATGTTAATTACTCCTCTGGGGAGCACGTCACAAACAAAAAGAAATCATTATGAAACTGGAAACAAGACAAGTAAAGCAACACAATTAATAAAGTTAATGAAAAAGAGACGTGTCACCTGCCAAGCAGGATTTATGAGCAGAATAGGATTTGATTAACAGGCTCCAGTACATTTAGCACGCTGGTTCTGGATAACTGTCCGTCACACTGATTGACACGTGCTCCAATGTGTCTGGTATTATCTCGCTCGTCCTCAGGCTGCACATGAAATGATCTGTTTTCTGGCGTTCATTGTTGGACCGTGGTTCCGAGACACTTGGTCAGGAAGTAATTTGAGCCCAGGTGTTAACATTTCCCTGCCTCCCCCCCCCCCCCCCCCAACACTACACCACATAATCTCACTAAATTGCCTCCACTGCAACAGATTAAACCCCACATCATTTCCCACAGTCCCAAATTGCATCTCAATCCAGTTCCACAGTGCCAGACTGCCCCCACAGTACACAGGACAGCATTATAATGCCCCACAGTACATGCCATAGCACCAGAGTGCCTCACTGCACATGCCACAGCACTAGAATATCCCACAGTACATGCCAGAGCACTAATTATCCCACAGTACATGCCACAGCACCAGAGTGCCCCACTGTCCATGCCACAGCACTAATTATCCCACAGTACATGACACAGCACCAGAGTGCCTCACTCTACACGCCACAGCACTAGAATATCCCACAGTATATGCCACAGCACCAGAGTGCCCCACTATACATGCCACAGCACCAATTATCCCACAGGACATGCCACAGTACACCAAAGGGCCACACAGTACATTCTACAGCCACAAAGTGCCCCACCGTACATGCCACAGAAACATAATATCCCAAAGTACATGCCACAGCACCAGATTTCTTAAACATCACTAGATTGCCCCCAAGTTACTTGCCACAGTGCCCACCACCATACTTACCTGTCTGGGGCTGCAGCTCTCGTGTCTAGTTCTTCATACTCTGGCATTTGGTTTAAAGGCACCTCATCACCTGAACATTGTTATATATTGAATGTAGAAAATAAACAATGATCATCACTATGTGTGAGCAGAATTACAACCGAATGCATAGATCAAAATCTATTTTAAATGTGTCTGTGGTGTTTATCTCCACCTTGATATGCCCCCCTTCGACATGTGCTTCTATGTTATCGGACTCCAAACCTGCTTAAAAAAAACTCCAACTGTGCTGGGCACTCAGTATCCTATCCAAAAAGCAGCTCTCACTCACTCACTTCACAGCTGTGTTATTATGTCAGTATTTTGATCCCTGAAGGACCGTGATATATTTAATCCTTGTGTATCGTTTCTGGAGTGGTTGTAGCTTTTGATGTTTTTTTTGGTCCTCAAGTAAAGCCAGGTAAATATTGGCAAGCTGGCAGCAGATCTGACATACTGGCGCGAGAGAACAAAGTCCGCCACTCAACCTGGATACCAGCTGCACAGAAGACCAGTTAAAGGGACACTCCCACCAAAAAATGAAAAGGGATTATATTTTTTATTTTGCATTGTTGATTTAAGATATGTCTTTTGTTTTTGTTATGTGAGTTTATTTAATAAAATATGTAACTTAATAAGTGTGACTGGGCACTGCCATTTTGTGAAATATAGTGATTTTAAGTGCCACCACCCCCCAGTGACTTTACAGCACTAGTATCTCACTTTGGGGCTGGGGACACAGAATGCAGTCTATAAGTCAGAATTCGGATCATAGACTTGCATTAAATGGGAGGGTAATGTAACTATTACATTATAAGGGGGCAGAGTTATGGTCCTGTTTGATCAGGTCAATCTTATCTCTTTGTGTTGGAAGTAGGGTTGCCACCTTTTCTTCAAAAAAATACCGGCCTTGGTACTGTCTCCTTAGACTTAACATTGGCCTGATGCCAATTTTTTACCGGCCTGCCGGTAAAATACCGGCCAGGTGGCAACCCAAGTTGGAAGGCAGGTAAAAAAGTTATACACAGCCAGCTAGTCCTGTCCACTATGATACACAGGATACACAGGAGCCAGTAAGAGAGCAGGGGTGTATCTTATGACATCATCATGCAGGCTCTGGCCACAGTTGTAAAGTGAGACTTGCTGGAAGATTTTGGAGAATGTCTCATCATGGGTAAAATTCACAAAATGGATGCGGGAGATAGACACCTAATTTTATTTTTACTTTTCTATGCAATTAATTCAGACATAGAGAAGAAAAAACCAGTGGCAAATGTCTTAAATATGTGTTTGTATAATATGCACAGGTAATCTAGTTACATCTCATGTAAGTGGTAGTGTCCCTTTAACTTTAGCCCAATGTCTTATTCACCATGGCATCGCTCACCTCCATAAAGAGGCTGGTGCTCAGTTTCCTGCTCCCTAATGTATATCCAAAAAGTATAATTTTTTTTTTTTCTCATCTTTTTTGTGGCACCAAATCACTTAACACAATGTATTTATACTTGAATTTTCCCACTTAAACATTTACGATTTGGAAGAGTATGTTGGTGTTAGGGTCACCCCTTCACACAATTTTTTCATTGTTGTATGTCCCTTTTGATACTTTCATAATAAAAAAAAGTATAATCAGTCCCAATGGAGGAGTTCATCTCCAAAATACTTCTGATCCCAAACATTTTGGATGAGGGATAGAACCTGTATACAAACACCTTACTGACCCCTCTTTGCTTGTATCATGGGGCATATTTAGAATCTTGGGTCACATCTTCCTTCATCTTGGGTCATTGTTGGGTTGCTTCTCACCTTGGGTCAGATGAAGGAAGATAATACCTAAGATTCTAAACTTGTTAGCCCCTGACACAATCAAAGAAAGCACACTAAGGTATTTTATTATTATTTAAAATGTCTACACTTTTGATACAATCTTTCAATTAAAATTGCACAAAAGATCCAATTAAAATTGCAATATCTCTTTAATCATAGACCAAAACACGTCAGCCCATTAGGTGCGTTGGTAGAAATCTTGGCTGGATGTCATATGGGGGAATGTTTGAAACAAGCCAGGGAAATCTATTAGTCCCTCCCCATGACTAATAACATTATAAGATGTTATACACAGCAATCTCTTGTAGATCTCAGAGTTTGACTCCTGTGGTTTCAGCCTGACAGCACGATGAAGATCCTGTGGCTCCTGTCTGTCTGTTTCATCCTGACCAGCAGCAAACCAGGTGATATGGATGATAGGGATACAGTCAGATTCAATGTGCTCAATAATTATTTTTAAATGATTACTATTTATTTTAAAATAATAATGACTGCACGTAGATTGAAAACACAATTTAAATAATAAATATCATTCCATGTAATTGCAAAAAACAAATGTTTGTTACATGCTAATATAAATATTTAGAATAGAAGTTGTATTCAAGATTTCAGGGGGCATCATACACTTCCAGGATAATTGTGAGTGCTGTATGTACTATTATATGTATATAACACGAGCTGGAAGGACATACATAGGACAACAGTCAGCAAAAAAAAAAAAGAAAATTATTATTATTTTAAAGGACTACAGTCAGCAATAACTATATGTTTAACTGAAAGATTGCACCAAGTTTAGACATTTTATATACAAATTATTTAATGAAAGAGTATAAATAAAGTAGCTTATTGAACCCTCTTATTCTCTAAAGCTCTATCAGGGAGCAGACATGTTGTTTAGAATGTTGGGTCAGATGAAGAAACATCAAGATTCTAAACAACATGTCTGCTCCCTGATAGAGCTGTGGAGAGGAAACAGGGCTAAATAAGATACTTTTTTTTGGGGGGGGGGGGGGGGTATTTATTTGGTGAATTATGTGCAAGCCCTCTGCAACAGAGTGTGATCTTTATTGAACATTAAAGGGACACTGTCCCCAATATATGTTTAATACTCAGTGTAGAGAATCAGAAATAATCTATACATAGTGTTTATAGGACTAGATGGTAACATAAAGAAGTTCCCATGAGCCTCTTCTACTTCCTAAATTTGAAGCTGGCCCCATCTTTAACGAGAATGTGTTTGGGATCACTGGACCATTTATTAAAGCTTTGAGTGTTCTCATATTGTTTAGTTTTTATTATAGTATATATTCTGAAATAACCATTTAATATGTCCTTAAACTTGCACCAGCATTTAAAAGGACTGTATCACCTATAAAAACATTGTGTAGGTGATACAGTCCCTTTAACCCCTTAACGACAGATGACGTGCCAGGCACGTCACGGAAAACCAAGGACTTAGTGACAGATGACGTTGCCAGGCACGTCATGGAAAACCAAGGACTTAGTGACAGATGACGTGCCAGGCACCTCACGGAAAACCAAGGACTTAGTGACAGATGACGTGCCAGGCACCTCACGGAAAACCAAGGACTTAGTGACAGATGACGTTGCCAGGCACGTCATGGAAAACCAAGGACTTAGTGACAGATGACGTGCCAGGCACCTCACGGAAAACCAAGGACTTAGTGACAGATGACGTGCCAGGCACGTCACGGAAAACCAAGATCTTAGTGACAGATGACGTGCCAGGCACCTCACGGAAAACCAAGGACTTAGTGACAGATGACGTGCCAGGCACGTCACGGAAAACCAAGGACTTAGTGACAGATGACGTTGCCAGGCACGTCACGGAAAACCAAGGACTTAGTGACAGATGACGTTGCCAGGCACCTCACGGAAAACCAAGGACTTAGTGACAGATGACGTTGCCAGGCACCTCACGGAAAACCAAGGACTTAGTGACAGATGACGTTGCCAGGCACGTCATGGAAAACCAAGGACTTAGTGACAGATGACGTGCCAGGCACCTCACGGAAAACCAAGGACTTAGTGACAGATGACGTGCCAGGCACCTCACGGAAAACCAAGGACTTAGTGACAGTTGATGTGCCTGGCACGTCATGCGCTAAATAGAGCAAAGAAAGCGATCAAGAGTTGCTTTCTTTACTCTTTCAGTGTTGCTATAATTCCTCTATGTAGAGGCATTGAGCAACACTAAAAAAACAGTGCAGGTGCACTATGATCACTCCCCGGAGTGACCGTAGCTGCCATTTAAAAATGGCGTCACCGGCTGCCCATGTGATCATCTTAGGTCTTACTAAAGGGCCTCGCTAGCGAGACACTTTGCAACACCAAAGCCCCCCTCGGATCTGATAGTGGTCGTTCTCCTGAGCGACCACATCGGCTCAGCAGAAGGGACCTTCTACTGGCAAGAGCATCAGAAGTGATTTTTTTTTTTCACTTCCATTGCTCTAGGGGGTGCAAGTAGATGCCTGCACAGCAGATCAGTGTGATCTGTGTGCAGGCATGTATGATAAGTGATCTGATGAGCACTTATCACACAGTCAAAGGCAATATTTGTAAATATTGCCTTTGGCAATTATTGATTTTTAGGGGTTAATTTTTTTGTACAGTACTTTAACCCTTTCCTTGCTCTACATGTCGAAATTCCAAGTTGGAAAATCAAAAAGCACACCTCTCAAATGTGGCTTTTTAACCCACAAACAAGCCGACAAACCTATGCATGGGTGGTATCCCTGTGCTCGGGAGATGTTGCTGAACACGTACTGGGGTGTTGTTTGGCAGTGACACATACCAAAATCTGTGAATTCGTGTCTATTAGTGCATGGAAAGTGTTAAAATAGCACCATTTAAAATAGCCTAGGGTGTCTACTTTATTTAGTGGCCTTTTAGCCCCCAAACAACCTGAAAACCCAATGCATGGGTGGTATCCCTGTACTCAGGAGATGTTGCTGAACACATATTGGGTTGTTGTTGTTTGGCAGTGACACCCAAATCTGTAAATTCATATCTAAATTATAATGTATGTGAAGAAAAACCACAAAAAAATCACTACCACAAACTTTGGCAAAGGCTGGTGGTAGAATAAGTGCATGGAAAGTGTTAAACTACCACCATTTAAAATAGCCTAGGGTGTCTACTTTTAAAAAATGTATAGGTTGATGGGGTAAAATGGCACATGGGCTCAGGTTGTCTGCATGTCAAAATTTCAAGTTGTAAAACCAAAAAGCGCACCTCTCAAATGTGGCCCTTTAACCCCCAAACAACCCTATGCATGGGTGGTATCCCTGCACTCAGGATAAATAGTAGAATCTAGTTAGCACGTTTTTTCGTTCGTTTTTTCGATGAGGAGAAGATGTTTCAAATAAAAAGTCAGGAAATTTGTTGTTTTATTTACATGTTCTTATTTATTTATTTTTTCATATAATATTATAGGATATGATCAAAATGATGGCATCCAAAGAAAGCCCTTCTTGTCCCGATAAAAACAATATATAATTTGTGTGGGTACAGCAAATGACAAAGAAGAAAATTTAAGGACATATGAAATGGTTATTGCAGAATTAATACTATAAAACGAAACAAACTAAAATCTAGATAAATGTCAGTAAGGGCAGAGTGGTGACCTAGGTAACAAACTGTAATGGCTGATTTTTTTTTTCCAATACAGTATATATTGCGATGGATTCCTATACGTGCAGTCGCGCACATGGGGACTGTAAGAGCGAGCCCTGCCCAGAAGGATTTCGGCGGATGGGAACCTGTGCAAATAGAATGCAAAACTGCTGTATTACGTAATCCAATCAACCCAACGATGGACGACTGAAGATTACGTCTCACATAAAAATATTCTTCACCGAAACGCTCATTACAAGGCATGTTTCAGATGTCGTGAACTTGTTTAATATATTAGTCTCTTTGTAAATAAAACACATTATTCGGATTCTAAATTATTTTCCTAATTCCCTTTGTAGCTATCAATCCACCATGAAGTCACTTGCCAGCGATACCCCACCCAGAAACCCGCTTTGGCCACTCCCACTCCCCCAAAAAAGAAAAAGCGAAATTTGTCCCTCAAGGGCCATTTGTGAAATGTAAATTCTCCAAGCTTCTTAGCTGAAGGAGCATTAAGGGGAGATGTAGTTCATCAGTAGCTGGAGGGCCGCAGGTTGCCCACCCCTGCTGTAGCCAGTGAGCTATAGCTGACTGAAGTTTCTGGGAACTATAGTTCAACAGCTGGAGTGTTGCTGGCAGCTTACACCTTCCCTTACCCTTCCCTTACCTTACCCCCCCAATCTCTGAGCCGGGAGCCTGACCTCTGAGAGGGTTCATATATACAAGGGTTCCAAATTAGTCTGTCCCACTTCAAATAGGACATGTCATTTTTTTCTGGTCCATAACACATCATTTTTTGACACCAGTAACTAGGGTTGTCACCTGGCCGGTATTTTACCGGCAGGCCGGTAAAAAAATGGCTTCAGGCCAATGTTAAGTCTATGGAGACAGTACCAAGGCCGGTATTTTTCTGAAGAAAAGGTGGCAACCCTACCAGTAACTACATCCTGCACTTGTGTATATGGGACTGTACTTTGCAGATTTGTTTTGTTTTAATCATGTTTAACTGTAATTATCTTGTGTTTACAAAAGGATAAATACTTTATAATGAATCTCCAAGTTGCCACATGTATTATGTTTGGACAGGATGTACATAACAGTACTGTGTACGATGAGTCTTACGACCCAGAAAACACTATATATAGTTATATGAAACCATGAGTCATCCCCACTGCTGTATCCTATTTCAAACAATATTAGTTGGAGAAAAAATAAATAAAAACACAACAAAATAAAGGACCCGAAACAAGAATAACATTTATTGAGATACAAAAGGGGGGGGGGGGGGGGGAATCCCATTTTAGTTCATTACAGTTTCACCTGGATTATTTTCTGTATGTTTTACATGTGTGAAATGCACTTATTTTTACTTTAAAATAATTAACAGTTCTCCTCTAGATTTATCTTGAAAATAATTTTACCGGGGCTTTGAAATTCAGTGACATCCGGTAAGGAGGGGCTTAGAGAGCTAGGCTGGACTGTTACCATAGAGACAGCAGTGACTATTATACTTTAGTTGCCGTTTGTAGGAGATTGACAGATCTGATCAGTTGATCTAAAGATAAGGTGTAGCTGCCCCTTTAAGGCTAACTTCCTGTATCACTGATTTACCGCTGCTTTCTGGCAGCTGATTCGCTACGTGGACGGTATTATTTATTGCGTTTATCTAGATCTGTGACTTGTTTTACTATCCCGGAATTGGACTGGGTCAGCTCCCAAGCGTAGTAATGCAGGATAATAACCATTATATATACATTTCTTGTGCTTGTAGAGTTGTAGAGGCTATTGTGCATTATATATCACTTTCTGGGGTACTAAATAGTCCTCTATTAACAAGAGAAAGAATCCGGTGAACGATAGCAGATCATTTTTTGGTTGGTAACGCTGCCCCCTCGCTACACTTTTATGGTTTATTCTATTTTTGGAGAGACCTGCTTCTACTGTCTGAAAATGTGGAACAGACAGTGTTACACATGGATCGTCACAGGGGAAAGCTCCTTGCCCCCATGCCATTGCCAACATAATGGTTACCTATTAATATAGAACCATAGAATGTGTCAGCAGATAAGAACCATTTGGTCCATCTAGTCTGCCCAATTTTTTATTAAAAAAAAAAATATCTGGGTACTTTCAGTAACCCCTGCCTGGTCTAATCATATATCTAGGATAGCCTTATACCTATCCCATGCATGCATTCACTCCTTCACTGTATTAACCTCTACCACTTCTACTGGAAGATTATTCCATACATCCACTACCCTCTCAGTATAGTAATACTTTCATTAGTCCCTGGCCTTATCTTATATCTAGGATAGCCTTATACCTATCCCATGCATGCATTCACTCCTTCACTGTATTAACCTCTACCACTTCTACTGGAAGACTATTCCATGTATCCACTACCCTCTCAGTAATGCAATACTTCCATTAGTCCCTGGCCTTATCTTATACCTAGGATAGCCTTATACCTATCCCATGCATGCTTAAACTCCTTCACTGTATTAACCTCTACCACTTCTACTGGAAGGCTATTCCATACATCCACTACCCTCTCAGTAAAGTAATACTTTCATTAGACCCTGGCCTTATCTTATATCTAGGATAACCTTATACCTATCCCATGCATGCTTAAACTCCTTCACTGTATTAACCTCTACCACTTCTACTGGAAGACTATTCCATACATCCACTACCCTCTCAGTAACGTAATACTTTCATTAGTCCCTGGCCTTATCTTATATATAGGATAGCCTTATACCTATCCCAAGCATGCTTAAACTCCTTCACTGTGTTAACCTCTACCACTTCTACTGGAAGACTATTCCATACATCCACTACCCTCTCAGTAAAGTAATACTTTAATTAGTCCCTGGCCTTATCTTATATCTAGGGTAGCCTTATACCTATCCCATGCATGCTTAAACTCCATCACTGTATTAACCTCTACCACTTCTACTGGAAGACTATTCCATGCATCCACTACCCTCTCAGTAAAGTAATACTTTCATTAGTCCCTGGCCTTGTCTTATATCTAGGATAGCCTTATACCTATCCCATGCATGCTTAACCTCCATCACTGTATTAACCTCCACCACTTCTACTGGAAGACTATTCCATACATCCACTACCCTCTCAGTAAAGTAATGCTTTCATTAGTCCCTGGCCTTATCTTATATCTAGGATAGCCTTATACCTATCCCATGCATGCATTCACTCCTTCACTGTATTAACCTCTACCACTTCTACTGGAAGACTATTCCATACATCCACTACCCTCTCAGTAAAGTAATACTTCCATTAGTCCCTGGTCTTGTCTTATATCTAGGATAGCCATATACCTATCCCATGCATGCATTCACTCCTTCACTGTATTAACCTCTACCACTTCTACTGGAAGACTATTCCATACATCCACTACCCTCTCAGTAAAGTAATACTTCCATTAGTCCCTGGTCTTGTCTTATATCTAGGATAGCCATATACCTATCCCATGCATGCATTCACTCCTTCACTGTATTAACCTCTACCACTTCTACGGGAAGACTATTCCATACACCCACTACCCTCTCAGTAAAGTAATACTTCCATTAGTCCCTGGTCTTATCTTATATCTAGGATAGCCTTGTGCCTATCCCACGCATGCTTAAACTCCTTCACTGTATTAACTTCTACCACTTCTACTGGAAGACTATGCCATACATCCCCTACCCTCTCAGTAAAGTAATACTATCATTAGTCCCTGGCCTTATCTTATATCTAGGATAGCCTTATACCTATCCCACGCATGCTTAAACTCCTTCACTGTATTAACCTCTACCACTTCTACTGGAAGACTATTCCATGCATCCACTACCCTCTCAGTAAAGTAATACTTTCATTAATCCCTGGCCTTATCTTATATCTAGGATAGCCTTGTGCCTATCCCATGCATGCATTCACTCCTTCACTGTATTAACCTCTACCACTTCTACTGGAAGACTATTCCATACATCCTCTACCCCAGGGCTTGACAAATTTAATTTGATTTTAGGAGCCAGAAATTTTTTTTAGGAGCCAGACAATCACGCAAACATAAACAAAATTCATAAACACACACGCCTACTTCACATATACACATATATCCAAACACACCTACTTTACATATACCCATATATCCAAACACCTCACACACACCTACTTTACATATACCCATATATCCAAACACCTCACACACACACACACACACACACACACACACACACACACACACACACACACACACACCTACTTTACATATACCCATATATCCAAACACCTCACACACACCTACTTTACATATACCCATATATCCAAACACCTCACACACACCTACTTTACATATACCCATATATCCAAACACCTCACACACACCTACTTTACATATACACATATATACAAACACCTCACACACACCTACTTTACATATACCCATATATACAAACACCTCACACACACCTACTTTACATATACCCATATATCCAAACACCTCACACACACCTACTATACATATACCCATATATCCAAACACCTCACACACACCTACTTTACATATACACATATATCCAAACACCTCACACACACCTACTTTACATATACCCATATATCCAAACACCTCACACACACCTACTTTACATATACCTATTTATCCAAACACCTCACACACACCTACTTTACATATACACATATATCCAAACACCTCACACACACACACACCTACTTTACATATACACATATATCCAAACACCTCACACACACCTACTTTACATATACACATATATCCAAACACCTCACACACACCTACTTTACATATACACATATATACAAACACCTCACACACACCTACTTTACATATACCCATATATCCAAACACCTCACACACACACACACACACACACACCTACTTTACATATACACATATATCCAAACACCTCACACACACCTACTTTACATATACACATCACACACACCTACTTTACATATACACATATATACAAACACCTCACACACACCTACTTTACATATACCCATATATCCAAACACCTCACACACACACACACCTACTTTATATATACACATATATCCAAACACCTCACACACACCTACTTTACATATACACATCACACACACCTACTTTACATATACCCATATATACAAACACCTCACACACACCTACTTTACATATACACATATATACAAACACATCACACACACCTACTTTACATATACCCATATATACAAACACATCACACACACCTACTTTACATATACCCATATATCCAAACACCTCACACACACACCTACTTTACATATACCCATATATCCAAACACCTCACACACACACCTACTTTACATATACACATATATACAAACACATCACACACGCCTACTTTACATATACACATATATACAAACACCTCACACACACCTACTTTACATATACACATATATACAAACACATCACACACGCCTACTTTACATATACACATATATACAAACACCTCACACACACCTACTTTACATATACACATATATACAAACACATCACACACGCCTACTTTACATATACACATATATACAAACACCTCACACACACCTACTTTACATATACACATATATACAAACACATCACACACACCTACTTTACATATACACATATATACAAACACCTCACACACACCTACTTTACATATACACATATATACAAACACATCACACACACCTACTTTACATATACAGATATATACAAACACCTCACACACACCTACTTTACATATACCCATATATCCAAACACCTCACACACACCTACTTTACATATACACATATATACAAACACCTCACACACACCTACTTTACATATACACATATATACAAACACATCACACACACCTACTTTACATATACCCATATATCCAAACACCTCACACACACACCTACTTTACATATACCCATATATCCAAACACCTCACACACACACCTACTTTACATATACACATATATACAAACACATCACACACGCCTACTTTACATATACACATATATACAAACACCTCACACACACCTACTTTACATATACACATATATACAAACACATCACACACGCCTACTTTACATATACACATATATACAAACACCTCACACACACCTACTTTACATATACACATATATACAAACACATCACACACGCCTACTTTACATATACACATATATACAAACACCTCACACACACCTACTTTACATATACACATATATACAAACACATCACACACACCTACTTTACATATACACATATATACAAACACCTCACACACACCTACTTTACATATACACATATATACAAACACATCACACACACCTACTTTACATATACAGATATATACAAACACCTCACACACACCTACTTTACATATACCCATATATCCAAACACCTCACACACACCTACTTTACATATACACATATATACAAACACCTCACACACACCTACTTTACATATACACATATATACAAACACCTCACACACACCTACTTTACATATACACATATATACACACACACACACACACCTACTTTACATATACACATATATACAAACACCTCACACACACCTACTTTACAATACATACAAACACACACCCACCTCACATAGTCTTTTCTTGCGGGTTTCTTCTTGATGTGTCCCCCCTCCCTGCTGCTTTACCTCACTGCAGGGGAGGGGGACATTCGTGCTGCTGCTGATCTCCTTTGGTCGGCGTGCTGAGTGCCAGGATGTCACGTGACGACACCCGGCACTCAGAAGCGCGTTGCGCGAGGGGGCGGAGCTTGCAGTCTGTGCCATCGGCCATCGGCACAGACTTTACCCCCTCGCGCTGCAGAAAAATCCGATGGCAGCGGCAAGGGGACCAGGAGGCTGACAGCACCCAGGCGCCAGGTCTAATTTCCTGGTCGTCATGGCGACCAGGCGCCTGGGGTTTGTCGAGCCCTGCTCTACCCTCTCAGTATAGTAATACTTTCATTAGTCCCTGACCTTATCTTATATCTAGGATAGCCTTATACCTATTCCATGCATGCTTACACTCCTTCACGGTATTCACCTCTACCACTTCTACTGGAAGACTATTCCATGCATCCACAACCCTCTCAGTATAGTAATACTTTCATTAGTCCCTGGCCTTATCTTATATCTAGGATAGCCTTATACCTATCCCACGCAAGCTTAAACTCCTTCACTGTATTAACCTCTACCACTTTTACTGGAAGACTATTCCATACATCCACTACCCTCTCAGTAATGTAATACTTTCATTAGTCCCCAGCTCCCTTTCTTATTTCTAGGATAGCCTTGTGCCTATCCCATGCATGCTTAAACGCCTTCACTGTATTAACCTCTACCACTTCTGCTGGAAGACTATTCCATGTATCCACTACCCTCTCAGTAAAGTAATATTTCGTTATATTACTTTTAAACCTTTGGGCCGAGGCCGGCAGGGGAGGGCCGAGGCCGGCAGGGGAGGGCCGAGGCCGGCAGGGGAGGTCCCAGCAGTGGCCTCTGGGTCCCAGGATCTCCCCTGCCGGTCTATGCAGGGCCGGCACTATCCGAGCGCCGGCCCCGCTGTTTGACATGAAGGGCCGGTGAGGACATCAAAGATCTCCCTCACCGGCCCACATGCTGTCAAATCCGGCCGCCGGCGGGGAGAGAGGGAGGGAGACTGAAAAGAGGACCCGGCAGAGCTCTAACTTGCAGCTCCACCGGGTTCCTCTTGCGAGATCCGGAGCATTGCCATAGCAACGACCGGATCTCGCAAGAGTGAACTCACCACGAGGGAACATTGCCACCGCCAGTCCCAGGTACCAGCGTGCCGGTCCCCCCCTCCCAGGCTAAAGGTAAGAAAGGAGTGATGGGTGTGAGAGTGCTGTGTGTAAGTGCTGTGTGTGATGGGTGTGAGAGTGCTGTATAAATGTTAGAATGGATTGTGTGTGTGTGTGCGTGTGTGTGTGTGTGTGTGTGTGTGTGTGTGTAGGGGGGTAGGTAAATAAACAAATAAAATAACAGGCATTATGTCCCCCCGGACATAATGCCTGTTATTTTATTTGTTTATTTACCCCCCCCCCCCGCCCCCTACACACACACACACACACACACACACACAATCCATTCTAACATTTATACAGCACTCTCACACCCATCACACACAGCACTCACACACAGCACTCTCACACCCATCACACACAGCACTCTCACACCCAGCACTCTCACACACACAGCACTCTCACACACACAGCACTCTCACACCCAGCACTCACACCCATCACACACAGCATTCTCACACAGAGCACTCTCAAACCCATCACACACAGCATTCTCACACCCATCACACACAGCATTCTCACACACACAGCACTCTCACACACAGCACTCTCACCCATCACACACAGCATTCTCACACAGAGCACTCTCACACACACAGCACTCTCACACACACAGCATTCTCACACCCATCACACACAGCATTCTCACACCCATCACACACAGCACTCTCACACACATCATACACAGCACTCACGCACTCACACACATCACTCTCACACACATCACTCTCACACACCATCACTCTCACACACCGCCCCCCCCTCACACACCGCCCCCCCTCACACACCGACCCCCTCTCACACCGCCCCCCCCCCCTCACACACCGCCCCCCTCTCACACACCGCCCCCCTCATCACACCGCCCCCCTCACACACACATACTGCACCCCTCACATACACACAGAACCCCCCAACACACTGCACAACAGACATACACAATACTTACATATATATATATACACACAGCACCCCTCACACACATACTGCACCCCTAAACACATTACATTCCAGACACACACTAGATCCCTTACCCAACTCTGGATCATCTACACACATACACACACTAGATCCCTATATACACTCTGAAACCGTTATAAACACACACTCACTAGATCTCCTATACACATTCTGGGTCCTTCAAACACACACTAGACTCATATATATATATATGTATATATACACACACTAGATTCCTTGTAAGTAAACACATACTACACCCCTAAACACACACTACATCTATAAATATATACACACACACACACTATAGCCTGTATGCACACACTTGCTATATCCCCTATACACACATTCTCTACAGCCCCTAGCCACATATGCATCACATTACACCACAAACACAACACAACTAAAACCGAACCTTATTACACAATACCACACCACAATCAGCTCACTCTACACACACGCAATCCCACAAGCAGGCTCCAAACACATGCTCAATACTCTTTCCTGGCATCCATTTATAGAGACACCAGAGACAAGTTGCAAGGAAACACAGTGCAAGCATGTTATTACATTTGCTTGCACTGTGCAGAACAAATACAGGGTTTTTTCTCATGCTAGAGCTCTTCAGCAGAGCTCTGCGCATGGTCTGCCCTGGAAGAGCATTGAACCAACATGCTCACTTTGAGAGGGAGCGTGTTTGTCATTGGTGATGACAAAACACACCTCCTCTGCCCCGCCCCCTTCTTAGTGGGCCGCAGTGATCAAAAATGCCCGGGCCAAATTTTTCTCCCAGTCCGGCCCTGCCCCCAAGGTAGTTCCCAACTAGACTTCCCCATTACTTCACTGTATGGATCGTCTAATGACTCAGTGACAGGCTAGCCTTCATCCTTTTTGTTGTTATTGCAGTAAATCTCATACCTTTCAAAAGAACCAGAGTCACTCGGAAGAGTACAAAAACAGGGGGATGGGACTCTTCATCGCGGCTGCTTCCGCGCAGCCGCTTCACCTCCGACTCTACACAGCAAGACAGAACGTCGCTGGAGATTTCATCGCGGGACATTTCATTTGCTGGATGCGGCTGCCGGGAATAAAAAAGTTTAAAAAAAAAAGAAAAATAAATAATTGCCACCGGATATGACAGTACGTCATATACCGGTGACTCTACTTTCCTCATTGGTGCAGGAGAAGACAACCGGGAAACCTAGCAACAAGGAGGTAAGTACTGGGGAAGGGGGAGGAGGGTGGCATATTGGCTTATTAATGTAAGCATAATACTGGCATATTATTGGGAAAATTGGCTGGGGCATAATAAATGGCAAAATAATACTGGCATATTACTGAGCAAAGTGGCTGTGGCTTGCTAATGGAAACATAATACTGGCATATTATTGGGCAAATTGGCTGTGGCTTATTAATGGCAAAATAACACTGGCATATTAATGGGCAAGCTGTGGCATATTTAATGGACAAACGGTGGCATATTTTAATAGACAAACTGACTTTTGCATATGTTAATGACATAGTGACTGTGGCATGTTAATTGGTACCTGACAGTGGCTTATTTTAATTGGCAAAGTGATGCTGTGGCATGTTCTGTGGGGCAAAATAACATGTACTATGGGGGAAAGTGACACTGTGGTTTGTTCTGCAGGGGCAGTTCTGTGGGACAAAGTGACACTGTGGTTTGTTCTGTGGGGCAAATTGACACAGTGGCATGCCAAATTGTATGGGTGCAATATGAGTGCAAGCCAAGTGCTGTGGGTGCAATGTAGGTGCATGGCAAATGCTGTGGGTACTGTATGGTGCTGTGGTATTTTGGGTGCAATGTGGGTGTAGAAAAGGGAAATAAAAACAAGAAATGAAATTTCTCAATAACATTTTTATTACATATACAAAAAGTTGAATGTGATTTGAAAAGAGTTGCAATATAATATTAAAAAGTTTACATTTACATTCAGTTTTTTAAAAAGCGACTTTAGGAAAATAGGGTCGAGAGGGGTCCACTGCTAAAGACTTTGCCCAGGGCCCACTAGGGTCTTAAAGCGCCCCTGAATAAATGAGGGATTTAGGGACATGAATCCAAAATAGTATACTTGGTAGTAATGCAGCAGTGGTATCTAACCTCTGGTACGCTAGAGGTTGTGTTACCATTTCTCATGATGTTCAGTCAACCGAATGAATGGCTGAGAATCATAAGAGGTGCATTCCACAACAACTGCCAGAGCAATCCATTATGATAACTAACTTTTGGCACTCTAGTTGTTGCATAATCACTTTTTCTGTGATGCTTAGCATGCCAATTGGCTGGCGGAGAGTCATGGGAAATTTAGTCACACCAGCTGGAGTACCATTAACTGCAAATTGATTTGTTCAGCGACAAATGTGTCAAGGGGAGCTATTCACTAAAAGGTGAGTTGAGGTGAGATGAACTAAAGCCAAGTCTAGGGTCACTCATGCCTGGGTGCAGGAATCTTCTTGGCTCTCCCCCGTTGGGCGTGGCTTTATAGTTAACTCTCCTCCCCTTCACAAGCATGACACTTGACACTGATCTACAGAACTAGTCACAATGACTCACAGAACTTACCCAGTGTTACTGTGCCTCCGTAACTTGCCCATTGTCACTGTGCCCCCAGAATTTTCCCAGTGTCACTGTGTCCCCAGGACTTGCCCAGTGTCACTGTGTCCCCAGGACTTGCCCAGTGTCACTGTGCCCCCAGAATTTTCCCAGTGTCACTGTGTCCCCAGGACTTGCCCAGTGTCAGTGTCCCCAGAACTTGCCCAGTGTCACTGTGCCCCCAGAATTTTCCCAGTGTCACTGTGTCCCTAGGACTTACTCAGTGTCCCTCTGCCCCACAGACCATGCCGACTCTCACTTTTTCCCATAGAACTTGCCCATCTCATTTTGCCCCACATAATTTAATCCAGTATCACTGTGCCCACCCAGAACTTGCCCATCATCACTGAACCCCCAAGGCATGGCCAGTATCACTGTGCCCACAGAACATGCCACATTGGCCGCCAAATTCCCTTCTTCATTACTACTCTTGGCTGGGCCTGCAGAAGGAGATGGATAATGCAGAGTTACATCTTTACATACTGTCGCTTTATAACAATGCATTATACAGAGCCAACTCTGTTCTTCTAGCAGGAGAAACTCACCAGGCCCTGCACAATGTATAGACCAATATATAGAAGAGCTCAGCTGGCCATGGATAATGCAGAGTTACATCTTTACACACTGTCACTTTATAACAATGCATTATACAGGGCCAACTCTGTTCTTCTAGCAGGAGAAACTCACCAGACCCTGCACAATGTATAGAAGAATATATAGAAGAGTTCAGCTGGCCATGAATAATGCAGAGTTACATCTTTACACACTGTCACTTTATAACAATGCATTATACAGGGCCAACTCTGTTCTTCTAGCAGGAGAAACTCACCAGGCCCTGCCCAATGTATAGAAGAATATATAGAAGAGCTCAGCTGGCCATGGATAATGCAGAGTTACATCTTTACACACTGTCACTTTATAACAATGCATTATACAGGGCCAACTCTGTTCTTCTAGCAGGAGAAACTCACCAGGCCCTGCACAATGTATAGAAGAATATATAGAAGATCTCAGCTGGCCATGGATAATGCAGAGTTACATCTTTACACACTGTCACTATATAACAATGCATTATACAGGGCCAACTCTGTTCTTCTATCAGGAGAAACTCACCAGGCCCTACACAATATATAGAAGAAGATATAGAAGAGCTCAGCTGGCCATGGATAATGCAGAGTTACATCTTTACACACTGTCACTATATAACAATACATTATACAGGGCCAACTCTGTTCTTCTAGCAGGAGAAACTCACCAGGCCCTGCCCAATGTATAGAAGAATATATAGAAGAGCTCAGCTGGCCATGGATAATGCATAGTTACATCTTTACATACTGTCACTTTATAACAATGCATTATACAGGGCCAACTCTGTTCTTCTAGCAGGAGAAACTCACCAGGCCCTGCCCAATGTATAGAATATATAGAAGAGCTCAGCTGGCCATGGATAATGCAGTTACATCTTTACACACTGTCACTTTATAACAATGCATTATACAGGGCCAACTCTGTTCTTCTAGCAGGAGAAACTCACCAGACCCTGCACAATGTATAGAAGAATATATAGAAGAGCTCAGCTGGCCATGGATAATGCAGAGTTACATCTTTACACACTGTCACTTTAGAACAATGCATTATACAGGGCCAACTCTGTTCTTCTATCAGGAGAAACTCACCAGACCCTGCATAATGGATAGAAGAATATATAGAAGAGTTCAGCTGGTCATGGATAAATCAGAGTTACATATTTACACACTGTCACTTTATAACAATGCATTAGACATGTGCAAAACTAAAATTTTCGTTTCGTTTTCGTCCATTCGGACGAAAATGTTATTTATTTAGTCTAAAACGAATTTCATTCATTACTGCATTCGTTTCAGACGAAATTAGTTCATTATTTTCGTTTTATTCGTTTCGTTTTATAGAATTCATGTAATACTATTGGCTTTCTATGCCAATTTGTACGAACAGTAGTAGTGCCTTTCTATGAACCCATTCATAATTCTTATGGGTTCATAGAAAGGCACTACTACTGTACGTTTTCTATAAGCCGAAAGTCTATAAACCGAACGGCCTTCGGTTTATAGACTTTCGGCTTATGGAATACATGTAATCCTATTGCTATTCTATAAACCGAACGTTCGGTAAAAATTTATGAATGGGGACTCTGTTTCGGTTTATAGAAAGCTAAGAAGTTGAACGAATGGTTTTTCATGCTATAGTACTATAAACCGAAATAGAGTCGGTTTATAGAATGCCAATAGACTTACATGCATTCCATAAACCAAAAGTCGTTCATTATGTCGGTTTATGGAATGTAGTGTAGTATGCTATTGTATTCTATAAACCGACTCTATTTCGGCTTATAGAATGCCAATAGTACTACGAATGGACGAATGAACGAATATTTTTCGTTTATTAACCATTCGTTCATTTGGCTTTCGTTAGCATAGCATTTTCGTTATTCGTTTTTCGGACGAATGGACGAAAATGCTATTTTCGGACGAAAATGCATTAGTCCGAAAACGAATGCACATGTCTACAATGCATTATACAGGGCCAACTCTGTTCTTCTAGCAGGAGAAACTCACCAGACCCTGCACAATGTATCGAAGAATAAATAGAAGAGCTCAGCTGGCCATGGATAATGCAGAGTTACATGATGAATTAGAAACTCTCCACTAGATGGAGCTATATGTTCATCTGTGATTTATTTTACAAGCCTACATGTTATAATTATCACGTTGCAAACAAGTAACAACTGATAACACTGTAGGGGAGAATCACAATATATACACCCTCCAAATATATAAAGAAACAATAGAGATTAGAGGATATGTATTTTTCTGTACACAATATAAATGATATTTACATCCTCTGTAAGTGGCATGTCCCCTTTCCATTCTTATTATGCTTAAGCTGTTTTAGTTTCTATTTGCTAATTTAGCCAATCAGGGATTTTCTGTCTTTGCAGAATCTAAAAATACAATTTATACAATACAAAAATACACTAGAGTAAGAGGCACAATTTCGTTTTTACTTGGAAGCTGAAGGGCCAACGGGAAATTTGACAACGTATTTAACAAAAGGTGTAGTAGACACCTGGGGCAGCGTTTCAGTGGAAGTAGTAGAATTATTCTGTAAGGCTTGGGAAAATGGTATTCTTCAGGGGTGCAGAGGCTAAAATAATTTAATAACTATAGCCAAGGAGTGTACAGTTATGGTAAGTATCCCTGAATACAACAGCGAAGTCACCTTAACTAAATTAATTCTATAATAGCTGAATTAACTTTGATTTTTAATTTTTTTTTTAAAACAAATATTGCTTTTTTTTAAAAATAATCATTTAAGGCATTTTCACCTAAACGGTGAATGCAGAGAATTAAAGTATTGAAAATGGTCTATACGTTGTGTTAGCAGAAATGCAAGCAAATGCTTCCTTTAAGAGAGAAATGTGTTATCAATGTGTCTGTGGAGTCTGCTGCTGATGACATCACCTGGGGCTTGATATGCAAATTAGACATGCTCCAATGAAAAGCAGTACATTTGCATATCAAGCCCCAGGTGATGTCATCAGCAGAAGACTCCACAGACACATTGAAAACACATTTTTTTTTTTATTGCGCAGTATCCCTGACACAAATCAGGAGATTTTCAGCGCACAATTTTTTTTTTTTTTTTTTTAAATAATTTGGCTGTACTGGCACAACCAGATTGTATGTAACCCGAAGCAGCACGGACTTCTAACATGTATTGGGAGTCTGCTTTACACATCGGCCCACGAACCGATAGCACAATTTTTTCGCATTATCTGCGTGCGTGCGTGCGTTGTCTATACATTGTATTTCTGTATTGCAAACTTTACCAGACATGTTAGATAAATTGAATAGTTTTGCAAAGTGTTTTGGGGGGGGGGGGGGGTGTCTTGATTCTCAGATATTTCCCATCTGATCTGTCGATGCCGTTAAAGTGAGTCAGAGATCAGCCATGCTTGAAAGGCAGACATCACAAAGAAATCACTGCCCCATCCTCGGATAAGATAAGGACAGACAGTAGAAAGAGCCCTTGGTTCCTGCGCGTTTGATGTCCAAACTATGAAGTTCCACAGGAGTTTGAACTGAGGCCAAAATAACCAGCGTTTTCCTTATAGCTCCCCCCTCCATGGGGCTGAAAGGAAGCTGAGGTCACCGGTGATGTCATATGTTTTCAGTGCTGGTGAGGACGAGGCTGCCTTGCCCAATTCTGGCGCCGGCATGAATTCCAGTACTTTGTGGGCTTCCCTAGTGCTTATCACTGGCCATGCGTTGGGCTGCACGTAGCAGAGGGGCAGAGATGGAGAGATAAAAGGATACAAAGAGATACAAAGTAACGCCAATCACTAGAGCACAGGGGTCTCTGTTTTCATTTCTAGCTATTCTAGCTATTCCGATCCCCATGTTGTACGTTGAGGTCTATTCACTAAACAGTGAACTGTGGGGAAATCAGGAGTAGAACTACCGGCGAGGCATCTGCGGCAAAGAGGGAAGGTAATGGGGACTAGGGGAGCAGGGGAGCAATGGCCTAGTCTCCAGCAAATGCCCTTATGGAAGGCTGAGCATCATGGGAATGGGATAAAGTGACCAGATCGCTGTTTTCTTTAGGGACTTTAAAAAAAATGCATATTCCAGGGTTGCATTCGAAATTCTGAACACTGCAGATCGGTCCATATTTTACTGGTCGCAGCCCCGGGGTATGCATTTTTCATAAGCGTTCATTAATTTGTCTCCCATAGAAATGGTAATACACGGAGCGGGAGTGCCTAATCCAATGATGGCTAACCCTGGTACTCCAGCTTAGCTGGCTGAGCATCATGGGCAGTGCAGGCCACACATTTGCAGCACCTCAGCCCCGACACCTTTAATAGCTGTCGTGTGGCTGGCTGAGCATCATGGATAATGGAGACCAAGCATCTAGAGGGTGCCAAAATGTTGGACCCCCCTGTATTTATCCATTAATAAAATGGCTGGTCTGGGAACCGGCAGCTAACGTCTGGCTATGTCATTCTGACAGGGCCAGAGACTTGCTTATCAGTCTCTCCCACACAGGAGACAGGCCTGACATCACTTTCCATGCTTTGCTTCCTTCTCTTGTGGGGAAGGGAGGGTACAGGCATGTGGTGATGTGCGTCTTCTAGCAGGCTGGCTGCAGCAGACTACAACTACCATCTTGCTCAACCAGCCCAATCCACACATACATGACTCCTATCCAGACCTCTGAGCTTCCTCGGTGGACCAATGTCATGAGGCACTGGAAATGACCAAGGCCCAACCACCACTGAGGGTACACTGTGTGTACAGATAATCTGGTACAGGGAGACGTAGATAGGAACAAAGAGAGAATTCTGTCCCTTGCTATATTACAAATAAAATCCCTTAAAAGATCATTGTCAACTCTGCATGGCTCTATCCAGGGGGCGGACATGTTTAGAATCTTGACTCAGATGAAGGAAGAACTGACAGACATGACATTTCAGGTAGAGGTCCGTCTCTCAGGAGTTACAAAAAAAGGCGCACCCGCCATCTTACATAACAAATGGCGATTGTGGATTTTTTTTTTTTTTTTTTATAAAATGACAAGCAAAAAAATGTCTGGGGCGGCATCCCTACCTTTGTCAAATGTAATTTTGAAAATAATCACTTTCCCCCCCCAAACAATTTCTAATACAAACGTATTTGGAAGGGTGGTCTCAAACTCGCTCTCTCGGAGACCCGTCGATTTTTTTTAGGACCAAAATACTTGGCTAAGTGTCTTGAAAAATGCATGATTTAAAGTATAATTATCCTGAAGCAAGATTATGGAGGATATATATATATTTTTTACTTAAAATAGAACCCGACTAGCAGTCTGTCCAGAATGTGTAGGAAAGAATCAAGTCACCTTAAAAAACCTGACTTTTACATGTGTCCAACTCACAAATGAATATAAATGGCTTTGTAGCAGAAGCACTTGATATAACCAGGTCAGCTACTTGAGTTTATCTTTCAGACTAATGACAACCCTGTAATTATTTAACAAACTGCAGAATCAAGTTTAAACTCACAGTTTACCTGCCCTTCATAGGGCTCACAGAAGAGACACGCTTATCAGTAAAACTCACTGCAACTCAACAGTATTCACTAAGGAATTTATAAAAAAAAAAAAAAAAATGTTAAATTAAGACTAAGGGTTTAAAAAAAAAAAAAAAAAGTTTACTTTTTTCTTAAAGGGACACAACCACTTACATAAGATGTGACTAGATCACCTGGTCATTTAAAACAAACACATATATAAATCACATGTCACTGTTTGTTTGTTTTTATATGATTGAATTAATTGCATATACAAGAAAAAATAAAATTAGGTGTTTATCTCCTGGCTTCATTTTGTGAATATTTCCCATGATGCAACTTCGTGCCAAATCTTCCAGCCAGTCTCACTTTACAACTGTGGCCAAAGCCTGCATGATGATGTCATAAGGTACTCCCCTGCTCTCTTACTAGCTCCTGTGTATCACTAGTGGGCAGGACTATGTGACTGTGTACAACTTTTTTTTACCTGCCTTCCAACACAAAGAGAGGAGATTAACCTGATCAAACAGGATCATAACTCCGCCCCCTCGTGATGTAATAGTTACATTACCCTCCCATTCAATGCAAGTGTATGGTCAGAATTCTGACTTATAGACTACATTCTGTGTCCCCAGCCCCAAAGTGAGATACTAGTGCTGTGAAGTCACTGGGAAATGTATCCATCTGTTTTGTGTTAGAAATCTACTGAGACTTTACCTTGCTGCATACTAATAAACATTATAATACTACAATTTTATTCCACGAGAAAGCACAGTAGCATGTTAATAGAGGTTGTAGTGTGTGCATACATATATTACACAGGAACCAGTACAGAGCAGACATATAATAATACCAGGTGGGCACATTAATCATCTAATTATCTGGGGCATATTAAGGAGCTAATTATCAGGGGCATATTAAGGAGGTAATTATCAGGGGCATATTAAAGAGTTAATTATCAGGGGCATATTAATGGAAATGGATAAACTATCCAGAGGGGGGGGGGGGGGGGGGGGCAGATTTTTTTTCAGTAAGGGGCCCTGAAATTTCTGATGGCCCTGCGTAGACCAGTGGGGAACAAAGGGGGGTGGAAAGCCCGAGGTGCCACACGTTATAGGGGTCCTACTGGCTGGGGTGCCCAGGGTCTAATAAACTGTTTTAGACCTTGGGAATTGGTGCCAATGCTCGCTGGACAGGGAGTTCTGGCCCGCCTGCAGCTGTAACAGCACCCCGGAAACCCCCCTCGGCACCTGTAACAGTGTCGGGTAACTAAGTTTCCACGACGCTGCATAATCCCTCCCTCCTCTACCCTGCGCGTGACATCATGCGCTAAGGTCAGAGAGCGGGTAAACACGGGACAGCGTTAAGCCCGCAGACCAGTAACATTTTTTTTGAAAAAAAAATATCTGTGAGGGTGTGTGAGTGTGACTGTGTAAGTGTGAGTCTGTGTGTGTAAATGTGAGCGTGTGTGTTTGCAAGTGGGAGTCTGTGTGTGTGTAAGTGGGAGTCTCTCTGTGTCTGTGTGTAAGTCTGACCGTGTGTGCATGTGAGTCTGTGTTTGTACATGTGCGTCTGTGTGTGTGTGTGTAAGTGTGAGCCTGTGTGTTTAAGTGTGACTGGAATTTGAAATTTAAGCACAGCTTACTTAGAGAATTCTTCCAGCTTGTCTACTTTTGGCCTTAAATTTGAAATTCACTTTAAATAACCCACATGATTTAAATTGTAGAAAACGTTGCTGTTTATCAAAAAGCAAGTAGTTTTTATTTTATTTTGTTTGACATAAAAGAAAAAATATATTACACCATGCTTGAAAGTCGGAACTGGTTACTAAATTTTTTGAATCCCACCACTGCATATATTACACAGGAGCCTGTACAGAGCAGACATATTATAATACCAGGTGGATGATAACTGTACTTGCAGTGTGTGCATACATATATTACACTGGAGCTTGGACAGAGCAGACATATAATAATACCAGGTGAATGATAACTATACTTGCAATGTGTGCATACATATATTACACAGGAGCCTGTACAGAGCAGACATATAATAATACCAGGTGAATGATAACTATACTTGCAATGTGTGCATACATATATTACACAGGAGCCTGTACAGAGCAGACCTCTGATAATACCAGGTGAATGATAACTATACTTGCAGTGTGTGTATACATATATTACACAAGAGCCTGTAAAGAGCAGACATATAATAATACCAGGTGAATGATAACTATACTTGCAATGTGTGCATACATATATTACACAGGAGCCTGTACAGAGCCGCCATATAATAATACCAGGTGAATGATAACTATACTTGCAATGTGTGCATACATATATTACACAGGAGCCTGTACAGAGCAGACATGTAATAATACCAGGTGAATGATAACTATACTTGCAATGTGTGCATACATATATTACACAGGAGCCTGTACAGAGCCGCCATATAATAATACCAGGTGAATGATAACTATACTTGCAATGTGTGCATACATATATTACAGAGGAGTCTGTACAGAGCAGACATATAATAATACCAGGTGAATGATAGCTATACTTGTAGTTTGTGCATACATATATTACACAGGAGCCTGTACAGAGCAGACAAATAATAATACCAGGTGAATGATAACTATACTTGCAATGTGTGCATACATATATTACACAGGAGCCTGTACTGAGCAGACATATAATAATACCAGGTGAATGATAACTATCCTTGCAATGTGTGCATACATATATTACACAGGAGTCTGTACAGAGCAGACATATAATAATACCAGGTGAATGATAGCTATACTTGTAGTTTGTGCATACATATATTACACAGGAGCCTGTACAGAGCAGACATATAATAATACCAGGTGAATGATAGCTATACTTGTAGTTTGTGCATACATATATTACACAGGAGCCTGTACAGAGCAGACATATAATACCAGGTGAACTATACTTGTCATGCAGTATATAGAAGTCATATGTGACCAGAAGGAAATCAGTTAACTAATCCACACAGTCTTGTGGGACCCCAAACTGGATTAGTTAATTGAATTCCATCTGGGGACATATAACTTCCACACACTGCACGGCAGCCTCCAAAAGTTATATGTGGCCAATAAAAAAAGGCCAGCTTAGTTGTAAAGAGAGTGTTTTCAGGTTAGCCAGTGTTTTGCTGGGCACAGATATATGTGACATGTTCCCCTGCAGAATGTAGCATGTAGCATGCACGTCTGTATAATTAAAGAAGATCTAACCCAAGAGTACCCCCCCCCTAAATGAGCTACACAAAGAATTTCAATACAAAATGTTTACCCTTAATACAATCTTTCAAACAAACATAACTGATTTTTTGGTGGACAGTTATACTCAGCACAGAGCATCAAATGGAATTACAGATATTGAAGATACCGGGACAGGCTGATACATGAGGTAGAGAGACCTGCAAGAAAGCTTACAATGTAGAGGTTGCTGGCTGATTTGGCATCACATTTAATTCACGTTTTTGTAAAGAAACAAACCTGTTTTACAGTATTCTCCTCTGTGTAACAAAGCCCTGGGAAGTGTCCTGTTATCAGTGCTAATGGGATGCTTATTAATGATCCTACTAAGCTGAATGACCAGGGATTGACCTCTAAGGATGGCCCTGTCTCCTGAGGAACCTGGGTTATCTCAATTTTGATGATGACAAAGAGCCTCTTCTCCTTCCCCCCCCCCCCCCCCCCCCCGAGTCCTTGTTGGTGCCTGGCAAGAAGGCTCCACTTGCTGACAAATATAGCCCTGTAGATAACCTGAAAACAGACCGTCCTACTGGAGCTTCCATCCTCGCTGAGGAACAGCCGTGACCTCTGCCCCCCCCCCCCCCCCCCCGATCCACGACTAGGATTGCCATCGCAGTCATTAATTTCACAAGCTTATGCCAGAGAGTCTACTGGTCATGTTATTATTTGATGATGCTTTCCAAATCTTGCTACCGAATCAACACCAGGCAGAAAATTAGGTGACTGTCTATTGTACCAGGCCACGGAGACAAAAAAAAAATCATTGAAGTCTTTTTGGGGCTACCACTCTAATATTTTGGCACCTTAGTTGGGTGGACTGTACTTCCCATGTTGCTCAGCCACCTGGACATCGTCGGTATAATAATACACATGGTAGAAGGCTATAGCTAGCCATTACTTGCTAAGGCCCATCAGATTCCTATGATATAGACAGCCATAACGACCCACCCTATGGTCCACACAGATCTCTGCCATGATAAGCCATGATTGGACGATGCACTATATAGGTAAATATAGTCCAGTGATGCAAAGGTGCCTACTTGGGATGGTGTTTGAATATGTTCTATTACTGGTGGTCCAGTGGGGGAGGGTGGGGGCAGACATCTTGGGGCAGATGGGGCAGATTTTCCTTCATCTGACTCAAGATTCTGAACAAGATGTCCGCCCCTGATAGAGCTATACAGAGCAAAGATTCTAAACAACATGTCCGCCTCCTGAGAGAGCTATACAGAGCAAAGATTCTAAACAACATGTCCGCCCCCTGATAGAGCTATACAGAGCAAAGATTCTAAACAACATGTCTGCCCCCTGATAGAGCTATACAGAGCAAAGATTCTAAACAACATGTCCGCCTCCTGATAGAGCTATACAGAGAAAAGATTCTAAACAACATGTCTGCCTCCTGAGAGAGCTATACAGAGCAAAGATTCTGTACAACATGTCCGCCCCTGATAGAGCTATACAGAGCAAAGTTTCTAAACAACATGTCCGCCCCCTGATAGAGCTATACAGAGCAAAGATTCTAAACAACATGTCCGCCTCCTGAGAGAGCTATACAGAGCAAAGATTCTAAACAACATGTCCACCTCCTGAGAGAGCTATACAGAGCAAAGATTCTAAACAACATGTCCACCTCCTGAGAGAGCTATACAGAGCAAAGAGGGCTTAATAAAGTACTTTATTTGTATTCTTTCATTAAGGGATTTCTATTTAAAATGTCTGCACTTCATGCAATCTTCCAGTTAAACTGAGTATATTTTTTGGGGGACAGTTGTCCTTTAAGTATAGCAAAAGCTAAGCAATAGAAAAAAAAAAAATAATAATTTCAAGATTTATTCTTAAAATATCAGCTTTAACATGGATTTATTTCTTTGAATTATTTTCTACATGAAATGATCATTTAACACTGTGAAAAATGTTTTGCACACAAATGGCCTGTAGACTACTGTGATCTTGTTTGAGATAAAATGAACATTGAGGGTCAGGGATAAAAAAAAAAAAATTCTGCACCCCAAGTGACGTGGAGGTAAAGGCGTAATTGGTGCTTCTAATGTATAACGCAGATTTCGTTTTTTTACATTTTTTTATACAACTCAACACTTTCATGTGTTAGCGCCATGGGCAAACTAGATTCTTAAGTGCTTTCTAGAATTCGATTTTTTACATTGTTTTATTTCAATAAGTTTTTATTGGTTTTTGATGTGGATCATACAGCAAGAAAACAAGACAAAGGTAGGGTGGGCCGGTAGGGTTAAGGTAAGGGAATTTTTACGGGGCTAGGGGGGTGAAAGGGGGATTGGCTGAGGGGCTTGGGGGGGGGGGATGGGTGGCAATACACAAAAGTGGTTATACAATGATAATAATCAAATGGCATCACATCATATCATCTGGAGACATTCGGGGCTGAGGGGTAGAAGTGTTGTCAGAGGGGTGCATGGGAAGGTCGGGTCTGCAATATCCTTAATAATAGAGTAAATGAGGTGCCAGAAGGGTTGAACTTGAATCAGTGAACGAGAACGCCAGAGGCTACCCTTAGCTGACTTGCACCTCCAACTAATCTCTTAAGTAGAGCGGTATAGCTTGTGCAGCCGTGTAGGTGCCCGATACCACCTGGTGAGGAGTTTATAGGCATTCTCCAGTATTTTCGTGGAATGGGACGATTTTTAAATTTTTTTATATGTGTGGCACGCAGATTCTAAACATTGCAGAGCTCCCAAGGACCCCAACCTTTGTCAGGGGTTTAGGGTTATCCAGTGGTGTAAGCGTTGAACCGATGGCGTTCGTTAGTCTTTGGCTCCGAGTGCATTCCTCTCTCTCTCGTTCCACCTCTGCAATGTAATGACCGGCTCGCCCTCTCTATAATGAACTAATGTAAACGATGACTTCCCACTCACTTCTGTCCACATTACTCAACTTGTTTTCTCTGTGTCTCTGTCGGAAGAAAGTGTTTTGAGCCGTCTGGCCCTCGCTTTCCCCTATCACCATCCGACAATCCAGGATTTCCACTATGGCTTCCTCATCGTTTGCTTCTTTCTTTTTCTTCCCTCCTTATCTTCTCAACATTTTCCTGTTTTCTTGCCCCATCTAACCTTCTCCGATGCTCCAGGAGACAATGGGACTGGAACTTGCCCAAGCCTCACCACGGCATGAAGGCCACCGGTAGCTACAGACAGGGAGTCTCAGGCCAAGCTGGTGGAGACAGACGTGCGGCTGCATGGGAACCCGGAGGGTTATAAAGGTTATGGACAATGATGGAGAATAAAGACTCGTCCAAACAACGCAGAGGATTCCGAAATTATGTATTTCGATCAAAGGACTGGTTTCATGTCTCCTGCTAGGCGGTTAAATTAAGATAGCATGAAAAATGGGGTTTTTTTCCTGTACAAGATTTGACGCCACTAATGATTGTGACATTGATATTTTCGCTTTTCAAATTTTAAAAGGATATTTTTTAATCTTACATGTGTTTTTTTTTTTTTTTACATTATTTATAATTTAGTGTTTATTGAAATTGTCATATAGAGAAAGGGTGGAGAGTACAGACATAAAGTTAAATAATTAATTAAATAGGTAATATGTTTATAATAACTATATATATATATATATGTATTCATATGTAACATATATTATAAAATATAAATTTCCTATGCTATATAAAAATAAAAGCTTTCGATATTAAATTGCCTTTTTTTTGCCGATCTTGGGGGTATGGTGTTTGAGTCTAGATATAGTGGAATTTAGTGTTGTATGATTGTATTATTCTCATTTTTATGAATTTCTAAGGATTATTGTTAAATGTATGGCAATCGTTGTATTTCTTGTAAATTTTGTAAACAATGAAAATCATTTGTTATTTAAACATAATAAAAAATTTTTTTTTTTTTGCTTTATCTGTTAAGCTTTACATCTACTATATAACATATAGTAGATAATGGAGGAATAAATTATACAATAAACAAGAGTTTTTCAATGATTAGGTCAATGTTTTATAATAACCAGGTAGTTTTTACATTAGACTATCTTCTGATTATATCTCTATATTATATCTTTTCATGTGTAATATGTAACATTTCGCTAAACATATAAATCCCTTGTTCTATATAGAAATAAATATTTTGACACTTGTTCCAACATTTTACATGTGAGATACTGAACAAGGGCATCTATCATTTAAAAAAAGCAAAAAAATAGAAACAGAGAAATGCTTAACCCCTTCATGGCCTTATGACAAGTTAACTCGTCATGCAGAGTGTTCAGGACTCTGCCTCGTAACCGAGGCAGGGTTCCAGGACCCGATCGGAGGTTTTCTGGTCATGTGATTCACATGCAAATTAGATGGCAGGGTCATTGTTTTCACACACTTCGATTCACTCCCTGTACTTCACATGCTGATTGTTAAGCACATAGAGTGACAGAGTACATTTCCTGAAAAAAAAAGTTAACCCTTTGCAAACTTGATCAGTTTCCTTCCTACTTTATGGCCCTGTTTTTTCCTCATAATTGTTATTATGTTGTTGCAATTTTACAGTGTTTTTCTCCTAAAAATATTCATATTATTATATTATTTTCATGTACCATATTTGCTCGAATATAAGACGACCCTGAATATAAGACGACCACCCAAACTTTGGATATTCCTTTAAGAAAAAAAACTAAAAGCCTGAATATAAGACTACCCTATAGGAAATACGTTTAACTTGTATATGTTCATATGTAAATTGATTTTTCATATTTAATAAAAATTATGATATAGAAAAAATCATTTCTTGTTTTTATTTTCTTTTATGTGCCAATGCAGCCCCCTACCCCCCAGACTTGCCTAATGCTCCCCCCTCCCTCCCACTCCCATGCTGGCTCTCTCCTCCTAACGTTGCCTCTCTCCCCCCTCCCACCCCCAACGTTGCTCCTCTCTCTCCCCCTCCCTCCCCCAATGTTGCCTCTCTCCCCCCTCGCTCACCCCCCCCCCAACGTTGCCTCTCTCTCCCCCCTCATCTCTCCCCCCCACCATTGCCTCTCTCTCCCCTGTCCCTCCCTTCTCTCTCTGTGCACATTGCACAGACATCCACAGCTGTTTGCCCTGTAACTCTGCGGGGGACCTGGATCCCAGTCTTATAGTCAGACCTCGATTTGAGTTCAGACTATAATACAACCTTGAAAAGAAGACGAGGGGTCTTTTTCAGAGAATTTGCTCTGGAAAAAAAACCTCATCTTATATTCGAGCAAATACAGTATTAATTTAATTACAGTTAACCTCGGTATGCCCGTGCTGTGCTCTGACCAGTACATTTGTTTTCTATTTGTGTCCGGGATCCTAGCATTTACTATTTATTAGTTAGTAAGTGGGTCTCAGTGTTAGTGTTGTACTAGTTGTGTACAATATTACTGGGAAAATAGTGAGAGAGAAAAAAACCATTTTGTTTTCAAAATATGTCCCCTTTTATAAGTGTTTTTGACTACTAAATTGTAGATTATTTATATGTACAGGGCATCCAAAGAAAGCTCTAACTGTCCTTTAAAAAACAACCTATAACTTGTATGAGTGCGTTAAATGACAGAGAGGAAAACTATGTGTAGACAATCTCATATCAAAATGGAAAAACTGGCCATTGGCCCAGGAAAATCTCTGGTCCTTAAAGGGTTAATGAAAGAATACAAATAAAGTACGTTAGTGAGTCCTCTTTGCGCCATACAATTCTATCAGGGGGCGGCCATGTTGTTCGGAATCTTGAGGTAGAAACCTTGTGACCCATGATAAAGGTAGACACTCGGACTAGTGAATTGGATCAGTCTGTGTGATGTCAGGATATCTGTTTTAAAAAAGAAGTTCCTGCTTTAGCATGTGCATCGTGATAAGGAATATTTTTATACCCCAGGGATTCTATCTTGGATTTTGAAAATTCTGACCGCATAAAAATAGCTGCCCACCAGGTGGCGCTGTGATTTAAGGTAAAGAGATCATATAATGTATGTATCACTGCTGATTCTGGAAGATGTCTGGTCCCAGACTGACAAATGACTCTCTGACATGGAACTGTTTATCTACTGATACAACAGAGAGAGAGATCACTTTCTGTTTGTCTGCGGTGCCTGTCATGCCTCCCAGCTAGGGAGACCACATTCCGCCATTCAGTATGTTATTATATTATATATATATATGTATATATATATATATATATATATATGTATATATATATATATATATATATATATATATATATATATATATATATATATATATATATATATATATATAATCCAAAGTGTGATTCACTCAGCCAAACAGAGAAATCATATGAATTGCCCGGGTGCTGTGCAGCTATATCAATAGAGATCGAAGAGAAAGCCTGCACCAACGGGGCTTGTATGAAAAAAAGTCGATGTTTTAATTACCGTATTTGCTCGATTATAAGACGACCCTGATTATAAGACGACCCCCCAAACTTTGGATATTCCTTTAGAAAAAAAACTAAAAGCCTGAATATAAGACTACACTATAGGAAAAAAGTTAAACTTGTTAAAATTATATCAAAAAGTGCATTTCTTGGTTTTATTTCCTTTTTATGTGCAAATGCTGCCTCTCTCTTTCCCTTGCCCCCAGCTTTGTCTCTCTCCCCCTCCCTTTGACTCCCCCTCACCTCTGTCTCTTGCCCCCCTTGTTTCTCTCTGCCCCCCTCCCCTTGTTGCTCTGTCCCCCCTCCCTAAGTCTCTCCCCCCCTTGTTGCTCTGTCTCTTCCCCCCTCCCTCCCCTTGTTGCTTTGCTCCCCTCCCTCCCCCTGTCTCCCTGCCCCCTCCCTACCCCTGTCTCCCTGCCCCCTTCCTCCCCCTTAACTATACCTAGATCCCTGGTGGCTAGTGGGGGCAGCCGGGGGATGTCTGCACGATACGTGCAGACATCCTCCATGCTGCCCGACACCTCCGTCTATTATGATGGACAGCTGGTCCGTCATAATAGACGGAGGTGTCGGGCAGCATGGAGGATGTCTGCACGTATCGTGCAGACATCCCCCAGCTGCCCGATTCACCCTGGTGGCTAGTGGGGCAGCAGAGGATGTCTGCGCAACGAGCGTAGACTCCCCTGCTTCTGCCCGGCACGACTGCCGGGGCTTCTGTGACGAAAGCGGAAGTTCCCAGCTTCTTCATAAAAGCCCCGGCGGTCGTGCCGGGCAGAAGCAGGGGAGTCTGCGCTCATCGCGCAGACATCCCCTGCTGTTAGAGAGGGGGATCCAGGTCCCCTGCAGCTCTGCTGGGGACCTGGATCGCTGTTTTATAATCTGACCTCAATTTGAGGTCAGATTATAAGACCTTGATTATAAGATTCTGAAAAAAAATTCTGAAAAAAACCTCGTCTTATAATCAAGCAAATACGGTACTCACAGTAACAATGTATCAGCATGAGCATACGATCAACGTTTCGGTCCACACTGTGGACCTTTATCAAGACAAAATAACATGGCAAACAAACATACATATATAGGGGAGAGGGGAGGCGTAATTACTTACCCCACCAACGTGTGCAAACACCCGTGATGTTGAAAACATCTGGCCGAAAAGCACGACACAGAGGTGTGGGCGTGTTCAGCAGCAACTGTATGAGAGACGCGTTGCCATAGTGACCGACGTGCATAGTGTACAAACTTAGTTTCATTCAAGCGTGTATATCCGAAATCAGGAGGTAAAGGAGAATCTCAAAAACGAAATGCAGCTAAAACCGAAATGGAGATACGAATGCCGTAGGAATAGTGGGTACGGAAGTGTATATAAAGGTGATCAGACTTCGGCATTTCAATATCCCCCTGAGGAAGTCTAAAGGACGAAACACGTTGGGTGAACGTTGTTCTTAATTCATTTTAATTTTGTGTGGACTTATCCTATTCATCAAATACCCGGACATTGCATCCAGCCCCGAGGCGCAGGGATAACTGGAGCAAGTGACTGAGTGTTCTTTATTTTTATTGTGGATTTCTTCCACTATATCTCTTTTTTGTGCAATAAATTATCACTATATACCCCAGTTTGGATCAAGAGGCTCTTCATTTCTTCCACACATTGGAGGAGGCGATCCTTTGGAAGGGGGCAAGTATTCCACTGTTATATCAAAGCTTGATTCCATGCTCCTAGGTTTCTAAGGAGCTATATATTGTGAGTCCTTTTCCTACAGCAATCGGTTTACTTATATGTGTACAGTACATATTGGACTATTTGTTGTATTTTTTATTCACAGATCTACTTCTTATCAAAGTCATAAGTATAATTTTTGAGTATTTTTATTTCACGCATTCAGCACAATTGTTTTATTGCACGCATTTAGCACATTTGTGTTGTTTTTTTGCAGTGTTGCACATCACCTGATATGTGTATTCACATCCATATTTAAGTATATATCTATTTCTGTTTTGCACTTATATTGCACAGACCTTGCTGATATTTTGTGTATATTTCATATGTTATATCACACACTGTCATAGTGTCTATTTTATTCAACATCTTTATTCAAGTGTCCAGACACTAAGCGCCTGATTTTTTTCTCTTTTTTGTACAATATTATTGGTATCTGAATGGAACAATATTACTGGCATCTGAATGGCACAATATTACTGGTATCTGAATGGCACAATATTACTGGGCTCTGAATGGCACAATATTACTGGGCTCGGAATGGCACAATATTACTGGTATCTGAATGGCACAATATTATTGGGCTCTGAGTGGCACAATATTACTGGCATCTGAATGGCACAATATTACTGGGTTCTGAGTGGCACAATATTACTGGCATCTGAATGGCACAATATTACTGGTATCTGAATGGCACAATATTACTGGGCTCTGAATGGCACAATATTACTGGCAACTGAATGGCACAATAATTATGGTATCTGAATGGCACAATATTACTGGTATTTGAATGGCACAATATTACTGGCATCTGAATGGCACAATATTCCTGGTATCTGAATCGCACAATATTACTGGAATATGAATGGCACAATAATACTGGCATCTTAATGGCACAATGGTACTGGCATCTTAATGGCACAATGGAACTGGCATCTGAATGGCACAATAATACTGGCATATTAATGGGCAAATTGGCTGTGGCTTATTAATGACAAAATTATATTGGCATATAATTGGGCAAATTGGCTATAGTTATAGATGTCTGCATGTATAGATATGTATTGTTTTAGAATTGTACAATTGTCACCTCATGGGGCTCCTGTGTGTTGCATTATTAATGGCGGTCCCATGTGTGGCATAATTATGGGGTGCTTGTGTGTGGCATATTTATTGGGCCCCATGTGTGACATAATTAAGGGACTCTTTTGTGTGACATAATTATGGGGAACCTGTGTGTGTGTGTGGCATAATTATGGGGCACCTATGTGTGTGTGGCATAATTAATTGGGCAGAGGTGAGGCATAAATATTGGGGCTCTGGTGTGGCATAATTTATGGGGCTCTGGTGTGGCATAATTTATGGGGCTCTGGTGTGGCATAATTTATGGGGCTCCTGTGTGTGTCATAGTTATGGGGCTCTGGTGTGGCATAATTTATGGGGCTCCTGTGTGTGTCATAGTTATGGGGCTCTGGTGTGGCATAATTTATGGGGCTCCTGTGTGTCATAGTTATGGGGCTCCTGTGTGTGGCATAGTTAATAGGCCATCTAACTGGCATTACTAAGGAATCTGTTTGTCATTGTATTGGAGGAAATCCAGGGGGGTGACACCATGAGTTTCCCCACCGGGTGACACCAACCCTAGTGCCCCTCTGCTTTGCTAATTAAAATAACCCACTGTCAGGTAAAAATTAACATGCCACAGTCACATTGTCATTAACATATGCAACAGTCAGTTTGCTAATAAAATATGCCACTGTTTGTCCATCAAATATGCCACAGCTTGCCCATTAATATTCCAGTTTTATTTTGCCATAACATGCCACAGCCATTTTGCCATTACTATGCCACAGCCAATTTGCACAATGATATGCCAGTATTATTTTGCCATTAATATGTCCCAGCTAATTTGCCCAGTAATATGCCAGTATTATTTTGCCATTTAATATGCCCCAGCCAATTTGCTGAATAATATGACTGTATTATTTGGCAGTAATATGCCCCAGATAATTTGCCCAATAATATGCCAGTATTCTTTGGCCAATTCATGTGCCCCAGCCAATTTGCCCAATAAAATGCCAGTATTATTTTGCCATTAATAAGCCCCAGACAATTTGTCCAATAATGTCAGTATTATTTTGCCATTTAGTATGCCCCAGCCAATTTTCCCAGTAATATGCCAGTATTATTTTGCCATTTAATATGCCCCAGCCAATTTGCTCACTAATATGCCAGTGTTATTTGCCATTTAATATGCCCCAGCCAATTTGCCCAATAACATGCCAGTATTATTTTGCCATTTAATAAGCCCCTGCCAGCATGGGCATCGGCAGAATTTTTTTTTTTTTTGGGGGGGGGGCATAATTTTACCGTCATCCTTTCTGCACCGCGCCTCTTTTTGACAAGTTATCATAAAGTGGAGGAGCTTGGTCATTATCAGTGAAGGGTTGATAAACCCTGCACCAGATACATATCCACAGCACCAGATATAAACCAACCACACTAGATATAGCCTCACTGCACCAAATGTAGATCCACTGTGCCAGATATGACCCAACAGCACCAGATACAACACTATAGCACACAATATAACCCCTCAGCACCAGATACAACACTATAGCACACAATATAACCTCTCAGCACCAGATACAACACTATAGCACACAATATAAGCATACGGCAACAGATACAACACTATAGCACACAATATAACCCCACAGCAACAGATACAACACTATAGCACACAATACAACCCCACAGCACCAGATACAACACTATAGCACACAATATAACCCCACAGCACCAGATACAACACTATAGCACACAATATAACCCCACAGCACCAGATACAACACTATAGCACACAATATAACCTCTCAGCACCAGATACAACACTATAGCACATAATATAACCTCTCAGCACCAGATACAACACTATAGCACACAATATAACCCAACCGCACCAGACACAACACTATAGCACCAATATAATTCCACAGCACCAGATACAACACTATAGCACACAATATAAACACAAAGCAACAGATACAACACTATAGCACACAATATAAGCATACGGCAACAGATACAACACTATAGCACACTATATAACGCCACAGCAACAGATACAACACTATAGCACACAATATAACCCCACAGCACCAGATACAACACTATAGCACACAATATCACCCCACAGCACCAGATACAACACTATAGCACACAATATAACCCCACAGCACCAGATACAACACTATAGCACACAATATAACCCAACCGCACCAGACACAACACTATAGCACCAATATAACTCCACAGCACCAGATACAACACTATAGCACACAATATAACCCAACCGCACCAGACACAACACTATAGCACACAATATAACTCAACAGCACCAGATACAACACTATAGCACACAATATAACCCAACCGCACCAGACACAACACTATAGCACCAATATAACTCCACAGCACCAGATACAACACTATAGCACACAATATAACCCAACCGCACCAGACACAACACTATAGCACCAATATAACTCCACAGCACCAGATACAACACTATAGCACACAATATAACCCAACCGCACCAGACACAACACTATAGCACCAATATAACTCCACAGCACCAGACACAACACTATAGCACACAATATAACCCAACCGCACCAGACACAACACTATAGCACCAATATAACTCCACAGCACCAGATACAACACTATAGCACACAATATAACCCAACCGCACCAGACACAACACTATAGCACACAATATAACTCAACAGCACCAGATACAACACTATAGCACACAATATAACCCAACCGCACCAGACACAACACTATAGCACCAATATAACTCCACAGCACCAGATACAACACTATAGCACACAATATAACCCAACCGCACCAGACACAACACTATAGCACCAATATAACTCCACAGCACCAGACACAACACTATAGCACACAATATAACCCAACCGCACCAGACACAACACTATAGCACACAATATAACCTCTCAGCACCAGATACAACACTATAGCACACAATATAACCCAACCGCACCAGACACAACACTATAGCACACAATATAACTCAACAGCACCAGATACAACACTATAGCACACAATATAACCCCACAGCACCAGATACAACACTATAGCACACAATATAACCCCACAGAACCAGACACAACACTATAGCACACAATATAACTCCACAGCACCAGATACAACACTATAGAACACAATATAACCCCTCAGCACCAGACACAACACTATAGCACACAATATAACCCCACAGAACCAGACACAACACTATAGCACACAATATAATCCCACAGCACCAGACACAACACTATAGCACACAATATAACCCCACAGCACCAGATACAACACTATAGCACACAATATAACCCCACAGAACCAGACACAACACTATAGCACACAATATAACTCCACAGCACCAGATACAACACTATAGAACACAATATAACCCCTCAGCACCAGACACAACACTATAGCACACAATATAACCCCACAGAACCAGACACAACACTATAGCACACAATATAATCCCACAGCACCAGACACAACACTATAGCACACAATATAACCTCTCAGCACCAGATACAACACTATAGCACACAATATAACCCCACAGCACCAGATACAACACTATAGCACACAATATAACCCCACAGCACCAGATACAACACTATAGCACACAATATAACCCCACAGCACCAGACACAACACTATAGCACACAATATAACCTCTCAGCACCAGATACAACACTATAGCACACAATATAACCCCACAGCACCAGATACAACACTATAGCACACAATATAACTCCACAGCACCAGATACAACACTATAGCACACAATATAACCCCACAGCACCAGATACAACACTATAGCACACAATATAACCCCACAGCACCAGATACAACACTATAGCACACAATATAACCCCACAGCACCAGACACAACACTATAGCACACAATATAACCTCTCAGCACCAGACACAACACTATAGCACACAATATAACCTCTCAGCACCAGACACAACCCTATAGCACACAATATAACTCCACAGAACCAGACACAACACTATAGCACACAATATAACCCCACAGCACCAGATACAACACTATAGCACACAATATAACCCAACAGCACCAGACACAACACTATAGCACACAATATAACCCAACAGCACCAGATACAACACTATAGCACACAATATAACCCCACAGCACCAGATACAACACTATAGCACACAATATAACCCCACAGCACCAGATACAACACTATAGCACACAATATAGCCCCTCAGCACCAGATACAACACTATAGCACACAATATAACCAAACAGCTCCAGATCCAACACTATAGCACACAATATAACCCAAAAGCTCCAGATCCAACACTATAGCACACAATATAACCCCACAGCACCAGATACAACACTATAGCACACAATATAACCCCACAGCACCAGATACAACACTATAGCACACAATATAACTCCACAGCACCAGATACAACACTATAGCACACAATATAACCCCACAGCACCAGATACAACACTATAGCACACAATATAACCCCACAACACCAGATACAACACTATAGCACACAATATAACCTCTCAGCACCAGACACAGCACTATAGCACACAATATAACCCCACAGCACCAGATACAACACTATAGCACACAATATAAACACAAAGCAACAGATTCCCTAAACTCCCAAATTCCTAAATCCATGACATTTCTTTATCTCTTTCCCCCTTTTTTATATGTTTTATTCCTCCATGTTTGCCATCTCTTTCCCCATCATTTTATGTGTTTTATTCCTCCATGTAAGTGACCTCTTTTCACCTACATTTTATCTTTTCTGCCCCATGTCATCCCATGTTGTCTGTATTCTGCTCCAATCAATCACCTCTTTTCATCCTCTATTATCTTTTCTGCCCCATGTCATCCCATTTTGTTTGCAATCTGCCTCCATCTATCACATCATTTTATCCTCCATTATCTTTTCTGCCCCATCCACTTGTCACCATGTTGATGTGAGCAGAGCCTGGTCAGAGGAGCTGCTCAGACTGGACAAATGGAGACCTCAGGGAAATGGGAGGGACCTCCTTGGATTTACCCCCACTCTACCATGTACCTTGGATGTTTTGTTTTTTAAAGCTATTATAAGCTCTTCCCACCTGTTACAGAGGCTCAGCTGTGGTCTCTGAGTATCTTCCCCTGCAGGCTCTCTTCTGTCAGTCATGCTGCCACATGGAGGGCTGAGGGGCGGGGCTATAACTTCATATCCCCGGGCACCCCTGTCATTGGCTCTCCATGCAGCATGACTGACAGCTGCAGAGACCTGCACCAATGTGGATGGGAGACCAGTATTACAGCAAGCAGAGTTGCAGAGAGCAACAGCTTTGGGTGCCACCTCCTACCCCAGCAACTGGTGTGCAGTCCCCTAGGGACAATTAGAGGCTGCACACTGAGTAAAAATAATAATAATAAAAACATTTTTTTAAGGGGAATTGCAAAAACCCAGGGTGGGGGGGCCCCCCTTGCACCCCCCCCCCCTGCGGACGCCCATGCCTGCCAGTTTGCTCAATGCATGTCCCTATCCTCCAGGATTTACCTTTGTCCCTGGTGGCTAGTGGTAGGCAGCATGGTGTCCTCCATGCTGCCTGTTTGGCTCCCCCGCGGTGTGTGCAGAGAAGTCACGTGACCTGTCGGCACTTCCCTGTCACACTGCACTGGGAGCCAAACAGGCAGCACGGAGGTTTCTCATTGCTGCCTGTTCGGCTCCCCGTGCAGCCTGCTTGCAGGCACAGCGGTGGTGAGGGGAGACTTTCTGATCTCCCGAGCCACGTCTCAGCCTGCAAGCAAGGTTTTTTTGTATTTTTTTAAAGTAGCGGCTTTTTTGTTTGTTACGCCCCTTAAAGTGCACTTGGCTTGTTTGCCTTGCGCAAAATACAGCGCAACATTTTAAATAGAGCTGCTTAAGTTAAAGAAAACAAATAATTTACTGTACTGAGCCCTCTTAGCTCTGTACAGCTCTATCAGGGCCGGACAAGTTCCCCGGGAAACAGGCAGAGCCTAGGTGGGAGGGGGCCATGTATGAGGGAGGGGAGTGACTGGCATGACTGACGTGGTAAGGGTGGAGGGGCTGTGGGCAGGGTATATGGGCAGCCCTCCCCCTTGCTGTGTCAGCCAGAACGGACACAGCAGGATTCTTTTCCCGCCCACCCTCCCTGTATTTGTGGTATAAATTGTTTTTAATATGTAATTAATGTGTTTCTCCTTTGTCGCAGCAGGCGTGGTGTCCTTGCCAATACACTAGTTAAGGATGGAAGGGATGGAGTCTTAAGGATGGTCAAAGTGTCCTCTCCCCTAACCTCTGATCAGTATGTAGGTGATACTTAAATGTGTAAGATAACCAAAGACCTTCCCCTGTACGACATACATGTTGTTTAGAATGATGGTAGACATCTGTAAGACAAAAACTAAGGTGTGGGATCCCTTTCAGCGAGAACGGGCAAAAGCTGAAATAGCCGGCGCTATAGGATGTAACCTACTAGAGAGAGGAATCACCGTTGTTTGCTCGCTTGCACCATTACAGAGGAAACCTCTCCATTCGCATATCAGACTGGTCCCACCCATAAGGGCAGTCCAGATCCAAATAGCCTGGGAGGTCTCCTCTGCACGAAGAATACAGCAACCACAGACGTATGTTACGGCCTTCATTGGCCTCGTCAGTGGGATACAGCTGGTATCCCTCTAGGTGTAGCGAGCTACGGACCCACGTCTGGGCATACCCTGATTACTCATTGAGACAAAACGAAGGTGTGGGATCCCTCTCAGCGAGAACTGTAAGATCTTCCTTTATCAGACCCAAGATTCTAAACAACATGTCCGCTCCCTGATAGAGCTAAACAAAGCAGAGACGGTTTAATAACATATTTTGTTGCTGGAAGCTCTGAATTTTGCCAGTCAGTTGACCTCTATCTTTACAACACTCTCTGCACGTGCCAGCATTGCTCAATGGCAAAAACCTCAGTGACTCCAGGAATGAATAGTAGCCTCATCCTCTAAACCACTTCATCCTCCTTCCTGTGCCATACTGCTTTCACATCCTTCTTCTTTAAAAAATAAATATGTCTGACAAACAAGATTTTCTAAAGCACTGAGCAAAGCCACAAACCACTTCTGGGAAGGAACTGACATGGATCGAGGGAGGGCTGGTATGGGGTACAGAGGGCTGGTATGGGGCACAGAGGGCTGGTATGGGGTACAGAGGGCTGGTATGGGGCACAGAGGGCTAGTATGGGGTACAGAGGGCTGGTATGGGGTACAGAGGGCTGGTATGGGGCACAGAGGGCTGGTATGGGGTACAGAGGGCTGGTATGGGGCACAGAGGGCTGGTATGGGGTACAGAGGGCTGGTATGGGGCACAGAGGGCTGGTATGGGGCACAGAGGGCTAGTATGGGGTACAGAGGGCTGGTATGGGGCACAGAGGGCTGGTATGGGGCACAGAAGGCTGGTATGGGGTACAGAGGGCTGGTAAGTTGTACAGAGGGCTGGTATGGGGGACAGAGGGCTGGTATGGGATACAGAGAGCTGGTAAGTTGTACAGAGGGCTGGTATGGGGTAAAGAGGGCTGGTAAATTGTACAGAGGGCTGGTATGGGGTACAGAGGGCTGGTATGGGGTATAGAGAGCTGGTATGGGGTACAGAGGGCTGGTATAGGGTACAGAGGGCTGGTATGGGGTACAGAGGGCTGGTATGGGGTACAGAGGGCTGGTATGGGGTACAGGAGGCTAGTATGGGGCACAGAGGGCTGGTATGGGGTAAAGAGGGCTGGTAAGTTGTACAGAGGGCAGGTATGGGATACAGAGGGCTGCTATGGGGTACAGAGAGCTGGTATGGGGTACAGAGGGCCGGTATAGGGTACAGAGGGCTGGTATGGGGCACAGAGGGCTGGTATAGGGTACAGAGAGCTGATATGGGGTACAGAGGGCTGGTTTGGGGTACAGAGGGTTGGTATGGAATACAGAGGGCTGGTATGGGGTACAGATGGCTGGTATGGAATACAGAGGGCTGGTATGGAATACAGAGGGCTGGTATGGGGTACAGAGGGCTGGTATTGGGTTCAGAGGGCTGGTATGGGGTACAGAGGGCTGGTATGGAATACAGATGGCTGGTATGGGGTACAGAGGGCTGGTATGGGGCACAGAGGGCTGGTATGGAATACAGACGGCTGGTATGGGGTACAGACACCTGGTATGGGGTACAGAGGGCTGGTATGGGGTACAGAGGGCTGGTATGGGTCACAGAGGGCTGGTATGGGGTACAGAGGGCTGGTATGGGGTATCGAGGGCTGGTATGGGGCACAGAGGGCTAGTATGGGGTACAGAGGGCTGTTATGGGGTACAGAGGGCTGGTATGGGGCACAGGGGGCTAGTATGGGGTACAGAGGGCTGGTATGGGGCACAGAGGGCTGGTATGGGGTACAGAGGGCTGGTATGGGGTACAGAGGGCTGGTATGGGGTACAGAGGGCTAGTATGAGGTACAGAGGGTAGATATGGGGTACAGAGAGCTAGTATGGGGTACAGAGGGCTGGTATGGGGTACAGAGGGCTGATATGGGGTACAGAGGGCTGGTATGGGGTACAGAGGGCTGATATGGGGTACAGAGGGCTGGAATGGGGTACAGAGGGCTGGTATGGGGTACAGAGGGCTGATATGGGGTACAGAGGGCCATATAGTGTGAGTCAGTATCATATGGACTCTCTCTTATTGTACTAACAATAGGAATTTCCTCTTTGCACAATTAGTAGACTAATTACTAAGACTTTACACAGTTAATCATGTATAGACCCACGGAGTTTGGTATATGTTTAATTGCAGGAATACTGCACAAAAATGCTGAGTAATTCTGGTTCTGTCTCCGGTTGAAGCATTACACCTTAATTAAAAGTGATTTAAGACCCTTTTAATATCATCCCCTCCTCTTATAACATTATAATTAGGTATTTACCTTTATTAATTATGGGAATTAATACATATTGGAGCACACACCGCTTTAGCATAACATGCAGTTATTTCCTATTATCCAGTTGTAATAGCCATGCCACTCCACCACTCCCCCCCCCCCGCAAAAAAAATGTTTGCCCCCCAAGTTGAGCATCCTGCTGCTGGTGCCATGAAAGAAAAGTAGCCCTCCTTAGTGATCGTGATATAAACCCACCAATGGTCCCCAGGGACACGGGCCTGATCTATGCCCTTGGCCTAAAACAAATGTAATTAAACAAATATAATTAAAGCCCCCCCCCCACACACACACACACACACCACTACCTTGCCCAGATAAGAGGGGACAATCGAAATTTTCCCCCAATAACTGCAAAAAAAATATCCTTTAAGTGCCATGAGGGTGTAAAAAAAAAAAAAAAGACCTGTATCCAGGCTCTTTAATTATATTTATTAGGAGTTTGGGGCATAGCACAGCCCCCAAGGATCCTTTAATTATATTTATTTGGGGCCACTGGGTATTGTGCTGACCACTGGCCCCGGGGGACCATTATTTTTTTTTTTTTACTTGAGACTACTTTTTTTTATTAAATAGGACCAGCAGGGGGTTGCTGGCCCCAGGGGGGAAAGTGGGAGACATTGGGGGAACCACTGTGCTCCCCAAATTTTTTATTGTTGTTACGGTTAACCCTTTCAGTGCTATAGGGAGCACTGTTTGTGTTAAAATGTGCAAATAGAGTGCAAAAAAAGTGACCGTTCAACCCCCCCCCCCCCCCCCCCCCTGTCAGTTCTTGAAGCTGGCATTAAATGGCCATTTGTGCTGTGATTAGCGCACAGAGCAGTGTTTTAATGGCATTTTATTTACCATCTCTGCTAAACCCCAATAAAAAGTATGGAGGTTTATAGCAGGTACAGTCATTTTATTTTAACAAATAATTCACTCGTTCACCTCGCTAGTGGCCGGCATTAAATCTAAACTCCCTGTTATTATCCTGCAAATGCCAGTGTTATAACTTACGGGGGGACTGGATCTACCCCATTGTGTTTCATATCGTTATGTTTCGTACCGTCAGGTATTAAGAAAACATGAGATGTTTTGTATATGACGTCATATCCATCCATTTTTCAGGGTTATTTCTCTTTTTGAAGTTTTATTTTTAGTTATTAAACTCATATTCACACTGGGGGTCATGTGAGGGTATGGGGAGTAGGGTTGCCACATTTTCTTCCAAAAAATACCGGCCTTGGTACTGTCTCCATAGACTTAACATTGGCCTGAAGCCAAATTTTTTTAGAGAGAGAGAGAGAGACAGACATGGGGGGGGGGGGGGGGAGAGACATGGGGGGGAGAGAGACATGGGGGAGTGAGAGAGACATAGGGGGAGAGAGACATGGGGGGGAGAGACATGGGGGAGTGAGAGAGACATGGGGGGGAGAGAGAGACATGGGGGGGGAGAGAGACATGGGGGGGAGAGAGACATGGGGGCGTGAGAGAGACATGGGGGGAGTGAGAGAGACATGGGGCGAGAGAGAGACATGGGGGGGAGAGAGAGACATGGGGGGGAGAGAGACATGGGGGCGTGAGAGAGACATGGGGGGAGTGAGAGAGACATGGGGGGGAGAGAGAGACATGGGGGGGAGAGAGACATGGGGGCGTGAGAGAGACATGGGGGGAGTGAGAGAGACATGGGGCGAGAGAGAGACATGGGGGGGAGACATTGGGGGAGAGACATGGGGGGGAGAGAGAGACATAGGGGGAGAGAGACATGGGCGGGAGTGAGAGAGACATGGGGGGAGAGAGAGACATAGGGGGAGAGAGACATGGGGGGAGTGAGAGAGTCATGGAGGGAGAGAGAGACATAGGGGGAAGAGAGACATCGGGGGGGAGAGAGACATGGGGGGGGAGAGATGTGGGGGGGGGGGGGAGAAAATGGGAATGGATATGATTGGATGAAGCAGGAAAAACCCCAAAAATCGTCACACTTTTGGAATGTAAAAAAGCCTCAGGATCTGCAAACTACTTTTAAATGTAAGTTTATCAATTTTTGAGTTATGAAAATTATAAAATATGCACATTAGAGCACTATTTCAGCACTTTAATTTGCATTAAGACTTGGAAAATGCTTTTGGGGCACCAGACATTCCCTTTAAGCTGCGAAAACATCCGTTGGTTAAGCTCTGAAAGCCTCTCTAGGTAGGCCGCACTATGAAAAAGAGATGATGAGCAGCACTGTCATAATCCTATACATCACTGAATATAAAGGGGTTTTATTTATTAAAGTGTATTGCCAAACTAAGGCCAAAATAGCAGAGCTTGAGGTACAATGGAATGGGAGAATTTTTCCAACTCAGCTTCTTTGGCAGTATTGTGCAGTTCCCTTCTCAATTCCCTCTTCTACGAATAAAGCCCTAATGTGAGATTGTTGTGGGGGGCGGGATGCCTTTTACCCCTCTGTGTGACGCGGAAGAACAAAAATATGAATGCTGCAGTAGTACATATAAAATATATAGATCCAGCACGCAAAGCATTCATCTGTAAACACAGAGAAGGAAGTGAGATTCCAGAATAATGTCTTCTCTGTCACATGACTGGTGTCAGCATTAACCTGTCAGCAGATCAGTATTACACAATGGATTCAGCGTATGGTGTCAGTCTGGTAATGAATCATTTCCTGTGTTCAAAGTACACAGCAAGGTCTCTAATCACAGCCTGCCACACTGATATTATGCCATATGCATAGTTACCAATAGTCTCAAATTTGCCAGGACAGTCCCGTTTTTTTGGGTCCTGTCCTGTGAAATTTGGGTTTGTCCCGGCATTAACACTAACTTTACGTTGAACACAGGCAGCATTGTGAACTGTGTATGTCTAGTAGACACAGGCGGAATTAAATGAGCAACACACACGCAGTATCTGTACTGTGCAGCCTGGAGCTCACTGCTGTGGGGCCAAGCAACATCATATAACTCCACAAACTTTTTGTCCTGGAACCGCCTTGACAGAAGTTTACTTTGAGTTTTATTGCTGTGGAGTCTGTGATACACACATATTGCACATTATTGTGAGTTTTATTGCTGTGGAGCCTGTGATACACTCACACATTGCACATTACTGTGAGTTTTATTGCTGTGGAGTCTGTGATACACTCACAGACTGCACATTACTGTGAGTTTTATTGCTGTGGAGTCTGTGATACACTCACACGCTGCACATTACTGTGAGTTTTATTGCTGTGGAGTCAGTGTTACACTCACACACTGCACATTACTGTCAGTTTTATTGCTGTGGAGTCTGTGATACACTCACCCACTGCACATTACTGGGAGTTTTTTTGCTGTGGAGTCTGTGATACACTCACACACTGCACATTACTGTCAGTTTTATTGCTGTGGAGTCTGTGATACACTCACACGCTGCACATTACTGTGAGTTTTATTGCTGTGGAGTCTGTGATACACTCACACGCTGCACATTACTGGGAGTTTTATTGCTGTGCAGTCTGTGATACACTCACACACTGCACATTACTGTGAGTTTTATTGCTGTGGAGTCTGTGATACACTCACACACTGCACATTACTGTGAGTTTTATTGCTGTGGAGTCTGTGATACACTCACACACTGCACATTACTGTGAGTTATATTGCTGTGGAGTCTGGGATACACTCACACACTGCACATTACTGTGAGTTATATTGCTGTGGAGTCTGTGATACACTCACATGCTGCACATTACTGTGAGGTTTATTGCTGTGGAGCCTGTGATACACTCACACACTGCACATTACTGTGAGTTATATTGCTGTGGAGTCTGTGATACACTCACATGCTGCACATTACTGTGAGTTGTATTGCTATGGAGTCTGTGATACACTCACCCACTGCACATTACTGTGACTGAGAGGGATGGCTGTTCCAGCAATACAACAGTGTGAAAAGTGTTTTGCTTGGTGCAGCAAATGATCCAGGCAGTGACTGACAATGTGAGCCAACAATGTATTGCCCTCCACCTCCCAAAATTTGTAACCTCTTTAATTGCAGGCTTTGTTTGCTTTTTTCTGTAACATAAGTCAATAAAAAAGGGAACTGGAAACATGATGGGTCTGTTTCTTAGCGATCAAACTGGGTCACCGTCTGTCTGTGACGGTCTCTCGTTTGTCTTGCTCACATTGTATTACGGTAATGTAGATCATTTATAGCAGTGGAGCTGGGTAAATTACTTGCTCCACGGTTCTGCCGAAATGATCTGTCGTTGCACTGTACTCCCTCCCTCCCTGTCGCAGCGCTCTAAGAACTACAAATGTACAGTACCCGGGAGGGTGAAGCAAAAGGAGCTCCACAACCAGGGCACCAGGAAGGCGAGAGCCCCTTGTCCGAACTGACCCTAATCCCAAATGTTTTCGTATTTTGGATCTTCAGATAAGAGATACTCAACCTGTATATATTAGCTTTTGTTACAATAAAAAATATAAAACATGATACTTATTTAGGCTTGGCCAGGCCTGCCATCATGGGGTGACGGGCGATACTGGCGTCCTGGGCCTGGCGGGCCCAGGTCACGACAGGAAAAAAAAAAAATTCCAATGCACCCCTCTGTTAAACCAGCCACACGGCTTCAATTTAAAAAAGCGCAGAACGCTTCCCTCACAGCCATGGACCAGCAGAGCACCGGGAGACAACAGTAAGGAGATAAATACTGGGGAAGGGGGGAGGAGGGTGGTACATAACAAGCATAACGCTGGCATATTGAGGGGCAAAATAGTGGCATACTGATTGGCAAAACAATGGCATATTGAGGGGCAAAATCCTACTAACTTATTGCGTGGCAAAATATTACTGGCATATTGAGTGGCAAAATATTACTGGCATATTGAGTGGCAAAATATTACTGGCATATTGACCAACTGCTCCCAACCACCCTCCATATTACACTAGACCGGGATAACATGCTTGTGAGGGTAGGTGGGGCGAGTGGGAGATATTGTCGAGCGAGGGAGGGGTAGGGGACCAGAAAATGTGTTCAGTAAGGGGCCCTGAAATTCCTGGTGGTGGCCCTGGGCTTGGCACTCCACCAGTATTGCTGCCAATGTTAAGTTTATGGAAGTAATTTTAAGATTTTGCTAAGTCATGTGGTAAAGTCATGATTTCTATATACACGGAGGCGAGTATTATGCATAACTCATCAAATCCCACAACGTTAACCGCTCCCTCAGTATAAAACCCAGTGTCCAATCACAATTCTTCCTCTTTCTTTGGTGACGATATATAAACATTCCAACCGAACTCCATCCATCAACCGCTCACTCCGGGTAGATAATACGTCAAGATAAAACATAGAAACAGAAGGTCAAACGTCGAACATAACTGAGACCTTTGGCGGAAACTCTTCAAACCGTGGGAAAGGAGAGAAAAAAAATGGGTAATCTACTGTGGATAGGTTTGGAATAAGCACAATATCACTATCATAGATATCATAGTTTAACGATACATGGTATAAGGGTAGGGCAAAGTACCATACCGGGTTGGTATAATACTCGCCTCCATGTATTTATAAATCATGACTTTACGTCAATGATTTATAAATAAATGATAAATCTTAAAATGTATAAATACACCGATCCTCCTATTATGCAAGTCAAAAGCGTATTAATAGCAACAGATGCAAAGTGAGTGCATGGTTTGAAATAAAATTCTCTAAACGTGGCTTCTCTGGACCAATCCGCTGCCTTCATAATATCCTCCAATCTACATCCTAAACTTAAGGCTTTGAAGCCATAGCTCCTCTGACCAAATGAGGTCCAAAAACATTTGTATCCACGCCAGATTCCTTTAATATCCATCTGACCCATCTGGCTAGAGACTCCGTCGATATTGGGGTATGAGGTCTACGTAGGGCAAGAAACAATTCTGTATGTTCTGGTTGATGCCATTGGGTGGTTCGGGACTTGTACTCTTTAAGCACAGAACTGGGCATAGCTGTGGATATGACGGGAAAGCGGGATAAGAAACTGACTTAATCGAGGTTTTGGTCCTTTTGGAAATATCAAACGAGACCCCCTCTGGTGAGAAGGATCGTGAACTTATATCTAACTCCCTAACATCGGCCACCCATTTACACGAGATCAGACAAAAAAGAAAAAACAGTTTAGCCGAAAGTTGTTTTAATGAAAGCTCTTTATTAGTTGGCCAATGTTCTAACAATTGTAGTGGTAACGAAACGTCCCAAAGGTTAGAATACCTGGGTAGTGGTGGTCTTAATAATCTCATACCCTTCAGCAAATGGCAAATCAGTATGTGTTTCCCTGCCAGAGTGGAACCAAAGCCTTCATGACCCGCAGAAATAGCTGAACGCAATATGTTAACTGACCTATACGCCAGACCTTCGTTGAACTTGAAGGTCAGAAAGTTCAATACATCTGTTACAGGTGCAGAAACGGGATCCATGACCTGTTCCATGCACCAATGAGCCCATGACTTCCAGGCATTCCCATACAATCTTCGAGTCCCTGGTGCCCAAGCTCCTGCCAGGAGCGAGTTAGTTGATTGTGAAACGTTTGGTATGCACCAGGGTCCCCTGAAAGCACCCATGCTATCAGCGTCAGGCTTCCTGCTTGAACCAACGGGTGATGATTCCCTTCCACATCCGTCAACAAATCCGGCACTACCGGGAGTATGCGTGGCCAGTCTATCGACATCTCCAGTAACACCGGGAACCATGGTTGGGAATCCCACCCAGGTGTGATTAGGATCACCGACGTCCTGGATCTTCGCAAGTGTACTAACGTCCTGGCTATGAGGCAGAAAGGAGGAAACGCATAGTGCCTGCTCTTCGGCCAAATCTCAAGCAACGCATCAGTTGCCAATGCTTCGGGATCCCGTCTCCAGCTGAAAAACTTCGGGCTGTGTTTGTTTAGACGGGAGGCAAACAGGTCGACATCCAGTGGACCCCACTATCTTTGCAGACTTAAGAGAATCGACAGAAGGAGTTGACAATTGCTTGTATCTTTGAGGTGTCGCGAACCCCAATCTGCTCCTGCATTCTCTGGTCCTGGAATATGCATGGCCTGGACAGACACTTTGTGTTCTAGACAAAAATGCCAAAATTCCATTGCTAGATGCGCGAGGCCCGGGGACTTTGTGCCACCCAGATGTTTGATGTAACACACCGCTGACACATTGTCCATACAAAGTAACAATTTACTTTGCTAAATTGTGCGTAAAACTTCGGATTGTGAATGTACCTGCCAAGAGCTCCAAACAATTGATGTGTAAATCTCGTTCCGGCTGAGACCATCGTCGTCCGGTGAATGAATAGCCGCAGGTGGCTCCCCATCCACGTAGACTGGCATCGGACAAATCACTAGATCTGGGGATGAACTGAATATTGCTCTGCCGTTCCAGGCCTCCATGTGTCGCAGCCACCACTTCAGTTCTTCCTTCGCCTCGCCATCCAAAGGTATTGTCCGATCGTACGTCCAACCTTGATGTAACGAGCGAGTCTTGAGCCGTTGTAGCGTAGCGGGCCGGGAATTATTGCCTGAATGGAAGCTGACAAAAGACCTATGATTCGGGTCAACTGTCGAATCATCAAAGTGGGTTTTGATAAAGAAACCCATTATCTCTTTCCTGATAGTCTTGATTTTCTCTTTCGGCAGCTGTAGCAAACCGTGTATGGAATCGATCAAGAAACCTAAAAACTCAATTGAGGAGGAACCCCAAACTCTGTAGAAGATCGATGGTCCATGACATATGAAGGTGTAATGACTCCATATCCTGCGACATGATGAGCATGTCGTCCAGATCAATAATGAGTCTGACATCTTTCTTGCATAAATGTCACACCAAGGAGCGGAGGAGAGACCAAACGGAAGCCATACAAACTTCCAGATTTTGTTGTGCCATAAACATTGGAGATACTTTTGATACTCTTCCAACACTGGGACTGTCAGATATGCATCCTGAAGATCCAGTTTTACCATCCAGTCCCCGAGGCACAGAAGGTCCCAAAGACATTGAATTCCTTCCATCTTGAAGTGCTGGTATCGCACAAATTAATTCAGAGGATGAAGGTTGATGACCGGACGAGAGCCTCCACCTTTCTTGGTTACCAAAAATATATTGCTGAGAAAACCTTTTTCCCTCTGATCAATCAATCAAGGCCTTGATTTCCAAATCTATGAGCTGTCGATCTTTGTTTGTCAACATCAATTCTTTGGGGAATACTTCCTGGTAAGGGTATGCTACAAAGTCTATGCAAAACCCTTTTACTGTCTGCAACACCCAGGGATCTTTCGTGATCCTGTGCCACTTGTCTGCGAAATATGCTAGTCTTCCCCCTACCACTACCTGACAGGTTTGGGGAAAAGAAACATGACTTACCATATGTCCATCTGTGCTGTAAAGAGCTGCGGACACCTCTGTTCTGCCAGGGTCTACCGCTCTGCGGTAAGAATTGGGGGGCAGGATCCCTAACTTCCTGGAATACCACTGGTCTTTGCTGTATGAGGCCCCTGGGGCTGCGTGGGAGACCCCTGTTGCCACGGCCGGCCAGATGGCCACTACTTCTGCAGGCCCTTTGAAAAACCCTAGGCTGGAAAACTCTGCGCATGGTAGCTAGTGCCCTGTCTAACGCAGAAAACGTTTGGCGAACGTATCGCCAAAAAGCATCCCATTGGCCTTGGGCCCAGGTTCCAAACCTGCCATACTGATCAGCTTGGGCTCTATTTTAAGCAGGATTGCTTTCCTGCGTTCGCTTGCTAAAGCCGTATTGGCATTCCCCACGAAGCATATTGTCCTTTGGACCCATCCCCTCAAAATCTCTGGATCTACCGTGGTGCCTTGAGCTGCAGCCGTCTCGGCCAGTTAAAAAATTTTTAGTCAGGGGTCCTGACCTGACAATTACGGAGTGAATAATCTAGACCGTTACGGGCCTTCCAGTCTGTTTTGGTTAGGCGCTGGGCCACTTTAGGATCTACCTCAGGGGTCTTGCAGGCCAAATTAGGTACTATTAGGTCTGGGGCATTCGGCCTTCAATTTGTCTCTGGTGGGCCTGTCCAAAGATTTTCATATTCTCATGGCAATATACTCTGCCACATGAGCAGACAGCGCCCACTCCGTGGATCAAGGGTGGTGAAGCTGCTCAGGATCAAATAGTGGATTACCACTAGGATCCAGGACACAATCATCATCAGCCTGTAATTGGCTCATCGTAATTGGGGTTTCCCCTTCAGAATCATAGGGCGACCTAAGGTCTTCGTCAAATTTACATGTCCCAACAGATGCCCCGTCTGACATGGACTCTGAGTCCTCATCTTGTAGGGCTTTAGCCGTTTTCCATGTATGCATAGATTTTGCCTGATGCGAAGCTCTTTTGCGCGGTGACACGCCATCTGTGACATGACGTGACATGTCCAGTGATAAAGGTTTGAGGGCATGCTTCACCTTGGCAGTGGCCTTGCGGCCCAAAGCCTGCTTGCTGGGTTCCATTACAGGTTGAGGTCCTGTGCAGCTTATGAAGCTGAAGAAATGGAAGACGCCAAATTGGTTGACATCAGACCCATTGCCGAATGACGGCTTGGGAGACCGATCTCGTCATAGCTGCGTCTAACAAACCTTGTAACTCCTGAGAACCCAAAAAAATCAGTTGGGGAACTCTGTGATAAAGGACCTACTAAGGGATATGATGTCCCTGCCTTATCAGAGTCCTTAACAGGCTGCATAACACTAAGAAAATCAAAACCCAGCAAGTATGAAAATAAATAATTCATTAGGAAAAAGGGGGGTAAAAAATGGCAGGGCAACAATAAAAAATATATAAATATATACAAATATATGCCCAACACTAAAAGTCAGGGTAGATGTTAGAACTAAACTGGCAGAAAACCCCCAAACACACAGCACATAGATAAAAGATATGAATTCCTACAGAGGCAGATACTCCTGCAAGCTCTTCCAAACGAGGGGCTGATCCGTTAAGGAGGCGGGAAATAACAAGAGGCTTCAATAAAATGGCGCCTAGTGTCAGAGCCACACCAAAAGGGGAGGGAGGGTACCCAAGCACCTAAAAATGCCCAGTCCACCAGCACACCTTCAGCCATTACATCAGAGCAAACAAAGCTGGCTGAAACCACGCCCCCTGAACTCCAAACTCTTCAGAGTTCAACAGAGAGAGAGGTTGATTCCACAATAATGGCTAAAAAGTGCACTTACACTGAGGGGAACATGACAGCTGCTGAAGAAGGAGTCAATCTGTCTCCTGTGTACTCTCTATCACTGATGTCGCTGAATTTAAGGGAAATTATTTTCAATTTGAAACTACTGGGGAACTGTAATTTGTTTTAAATTAGAATAAATGCATTTCATATTTAATAAATGCACGTATAACATACAGATAATGGACTACCTCTTTAAACCAAGCATGTACATTGGCCTCTAGAATGCCCCTTTTTTCGAAATGTGGCTGCAGTTACATCATTTGACCAAACTGTGATAAGCTCATACCAGCAATCTCTGATGTTATCATACTTATACCCAGATTTAATGCTTCACTGATCTACTACAAGTGCTGATAAGCATAAACCACACAACGGCATCTTGTTAACATAATGAACATTAAGTATCTTTATGTAAGCAGTCTGTCCATTCCACAAACTCATATTATTTGATGAAGGCAAAAAACAAACCTCAGAAACATCTACTGTCACCTCAAGATGGAAGAAATCCTTCAGGCAGTGAGCTCACCATCACCTAAGCTACTGTTTAATTTAGATATGTTTTCCCAATTTTGCAGAAAGAGCAGCCCGGCAGTATGTAGGATGCACACAATGCCAAGGGGTGCACCGCGCCGAGGCTTGCCTCCCAGCCAGTATTTTACCAACCGGCCAGTAAAAATAATTGCCGTGAGTACAATGTTAAGTTCCCAGAGGACCTGGCATGGCCAGAATTTTTTGAAGACAACTTGGCCACCGTAGAGGCTTTGAGCAGATCCTCCTCCGCTAGACATGCAGGAAAGAGTACTGAGGAGAGGGTTGTGACACTGGTGTAAACAGAGTGGGACACCGTGGCAAGCAGAGTTGGACACTGTGGCAAGCAGAGTTGGACACCGTGGCAAGCAGAGTGATACACCGTGGCAAGCAGAGTGGTACACCGTGGCAAGCAGAGTTGGACACCGTGGCAAGCAGAGTTGGACAACGTGGCAAGCAGAGTGGGACACTGTGGCAAGCAGAGTATGTCTGCGCCCCCACACTTTGTCAGTTTATATTTTTGAACATTATTAAACAATTTTGTATACAAAGAATTAAGAGTCCCTGTCTTCCCAGAAGTGCTGAAAGCATTATTTGTTTGTTGTAAATATCGAACATCCACTGATAAGTTATGTACACCAATTGATATGTATTAACACGGTTCTCTGACTTTTCTCATGGCATCTGGTGCTGTGCCGCCTCAACCCCTAGCACCATGACCTAAATGTCAACACTGACATTGACATAATCCTTATTTGTGCCTGGACAGCGCAGACATGTAGCTGCCTACAACTATACATCAGGGAACTGAAAACAACTGTGGGTACTGGCTGGGGTAAGTCCTGGGTGTGATATGTGGGAACAGGGACATGTCTTGGGTGTGCAATGTGGGTGTGCAATATGGTGCTTGGGCATGTCCTGGATGTGCAATCTATGTGCTCTGGCAAGACCTGTGGGTGCAATTTAGGTGCACTGGAAAGACCTTCTGGTGCAATCTAGATGCTCTGGCAAACCCCTGTAAATGCAATCTTTGTGCTCTGGAAAGACCTGTGGGTGTTATTTCAAATGCTTTGGGTGCTGCAAGTTGGTGCTTTGGCAAGGCATGTGGGGGCAATAAGGAAAGGAATGCAGGAGAAATGGAGTGGGGAATTGACCAAGACCATTTGTTCTGTAAGGTGTCCCAAAGTTTCTGATGGCGGCCCTGAGTACAGGTGTGAGTTTAGTGTAATATAACAAGCTGCTTATGGTGTTTTAAATGCAACTACCTTTTTTTCCCCAGAAGGTTCTGAGGAAGCCTCATCTGGAGGTGAAACGCGTTAACGTTTAGGGCTGATTATTGGCACATATTGAGTTGACCCTTAAGGCAAGTACTGTGATGCATTGTGAAACTACAGAAAGTGTGGAGGGGCATTGTGAGACTGTAGTAAATATAGTTTTGAACATGTGACACTGTGGGGCAATGTGGCACTGAGGGAAGTACAGATGGAGATGGAATGGCTCCAATAGAAAAGGGGAATGGCTACATATTGTGGTATTTGTTAAGGGGAGTAGCAAAAAAAAAACAAATGACACCCCAGGAGCACCAAACAAAATTCCTGCACCCAGGCTTGATCCTGCACACAACTGCATTCAATGAATCCAATTGTATATCTCACATAATTAATTCACTAGATTTTGCCTGTGCCAATATCCATCTAACATACTGCCAGGCTGCACTTTACATGAATTGGATTGTGTGTGTGTGTGTATACATCGTACATACTGCCGGGCAGCACTTTGCATGAACTGGATTGTGTCTGTGTGTATATACATCCTACATACTGCCGGGCTGCACTTTACATGAATTGGATTGTGTGTGTCTGTGTGTATATACATCCTACATACTGCCAGGCTGCACTTTACATGAATTGGATTTTGTGTGTGTATATACATCCTACATACTGCCGGGCTGCACTTTACATGAATTGGATTGTGTGTGTGTGTGTATATACATCCTACATACTGCCGGGCTGCTCTTTATATGAATTGGATTGTGTGTGTGCGTATATACATCCTACATACTGCCGGGCTGCACTTTACATGAATTGGATTGTCTGTGTGTATATACATCCTACATACTGCCGGGCTGCACTTTACATGAATTGGATTGTGTGTGTGTATATACATCCTACATACTGCCGGGCTGCACTTTACATGAATTGGATTGTGTCTGTGTGTATATACATCCTACATACTGCAGGGCTGCACTTTGCATGCTCTTTCTGCAGCATGTCGAACACAAGCCCCTGGAAATATGTCCAGTGTTGGTAAATATTGTGCAATCCAATCAGAGGATGAATGTTCATTACAGTAGACAGCTTAAAAATGTAAATCCCCTAATTCTGCTCCACCTTGTGATGTCAAAATAGTGCTGTCTGTTTAAATAAACATTTATACATGTTTGTATGTTATTTGTTTGCTAATTGTGTTTGGTGATTTGCACACAATCTCAAGTTTGCTATTGTGCACAATATTATATTCCCTCTCTGTGTAAGAGTTTTTCCATGTGTATAGTATGTGAAACCCCCCTCCTCCATGCCCTGCACAGCTGATCTGCCCTGGAAGTCATGTGACTGAGTCAGGAGGCAGTGTGAGTGCTGGGCGGATCCAGGGGGGCACTTTATATAAGAGCAGAGAGGCTGCTGTTTGTTTCACACAGAGCTCTCCTCCCAGGTAAGAGATCACACTGGCCTCTCCTGTGTGTGTCTAGGGGCTATAATGCGGGGTAACTTGGTGCTGCAGATTCCCCCCACCCCTCCTATACCCTCAGCTGCAGTGCAGACCTCTGCTTTAGGACAGGTTCATGATAAAAGCAGGGACCACCCTAGACCTTTATTGTGTCTCCCACCCTCTAGTTTAACCTCACTCTCTGCCTGGCAATATTAACCCCTTCTGCAGTCAGCCAGCGCCCATTAACCACTTGTGTGCCAGAGGATTGGCCTGGGAAGGGTTAAGCTGTGCATTGAGGGGGTCTGCATTGAGGGGGTCTGTGTATTGAGTACTGCTGGCACCAGGTTTCCATGGCTGTGTTTGTAACTATATCACGGGCTGGGAAGTCCCTGTGTGACCGGGTCACAATCCTGCCTGAGAGACTCCCGTGACCCAGCCAGACGGTGCTAAACATGGCCGCTCTTGGAACGCACGTGGGTCATGTGGCCTGGGTGGGCTCTTGTTTACAATACGGCGGCGCCGGAAGTGCGTCATGAAGCCCTGCACTTGCCCTCTTGGGGTAAGATTCCATGCAATGATTGAGAAGCCCCTGGGAATGGGATCAGAGCCAACAGGCAGCTGCTGTGGACTACAACTCTGGCTGGCTGAGAGTTGTTGGTTCCCAGACAGTCTTGGCCATGAAGTTACCTGCAGTGCTTGAATGGTGTTAAATAATAACTCCAATTATTAAAGTCTAAGTCTGCTTAATATCTGTGTCCCACCATGAGCCCACTGTCTCAGTCAACTTCTTACCAAGCTTTGCATCAGGTTGGATTAGGATCCTGGGAGTAGCAGTCCATATCTTGGCTCACAGACCCCCTGTACATAATGCATTATACATTGCACATATCAGTAACTAAAATGGCCAGTCATTTGTCTGCTCAGCAGGTCTGCCAGGGATCTGGGGTCATGAGATGTGATGAGTCACTGTGTTTGGGTTTATATTGGGAGATAAGAAAGTGCCTGGTGGTCTCAAAGGTTTCCTTATCTTGAGACCAGTCTTGCAAGGTCCTGTGTTTATCTTGCAAGGACAGCCTTTTACTGCAGGGAGCAGGCTGGTTTGCCATTGGAGGCCATTTTTAAACTGATTTTACTTATCTAAAGTTAGACTTTAGTTGGTCAGACTTATTGGCAAGCCTAGGATTATTCAGGCTTGTCTGATGGCCCATAAGCAATGGCTGTAATGGATACAAGGTTTCCTATAAGCTCACCACCATGAACATAGACCACTAATAACAAGAATTTATTACATATTTGTTCTCTCTAGCCATGGTTTAACTCTCATCATTCTCAGCCTTGCTTTCCATTCCTGGCTTCAAAGGAAGTCTGTAATCACACTGATGCCAGCTGTCTAAAAACCTCATCTGCACTTTTATGCATTGAATAGTAAGCTCTTGGGGCAAGTGTTACCTGCCTGCCCCTGTAAGTCACCCATAGTGAAAGTGAAATACAATCCAGGCCCATTTGGGAATAATTTATTAATTGAAATCTTGGCTCCATCTCTGATTTAATATGTAGGTCACATATCTGGTTATTTGTCTGTTGAACTGCTAGGAATCCTTTACATTGAAAAACTAATCAGTTTACACCTAATGTAATAAGAGATGTATTGAGACGCTACAGAGTAACTGTTACTGTTAAAAAACAGATAAGGTTTCTGTTTGGATAGCAAGGTGTCGCTCTCTGGATATGGCTAAGGCAAGGATGTGTTTTATAGGGGAACGTTTCAGAATTATGGTGCCTATAAATGCACTGTTTGTTTTAGAAACAGAATGTGTCGGCAGATAAGAACCATTCGGTCCATCTAGTCTGCCCAATTTTTCTGAATACTTTTATTAGTCCCCCGTTCCCGGTCTTATATCTAGGATAGCCTTGTGTCCATACCACGCATGCTTAAAATCCTTGACCGTGTTTACCTCTACCTCTACCACTTCCACTGGAAGGCTATTCCATACATCCACTACCCCCTCAGTAAAGTAATACTTCCTGATATTACTTTTAAATCGTTGCCCCTCTAATTGTGGTAGTTTCTTGTCTTTTAAATATACTCTCCTCCTTTACTGTGTTGTATTCCCTTTATGTATTTGTGTTTTGTTTTTTTTAATTGTTGAAATAATAGAGGACCTGGTTACATTTAAATTCAATGTAAAATGTGAATTAATTTTAAAGTGAGAACCATTTCACCAATATTCGAAACCTGTATGGGGGAAAAATTAAGCTAGATCTTTAAAGTAGAGCTTGTGGAAGACTGGCTGAATGGCATGTGAGTGGTTCTGTGCATTGTCCCAGCAGGCAAACTACGTGGGAAGAGTTTCCTATGAGGTGCCAAGTGTGAGCAGATCAGCAGCTACATATTTAGTGACCCGGTTTTAAGCCTCCAGTATGTGGCCAGAATATTATTTTTGTTCCCCAAAATATAATTTTTTAAATTTTATTACCTTTTATCAATCTGCACTGCCAAATTAACAGCGAAATTTGCACATGCTGTGAGCAAAACCTTAATGTATAAAGCGTGGATGATTTGTATAGATATTCTTTGGAGAAAGCATTCAAATTGTACCTTTTTATTGAGCCCTTTTTGCTCCAAGTAACTCTAACGGAGGGCAGACATGTTTAGAATCTTGGGTGTGATCTTCCTTTTTACCAGTGCCAAGGTTCTAAATAGATCCGCCCCCCATGATGGCTACAAGATGGCTGATGGCTATGCTGTGATTTCGGTGTGGGGGGGGGGGGGGGGGGGTCATTGTGTTGAGTGAGGGGGTTTGAAGTGATACAGGAGGAATTTTATTGAAATTCCCACTTGGTTGAAGTGGTTGAACGTGCGTCTGTAAGAGGATGTGGCTCAATGAACTGTACAGAGGTCCACGTGTCTCACAGTACCACCCTGCCACATTCCAGACTCCTTGTAAAATCCAGTACCACATCAAAGTGGCATGATACCAAGCACTACACACGGCTACTGAACACAGCTGGTAAACACTCCATGCTATAAGAGGCTTCAAGCCTTCATCCTGAAACCAGGAGCAAAAAAGGGGGCTCTCATAATGAATCTGAATGTACTTAAAGGACAACGGTCACCCCCATAAATACATCTGTTTCTATAAATATTCCAACACTTGTGGATTAAATACTGTCAATGTGGGAGAGGCCAGCGCTGATAAAAGATAATAAAACTACTAAACTTTTTTTCGTGCAGAATTTAATACAGAAGTGTTGGCACATTTATTTACAGGCGTGTATTAATGGGGGTGACGGCTGTCCTTAAACATGCTGCTTTGAAAGTAATTTTAATATATTTAAATACGCACCCCTTGCATTAATCTGAAGTGACTGCATCATGCTTTTGCGATTTGCTGGTGGGACTCTCTGGGGTGGTCTGTGCTTGTTCTCATTCAGGCAAGAGGGTCCCAGTGCTTTGAATAAGTTGGAGGGGAGCTTCTTGTCCGCTTCTACAGCATCTATCCTGAGAATGTTTGTTTTAGGCCAATGTACTCCTCAAATCAAAATGGGGAACTGGATTGAACTGAAAGCTACGTTAGAATTGCGGTGGAAGGGCTTCTTGCCGATCGAGCATTAATGTTTTTGTAATTATGGAGCAGGTGTGTTGGCCACATTAATAAAAAAAATAATAATTCTTGTGGTGTATCCATAATGACATAACACTGGATACAGGGTTCTCATTGGCTAGAAGATGCCAGTGTTGGCATGTGAGCTGATTAATTAACATATAATGTCTGTAGATAAGGACCATTTGGGCAAACTAGTTTTCTCAATTCCTTCCTAAGAAATAATCTGACTACTTCTGCCCAACGCATCCTTAAACTCCTCTGCTGGAAGGGCTATTCCATGTATCCACTACACTGTTGATAAAGTAAAACTTCCTGATATTACTTTTAAACCTTTGTCCCTTGACTAAGTCCTCTTGTGATCAAGCAAGTCGGTGAGTTATGTACCATGATGTGGGATGGTCCCCATGTTGTAAGCTTTGTTACATGATGTACGTAATATCTAATCTGTCTTTTTGTCACAGTGGGATTCCTGCAGCAATGTGGCAGTCTGTGGTCCTCCTCTGCTCCCTGGCAGCCATCGCCAGTTCACGCAACATCCCCCAGTTCAAACCGCTGTCACATGACATGATCAATTACATCAACAAAATGAACACCACATGGACGGTGAGTGGACATGTTGGCTCGGTCTTCATATAATTCAGCCGTGATTGACCACATCTCCCATAAGAGACGACATGTAGGACAGGACCTTATTGAATACTAAATGATGTACAGTTGTAGGTAAAACAATTTTATTTGTTCTTCTTTGGTTTTAATTGGTCTTAAACCGATACTTTAATACAGCTCTATTAGGAGGCGTTAGTCTTGGGTCAGATCGCCTAATATTCTAAACCTGATAGAGCTATACAGAGCAAACATTCTAAACATGTCCACCCCTGATAGAGCTATATAGAGCAGATTCTAATCAGGTCTGCCCCTGATAGGTCCAGACACATTTAGAATCTTTGCTCTGTATAGCTGATAGAGCTATACAGATTCTAAACCACATGTCTGCCCTGATATAATATATATATTTTTTTTATTGTTCTAAACATGTCTGCCCCCGATAGAGCTATACAGAGCAGATTCTAAACATGGCTGTCCCTGATAGAGCTATACAGAACAAAGATTCTAAATATGTCTGCCCCTGATAGAGCTATATAGAGCAGATTCTAATCAGGTCTGCCCCTGATAGGTCCAGACACTTTTAGAATCTTTGCTCTGTATAGCTGATAGAGCTATACAGATTCTAAACCACATGTCTGCCCTGATTTAATATATATATTTTATTGTTCTAAACATGTCTGCCCCCGATAGAGCTATACAGAGCAGATTCTAAACATGTCTGCCCCCTGATAGAGCTATACAGAGCACAGTTTCTAAACCACATGTCTGCTCCCTGATGTAGCTATACAGAGAAAAGATTCTAAACCTGTCCATCCCCTGAAAGAGCTATACAGAGGAAAGAAGGCTCAATAAGCCACTTAATTTATATTCTTTCGCTAGAACATTTCTACTTAAAATATCTCCATCTGATTCAGTCTTTCAGTTAAACACAAGTAACTGTATTGCTGACCTATGTTTAGAAGCCTGCTCGTCTAGATATTTCTGCTGGGTTAATCCACAAATGAGTAATTTTGTTTTTAATATGAAATTGGGACCGTTGATAAGTGGTGACTGCTGCAGAGCCCCTGACTCGTACACCTTATATTGGTGCTGAAAAAATAAGACTGATCCCGTATACATATAATCAGTCATGTGTACTGGGTGCCGGGGCGGCCCTTATGTCTTTGACTTCTTTCACTCTGCGCACACGGGTGTGTTTGTGTGTTCTTACTATGTAACACTGCAATAAAACTACTCATTGCCTGTACATGGATATTAGAGCATTCTGGCAAGCCACATCCAGCGAATGCAGCTTGCCAAACCCCCCCCCAAAGAAAAAGTTTTCATCAGCACGATGCACTGTGAAGAGGACACACAAGGGCAGGTGGGTCACAGGGCAGCTGGGCCCCCTGGAGTGACTGGCCTGGTCGTAGCTGCGACCATGATGGTTCTGCCGCTGTTCTTGACATGTCCATTTTGTTAAAGTTTGAGCTGCCCTATATATTTGACATTTTTACTACAGGACAGATAATATTGCAATGTGTGAGAATAGTTACCCCACACACCACGCTCCTGGGTACCTATCATGGGCAGCCAACCTGGAGTGGAACCCATTCAAACAAATTCCTAGAAATCATACTGCAGAGAGCGTAATGGCACTTGACAGTACTGCAAGCCTCACTTGTAGTATGAGTGTCTTACACCTCAGTTGTGCCTCCACCTGGGAAGTTTTTCTCCACACCCTTCTGTGTAGCTTCTCCATTCAAATGGCTACATTGTATCCCCTGCCTGACTTCCCACGTGATGTCTGATCTACAATAGGGTTGTCTTATATTCAGATTTTTTTGATATTTTTTTTAGACTATAATTGTTTGAAAAGTAAACTGTCAAAATAAAGTCTTTTACTGAAAGATTGAATACATTATAGGCATTTTAATAGAAAGAATAATGAAAGAATACAAATAAATCACCTTTTATTGAGTATTTTGCTAGTGGCAAGATGAAGTAAGATCTGACACAAGATTCAAAATCCCCCACATAGAGCTATATGTAGTGCACGTAGTATATGTAGCTATATAGAGTGGACTCAATGTACTTTATTTGTATTGTCATCCAAATCTTTCGATTTCAAATACCTGCACTTGATGTAATCTTAATTAAACTTGGCTTGACTTGGTATTCGAGCACAGCTGTCCTTTTAGTAAAGCTGGCTTTCCGACTCCTCATTAAGCGGACCTCCCATGTTGAGGTGGGCTGATGGGAGTGGTGGTTGAGACGTAGCTGAGCTACTCATGTGCGCATCAGGACTGTCTCTCATAAAGCAGGTGTGTTGGGAAGCATGATTACATTCCTGCCTTAATCTGGTTACACCTTGCCTGCAGGGTAGGATCCTTTCTACTGTGCCTGAAATCACTAACTTTGTCTGTTCCTCCCCACAGGCCGGACACAACTTCGTTAATGCAGACCTTGGCTATGTGAAGAAACTCTGTGGCACTCTCCTCGGTGGCTCGAAACTAAAAATGAGGCAGGTCTCCTGTGGTGCGCTGTACTAGATTAATACGTAGCCAGTCTGAATTCAGTACAGAGACAACCTAGATCTATGGAATCCTACAGCACATCCTGGATTATCCCAGCGCTCTGTATATCTGTGCACTTTAGGAGCCAGCCTGGTTGTGTTCTGGAGGTTCTACTGAGCCACTTAAAAATGTAGTCCACCCCTCTCATTTTCTGCAAAGAAAGTTTTCTAATATAAGTAAAATGCACTATTTTTTATATATATATATTTTTTTTTTTTACTTTTAAAACCATTTACACTTTTCTCTTGTTTTTACATTGCAAATAATCTCTCCAGTACTTCTAAATCCAGTGACTTCCAGTAAGGCAGGTTTGGAGGGAGAGTCTTATTTATTTGTAGTTTTTGCTAGACGGGAAGAGTTGCATTAAAAGCTGAGAAGACATGGGTTTCTTATCTTAATTATATGGCACACTGTGTGTTACAGATACTCCTTTGCTGAACAGATGACCCTGCCAGACAACTTTGACTCCCGTGAAGCTTGGCCAAACTGTCCAACGATCAAGGAGATCAGAGACCAGGGATCTTGTGGATCTTGTTGGGTATGTAAATCTATAGTTTGTTCTGAAATTCCATGGAGACTCATTTTTCCACCTGCAGAGTCCCTTTGTCTAATAACTCTCCATTTTTCAGGCGTTCGGCGCCGTGGAAGCCATTTCTGACCGGGTTTGCGTTCATTCGAATGGGAAAGTGAATGTGGAAGTGTCTGCTGAGGACCTGCTATCCTGCTGTGGGCCAGAGTGTGGAATGGGGTAAGAAGCTGTGGAGCGCTGTATGGGATTGACTCAAAAAGAACCTATAACATACTGGCAGAAGTACAGGCAAGAGCACAAAGTATTGAAACAATGGGGTCTCCTGTGTATGATTTAACCTGTGACTTGGTGTGCAAATGTGTAATTTGCATATCATTCCACAACATGTCATAGGCAGGAGACCACCCCCCCCCCCCCCTTCGTTTGTTATTCTCTCCATTTGCAGTATAAATGTGGATTAGGTGACTTTCCCGATCAGTACTGCAAACTGGCCAGTGGCTATGCTGCATAGGTCTAAACACCACTCTGGAACACTTCTACTGGTCCCTGTTGACACCACCATTTCATGCAGTTATATCGTACCAGCCTTCCTCTGAATCCCATCCTTTGCATACATGGGAAACACTCTGACCAGTGGGCAGATTTGGACGAATAGATTTCTACACTGAAAATACTTCTAAACAAGCCGCGTTCTGCTCTGTACTCTTAAGGTTCGGTTTAGTCTTTGATTAGAGTCTTCTCCTGTGACCCTACAGACATGGGATTACACCCAGCATTGCCCCTCATCAGAGATCTGGCTGCATCTTGGTTTCAGATATAATCACTAAAAGGGTCCTAGTTGGGGGGGGGGTCCCTGTGATTGAGTGCAAGTGAAAATGTATTTCGCTGTGCTTGTCTGCAACTGCATCAGCCAGCTGGCTGTCGTGGTAGGATGGAGGTTAAAATGGCGCCCATGGAATCCCATTGTATCCTCCTCCTAGGATCCCAATTGACCCTCTGGCTGTTCCTACAACTACCAGAATTCTGACAGTCTAGAAAGCAAGTGAGGGAATTAGTAACTTGTAGTTCAGCAGCCACTGGAGGGCCACAGTTGGACACCTAGGTACTAGGGCCACTGAACAGTTCACTTGTGCTTCTATCTGTAGTTACTGAAGCATGGCAGGCCAGTTTATCGGTGATGGGTAACTGTGCCACTACATGTGCCATCATGCTCGGTAAACCTTGCTATCTCTGGCCTAGAGGCAGGCTGGTCCAGTCCCATTCACTATGGCTTCCGGCTAGCCATTTTCCCATCGGATACACTGTAATATATTGTATTATCTTGAGCTGGCTTTCACTTTCATTTCTAGCTGCAATGGGGGCTACCCCGGTGGTGCCTGGAGCTACTGGACAGAGGACGGACTAGTTTCTGGAGGCTTGTATGACTCCCATGTTGGTGAGTAGCCACCTACCATGGCAGACCTTCCTGCCTGGGTTGAATCTTGTGTCTGAAGGATTGTGTCCTTGTGCAGGCTGCAGACCCTACAGCATCCCCCCCTGTGAGCACCACGTGAATGGCTCCCGTCCAGCCTGCAAAGGAGAGGAAGGAGAGACCCCGAAGTGCGTCAGGAAGTGCGAAGAAGGTTACACCCCTTCCTACAAGAGCGACAAGCACCTAGGTGGGTATCCGGGTGTCTAACTCCACTAAATCCGGCTTCTTGCATGGAAGCTCATTGGTAGTTACAATGTGGTGCTGATAAAGTGCTGGGTTATACAGTAATGCTGCCATTTATTTCTGGTCCCCCCCCCCGGTCCACCTACAGTGTCAGAGAAAATGTATTTTTTTGATAATTCATCATGTGAAGAGATACAGATATTGTGCATATGGTTTTGTTTTTTAAATGGGGAAATTCACTTTTACATTAAAACTATTTCCAGATCTCCTGTAGTTTTCCATTGAAAATAACAATGACGAGCTTGACGTAATGGGCGGGACTGTTGCTATAGTAACGGCAATAACCATTACACTTTATTCTTAAGCTTTTAGAAGACAGGAAGGAATGTTATGGAACTGGCTGACCAGACACTGGAGGTGTAGCTGCCCCTTAAAGGCATTTGTACATATGCTATAGTTACCATATATAGCATATTTCACATGACAACCAGCTGTGTATTGATCTTGGTTACATCCATAAGATCCCAAAGTGTTCTTCCCGTCAGTGCTGTTAAGATGAGGAATGCACAGGCATATTAATGGATTTAAGACCTTTTTCCAGGATTTTTCATTTAACCTGCTTACATATGTGTGGTGGACTAAGGGAAATAGTTGGATATGGTCTATGGGAGGAGGATGTTGGGACAGATTGTAATGCTGGTTTATGTACAATGGCAGATGTGGGTAGAGCTAGATCTACCATACTTGGCTAATGTGAGAGTGATGCTATGCGGATCCCTCTCTCGATGGCGAATTCATGCTCCTTGTGATCTCTCAGGTGCCCAGTCCTACTCGGTCCCAAGCGATCCACAGGAAATCATGGCGGAGATTTACAAGAATGGCCCGGTGGAGGGAGCCTTCCTGGTTTACAGTGACTTCCCATTGTACAAGTCTGGTAAGTTATAATGAATCTGCAGATCACTGTACTGTGGGATTCCCCCCCCCCCCCCTGCCGCATAGTGTTATAACTGGGAAAAATGTATAAGAAATAGATGGCGCTTACAGTCATAAAAAAAATCTACACATACTTACAGTAACGGTAAATGTAGATGGTATCCCATCTTATTTAAAAGGCTTGTCGAATAGCCACAATCCTCCTAGAAAAGTACAACCTGGCCAGGTACTAAGGTGCAAACTGACACCACACAGGACACTTTTTGGTACTTCCTCAGCCGATTGACATCTGGATTGGCCACATCTTCAGACATTACAGCGGTTTACTTTGAGATCGCGATACTTGGCCACTCAAGATACATGTTGACCTTTGTGCGTTAGATCACAAATTGTCTATTTCCTTCTTGTGTATCATTTTGGTCTAGAAATAGGAATCTTTTTCCACCAAAAGAGCAGGAATATAGAGGGATAACATTGGGTTTTATGGAGTTGGTTTTTTTTTTTTTTCCTTCCCTCTTGGGATTTGAGGACAAAACAGGGTCTTGCATTAAGGACTTGTATGGATTGAGAGTTCTTGGTTTATATAGTGACATTACTGTACCAGTGGAGTGGTGCCACTGTTATTCCAGAGGAAAACAATACAATTAGTAGGAAGTGTGTAGCAATCAAAAAAAAATTACACACTTGAGCGTTTGAGAACTATATCAAAATGATGGTTGGGTGCTACACACTTTCTACTAGTTATTGGATTGGTTTCCTGTCACCACTCCATTGCTATAGTAATATTGATGACTGCTGCTAGAGTTGTAGTTTAAAACTACTAAAAAAAAAAAAAAAAAGTAACACTTAGAGCAAGGGTTAAGTCAACAAGGCACTAGGATTAAATGGTTAAAAAAAAAAAACCTCTACTTTTGGTTATTGTCCTGTAACCATTTTCTTTCTAAAGTACGTCCTGGAGCCCTATTTGCGCGGTCAGGGGGTGGACATGTTTGGAATCTTGAGCAAAATTAAGAAAGATCTTACCCAAGAGTCTAAACATGTCTGCCTACTGTTGGACCTTTAAATGCAAAGAGGGCGCTACTTTATTCTCTCATTAATGCAAGTATATTTAAAATATCTAGACTTCAATTAAAGACGTTTAAGATTTTTATCCCAGTGTGCTTTTTGGGTCGGGTCTGATCTGCAAGCTCAAAGGTTCACGTATGTAATCTTTATTTCCCCCCACAGGAGTTTACTCACATGTGACAGGAGAGGAGCTTGGCGGTCATGCCATCAAGATCTTGGGATGGGGTGTAGAGAATGGGACACCATACTGGCTGTGCGCCAATTCCTGGAACACTGACTGGGGTGATAACGGTATGTATCCAGACAGTGGCCACCTACCTAGTGTCTGAAGAACTGGGGAGAGCGTACAGATTGCCCCCACTTCCTATGTCCATCCTCCATGGGCTGCAACAAATCTTCCTTACATAAGGCTTTGGCTGGAATCTGAAGGTTAGGATAGAAAGTCCCAGGGTTGGGTATTCTGGCTCTCTGCCGGACCCGCCCCCCCCCCGCCTCCATTCATACCTTGGAACACTGGGGTTTCTGGTATCTTCTCCACCTATTAAAGGTTCTTCTCTTACAGGTTTCTTCAAGATCCACCGTGGTAATGATGAATGCGGGATCGAGTCTGAAATAGTCGCCGGGATCCCCAAAAACTAAGACGACTCAGATGGTTGCAGAAATCATACAAACATTATTATTTTGCGTACAATGACTTTCTGAATTGAGCACAGGGGGGTCTGCAGGTTTTTACCCTTTTAAACAAAGCTCCTTTTTGTCTTAAGTCAGTCAGTTCATCGTGGGAGAAACAGGCCCCTTCCATAATGTGTGGCACAGCCTGTGTCTGGAATATCCAGTATCCCAGTGGGCATCCAATTCAGGGATATTGCAATCAAAAATCTGCGAAATTGTAATTCTTCTTAGGGTTATAATGCTGCTTGAAGATTTAGTGTTTTTTTTTTTTTTTTTTAAATCTGTCTTTTTAACATTTTCTGTGTGACTGAGATCTATTTGTTTGCTTGTGTTTTTTTTTAAACCTGGTTTTAGAGGTGAAATATATCCCCCTTGGATCACGTAGAATAATTGCAATGTTTGATCAAAATCCAGTCTTATTGAGGAATGGCCCAGAGTGGTTTCTGTAGTTTGTTTACTTATAAATTGACCACTTTTAATTGCCCTCCAATCTGCAAGCTCCAAAATACTTTGTGGTTGGTTTTTTAATGCCTTAGATGTAGAACAGCTGCCAATTGTGTAATCCATGCCTTGTATAATACAGACGGCTCAGTAAGCTGTTTGTACATTGATTTGTATTGCCGGCTGTCTATTTTCACTTTACAATGTTAAACCTTATTTGCCAATAAAATGCCTTGTCTTCCCACTTCTGCCTTGCTTTGGTATCTTGTGTAATTCAGGACTTTCCTTGATGCCCTGGGGCAGGATGGCTGAGGTCTGGGTAATGCTGGAAAATTATCCACCTGGGCTATGATTTTAGAAAGTTCTCCACTAGACAGTACTTTTTTTTTCTCCATAAAAAGTAATGCATTGGCAGGTTGCCATGCAAATCCAGATTAACTTTTGCTTCACCAATAGAAGGAACATTTTTAAATAAAATCCTTGTTACTGTTCCAAGATACTCCAGTTTGTTTTAACATAGCCTGGATAGTCTGCCTAACAAACAAAGCCTAGATCTGGTCCCAATAAACCAGTTTGTTAAACCTATGTATCATCTCAGAATATCATTTATACACTTGCTTGTATAGTGCAATGCTACTCTTGTTCCTACGTATATCAGAAGACTGCTTGTGGGTGCAGCACCTCACACACCCACTGATAGGTGCTCTGTAAAGGGGGCAGACATTTTGGGTGAGATGTTTAGAATCTAGGGACAGATCTTCCTTCATGTCTGCCCCCTGATAGAGCAATGCAGGCTCAATAAGGTGCTTTATTTGTATTTTCATTAACTCATTTATACACTTGATGGAATATTTTTACAGTTGATGTTTTTAATTGTTTTTTAATCTCATTATTTTTAAAGATTTATCCATGTATGCTCTTAAACAGTTGCTCTGTTAAACATGAGATCTCTGCTCTGGATTCATTAACCCTATATTTTGAGAAAAATCACCCCCCCAAAAAAGTCACTACTTAATTTCACAAATTTTATTTAATAAAAATTAAAAACCCCATTGTATAACAATGTCACATACAGCTCATTCTCCACACTCAAACACAGTTCAACTGATAATTGTACGTTATTTTAGTATAACGATCTTCCCAGATAAATCAATGTATACCCCAATTGTCACATGTGGGGGATGCTCTATACATTCTAGTGATGGGCTACATTTTGGTTCTGCTGTCTGGTGTTTTGTATGGAGTACAAGGATTGATTTTTAGAATGATTTATAAACATTTTCCAGTATAATTTTTATTTAAAACCTTTTATTTAATTCCATTCTAAGTAGGAGTATTATGGAAAAAATAAGGGGGGGGGGGGGAGATTCTAAAACATGTCTATTGACAAAACATGGCTTGTATAGTAGGTGATGCTCCTGGTGTTGATCTGTAGGACCACTTGATGTTTAAAGATGGCTGGAGAATAAAGTGCTCTGGGGGTTGAGTTAACCTGGAGATATGGGCCACTAGCGCTCCTGTACAACTAATGAGGACATCTATGAGTTTTAATAGCCAGTAGTGTAAGGTTAATGTGCTAGACACTAGCCTGGCAGGTGAATTAAGTAGGTACCAGGGGGTGGTCACAAGTTCTTTGAGGTGGTCCTGCACATCCATCCCCCACATAGAGGTTCTGGATATATAAGTGTAGACATTTTAAACCTGAAAAGGAAAATGGATGGTGCTTAAAGTGACTGTCACCTAAACAGTGAATAAATAGAAATAGATTATCTTGGAAAATTAGAGTTGTTCTCTGCATTAGCACTCATCCATTCAGCAAACAGGACCAGCACTAACTACATGTGCCACCCTCAACACTGGCTCTGCCTCGGTTCTGGGGCAGAGCAAGCTCACATATATCTGTAAAATACACATCAGGTTGACAGAGGAAGCACAGCAAATGCCCCTTCCTCCAAGGGAAATAATTTGAAAATGCCTAGACATGAAGTTTTTCAATTAAACAGATGTTTTGTTTTTTTTTGGTGCTGTGGGGTCCTCTGTGTATTTTTGAGAATCACTCCCCCTTGAGATCTCATGCAGTGACTGTCACCATACATTATTTATAAATCCTGCTGTGTAATTAGACAGGGGACTAGTGAGATTGCTCTTCATCTCCCATTAGTATATATCTGGCTAGGTACAATAACAGTGACCTTTTCTCAATGTACAGTCTATTAGACTAGATTACAACCTAATCTCCAAGAAAACCCTAGCCAATCAGCTCTTCCTGTTTTCCATGAGGAAGTTGCAGCTGTCTGTCTACCAGTAATCATGAGAAATTCACATTACTTCCCCACCACCTCTGGGAAAGATCAACATATAACATACCAATTCTATCTGAACCAGTGAAAATCAACACACTGCTACAGCTTAAAAGTAATAGAACCTGAACTCATAAGAGGAGGTACCAGAGCTACCCTAAAGCACATAGAGCACTGATAACCCTTGGCATTGCAATAACTGCAGTGCCCATGTTAGCTATCATGGGATTAGAGTATTTTAATCATGCAAATACTCTAGGGCATAACATTGCAACACACTTATCAGCCAGAGTCACAGCTAAAGCCCCTCCCCCCCCCCCCCCCCCCCCCCCCGTTTATTATTTTTCTTTAATCCTCCATTTTTTTAATGACTGTTTCATGTTGCTGGGCTTTGTCCTGACAGCAAATACTCAGGAGAGATGTTGAATGATCTTTTACAGCCCCCCCCCCCCCCCCCCCTCCAAAAAAAGGATTTTCTAATGCTTGAAAATCATCCTGTGTGTTTAAGTATTTCAGGGCATTGTGTATAATAACCACTTCCTCAGCTCTGGCTCAAGTGCTTGTTATGATGAGAACATTCCACCTTCTCCGGGCTGGATTCCTGACACTGTCCTATCAGGGGAGAAGCGCTAGGCATTTGTAAAGTCCATACAGTAACCTCGAACTGTATTATGATGAAGAGCAGACTCGCGGGGAATGAGATGGAGAACAAATGCCTCAATCTGCAGGCAGTAAGAGGATGTCCTAACATTTCCACTGCCTGTGCAGGTCCGTCAAGCTCACGGGCTTGTATGTACCTCTTCTGACACCTGGGGCAGTGCGGTCAGGTACTGGTAGCTGAGAGCAGCCAGGAGCATGGCACATGACAGGTAAATGGGGGAGAAATTATTTCGGGTCACTAACGAGCCACTGGACAGACTCAGGGTCCGGATAGAATCTATAATATGCTGTGTCCTGCCTGACGAGGGGTCTGCCACCGGGATTTTCTGATGGATCTGCAGAAAAGATTGCAAAAATTAAATAAAACATTTATCAACTAGAACAAGTGTACATATCATACCTCAGGTGATGTCATAAGGAGACACCACAGACACATGTAAAACATCTCTTATTTTATGTATTGCTCATTTAGGTGACAGGGTCCCTTTAACATTATGAATTTGTTTGCAATTCTACCAAGAGTAAATGATCTTTGAAATTTGACTGTGACTTGATATGCAAATGAACTGCTTTCCCAGGTGTGTAAATGACGCCACAAAAGCAACGTCACCCAGGAGGCACCACAGATACATACAAATAAAATTATATATTTATACATTTGCCTGCAATTCTGCTCACACCATTTTCTGCTCCTGATCATTATTACAATGTGTAGATCATTTCGGCTATTGTTTGTATAATAAACTACACCAAGCTATAAATACCAATATTAAATAAAGTCTTGTTTAACACAAGTTCTTTGTAAGTAAAACCATGTACAAAATGTATTATAATTATATTATATATTTACTACAGCATATGGCATAAAGTTCTTTGATAAATGGTGCAAACAATGGAGAATAAAATAGCTTCAGAATAATAAACACAGCATATATACACAGCAATCCTTTAACCCCTTTGTGACGAAAGCAACAAAACAGCACAAAAAAAAAATTGCAAGACCTCCCAAAGTCACATCTGAAGTCCAGGGCCGTCTTTAATAGTGATTGGACCCTGGGCAAGCATTTGCTTGGGCCCCCTGGACCCTGCCCCCTCCCCTGCATGCAATCACTCCATCCATCGCAATGTTACCCCCCCCCCCCCCACACACACACACATATGCCATAATTGTTGTGCCATTCAGATGCCAGTAATATTGTGCCATTCAGAGCGCAGTATTATTGTGCCAGTCAGAGCCCAGTATTATTGTGCCATTCAGAGCCCAGTAATATTGTGCCATTCAGAGCCCAGTATTATTGTGCCATTCAGAGCCCAGTATTATTGTGCCATTCAGAGCCCAGTAATATTGTACCATTCAGAGCCCAGTAATATTGTGCCAGTCAGATGCCTGTAATATTGTGAAATTCAGACCCCTGCAATATTGTGCCATTCAGAGCCCAGTAATAATATACCAGTCAGATGCCTGCAATATTGGGCCAGTCAGATGCCTGCAATATTGGGCCAGTCAGATGCCTGCAATATTGGGCCAGTCAGATGCCTGCAATATTGGGCCAGTCAGAGCCCAGTAATAATGTGCCAGTCAGATGCCTGCAATATTGGGCCAGTCAGATGCCTGCAATATTGGGCCAGTCAGATGCCTGCAATATTGGGCCAGTCAGAGCCCAGTAATAGTGTGCCAGTCAGAGCCCAGTAATAGTGTGCCAGTCAGAGCCCAGTAATAGTGTGCCAGTCAGATGCCCAGTAATAGTGTGCCAGTCAGATGCCCAGTAATAGTGTGCCAGTCAGATGCCCAGTAATAGTGTGCCAGTCAGATGCCCAGGAATATTGTGCCAGTCAGAGCCCAGGAATATTGTGCCAGTCAGAGCCCAGGAATATAGTGCCAGTCAGAGCCCAGGAATATAGTGCCAGTCAGAGCCCAGTAATATAGTGCCAGCCAGAACCCAATATAGTGCCAGCCAGAACCCAGTAATATAGTGCCAGCCAGAACCCAGTAATATAGTGCCAGTCAGAGCCCAGTAATATAGTGCCAGTCAGAGCCCAGTAATATAGTGCCAGCCAGATGCCCAGTAGTATTGTGCCAGCCAGATGCCTGTAATATTATGCCAGTCAGATGTCTCCTCCGTGCAGTCTTCCCTCTTGCACGGAGGAGGGAAACAGTCACCGGATGTGACCCGATGTCACATCCGGCGTCAGTTTTTTTTTCCGGCCGTCGCATCCATCGGATGCAGCTTGCCGGAAAAAAGCGTTCACAAGCGCAATGCGCTGTGAACGCAGAAAGAAGGGGCTGGGGGCCCACGGGACAGCTGCCTTGGGGCCCCCCCAGGAGTAACTGGGCCCAGGGCAGCTGCCCCGTTTGCCCCGCGTTAAAGACGGCCCTGCTGAAGTCAAGCGGCAAGTCCCTGCACAGGATCTGAGCACAACTGGGACATTTTACCCCGTCCTAGAGTCTTTGGGACAAAAAACAAAACAGGACTGCATAGAACGTCCTAGCGCCGGGAAGTGGTTAATAGAAAAAAATTAAGGAGAAGGCCATTTGGGTTTCATTAAAAAGTGTAATTGGAATGGTGCACAGATTCACTCTGCGTCTTTGATTTGGCTTCCATCTCATGGAGAAGTTCTCCCCTGCAACAGAGAGGGGGGGATCTCCTCTCCCACTGGAGCTTGGTTTGGCGTTAGATGCAGTTCACCAATCAGCTGATGCCAGGTCACAGAGACCCAGCTCTGCAACATGGCTGTCTGGAAGTTTTAAAAGGAGACTTCCAAAAGAATTGTGAATTGCTCCTGAACAGTGCTCCATAGGAGTATGGTACAAAAGCAGTTTTAAATCAGTCAGAAGCGGCCTTGAAAGTTACCATGGAATGTTTACCATTTAAGGTCTTAAAAGTATTTTGAGAACTTGTCTAATGCTCTAGCTTTGGATTCCATGCACCCGTTACACCCTCTCCTTGGTACAGCCCGTGTCAATGTAAAAAAGCATGAAGGATTAATTTCATACCTCTTCCACATACTGGTACATCATGGCTTTCACAGCCTGTATGTTTGTGGCGTCCATCATTAGCGTCACCGCCTGGCCCTTGCGGATTTTCACCACCCCTTTAAACACTTGCTGGTTATTGTAACAGGAGGCCAGAGTGGCGATTGCCATCACCTAGGGAGAGAGAGCAACGAAATAACTATACATTCTGCAGCCAGCGCTGGCACCGGATCATTACTGGGACCCAACCATTACTGGGACCGGACCATTACTGGGACCGGACCATTACTGGGAACGGACCATTACTGGGACCTAACCAGGACTGAACCATTACTGGGACCTAACCATTACTGAGACCTAACCATTACTGGGACCCAACCATTACTGGGACCCAACCATTACTGGGACCCAACCATTACTGGGACCCAACCATTACTGGGACCCAACCATTACTGGGACCCAACCATTACTGGGACCCAACCATTACTGGGACCCAACCATTACTGGGACCGGACCATTACTGGGACCGAACCATTACTGGGACCGAACCATTACAGGGACCGAACCATTACAGGGACCGGACCATTACTGGGACCGGACCATTACTGGGACCGGACCATTACTGGGACCGGACCATTACTGGGACCGGACCATTACTGGGACCGGACCATTACTGGGACCGGACCATTACTGGGACCGGACCATTACTGGGACCGAACCATTACTTGGACCGAACCATTACTGGCAGGAGATTATCTGACTTACTAACTGGTGTAAGATACATGCAATCAGTGCTTTGATATATTTCATTACCATCTGCTGCCCTCATGAGGCAAAATTACAAAACAAAAACCTGCATACATTTAAATAAAAATTTTTTTTAAAAGTAAATATATCAGCCTCGGAGTCATGAAAATAAAGTAACTCAAACAGTAGATGACAGATCAACAGTTTTTTCATCATAAACAACCCACATATATATTTACTTTGAATTAAGATGATTACATTCAATGTAGATCTACTATCTTTTGGAAAAGTGAGAAGGAAGAAAAACATGTAATAAAGTCACTAGGAGTGAAATGTGCACTAGTAATAAAGGCATTCCTGGGGATGAATAGCAGCACAAGGGTTACTTCCCACTAGAATAAAAAATGGCAGCTCTTACTGTGCTGGGGGATATAAGTAACAGAGAAAATCTGGAGCACCCTCACCCTCCTTCTCCCACCACCAGGAACCCTGTGACAGAGCCCCATGATAGAGAATATTGTATTTTTTTTAATTTACATTAAACAATATCATTTCATGTTAATCATATGTAAAAAATATCTGATCCTCCATGTCCTACAGTGTAAATCAATTAGTAGATAAATTACATTCTACGTAGGTCTATTTTCATTAAAAGTAAAGTCTACTTTTGTTTACAAAAAAAAAAAAAACATCTTGTGTTTTTATGATGAGAAAACGGTCAGTCATCGGACTCACCTGGGGGATGGCACAGAAGTTGAAGACGCTCTGGTTTTTAAGCCGGGACAGGTAGGTGAGCACGTCTGGTACGTGATGTAAGGCGTTTGTGATCAGTTCGTTCATGCACTGTACAGCAGGGACAATGTTCTCTGGCTTTGCCAGGTCAGATAGCTTCTTCCCGTACTTGCTCCACACCTGATGTACAAAGGCGAGAGAGTAAGAGGGGACCGGCAATGAAAGGGTTTACAGGCTATTTTATTTCTGTAGTGGCAGAAGGTAAATTCTCCAGGATGGTGATGATCCAAATTGCTAAAATCAACTGGAATTTAAACAGACACATTGATGTGTGTCATTTCCAACTGATTTAGCCTTTTGGATCATTTAGTTGTATGGTGTCCATGTGGTTCTCTTGGAGTCTCAGAAGACCCAACAAAGATCCATTGGTCCTGGTGAACTGGGCAGTTCTTTTTGGTGCCGCTTGTAAAATAAAAGGAGTAGAAACACATCTGTCTTAATAGTTTTTTCCCCCCCTCAATGTCTCTCTTTTAAAAGTAAAAAAAAAAAAAAAATAATAATCCTTGTTTTAGAAACACCTGTGAAGTTATGTTTCAATGTAATACTACAAGAGAATGTAAAGTTAAAAAAAATGAGATATACAACATACAGAAAACAAGCAGGGAGGGGGGGGGGCGACTACCTCTTTAACCCTTTGAGGACCCAACCATTTTTGGAATGTTGTACTTTTTAGGACATAGCCTATCTTTAGGGTTTGTATTTAGCTGTTATTTTCACCCCCTCTCTCACACACACACACACACACACACACACACACACACACACAATGCTGTTTTAATGTCATTAAAGTGCTTTCTTTAGATACCATTATTTTTATCATAAATCACATAATTTACTAAAATTATATATGATTTTTTTAAATTTAATTTTTAACTTTTAGAGGAAAAACATTTTACACCTTTACAAACAAATAAAAAAGCTGCAATATATATTCTAATATTTGTCCTGAGTTTAGAACTTTTGTAAGTTATAGGACAATAACTCCTATAAATAAGTTTTTTTTCCCCCCTAACCCTTTCTTCTACAGTGACCTTTTGACCCCAACCCTAAACTAATGCTAACCCTAGCATTCTCACAGCCCCCGCCACCCACCCACTCAGTGTAAAGGGGGGTGGAAGTACACTAAAATATTCCGTCCTATAGGACGACAGCAACTTGGGAGGGCAACACTGTTTTTTTCTCTCATTTGCACCATTACAGAATAAACCTCTCTATAAGCATATCAGAATAATCCCACCTATAAGGGTGGTCCAGACCCGAAATGCATGGCAAGACTCCTCTGCAGGTGGAACAGACATACGTTCCGGCCTTCAATGGCCTAGTCATTGTGTCACTTTTCAGCTTCTCCAAATCATACAACTGTACACGGGATCCTGGAGCTTTGTACTGACCTCTCTTGGCCAGAACTCTCTGCCGTCCAGTTGATCTTCCAGGTAATCCCGGATGATGTTGGTTTTCTGCAGAAAGAGTCCCATAGAATTGGAAAGTCGTGTATCTTGTCCAACAATAGGATCTTCCAGCTCCGACGCAGAGAACAGACGGGACAAACCAATTCCCACCAGTCCAGCAACATAGTGACAGTACTGCAGATTATAAGGATAATGATGCTAGTGAGACAGTCCCTAATAGATCTATACAGAGTAGAGGGTGCTCAATAAGGCCATTAAAGCATTTCTAGTCAATGGGATATTATATTGGAAGTACAAGTGACAAATGTAGGCCCCATAGAAGGGGGATAAACTGGCATGTTTATATGCCAGCTGCAATTAATTAATTAAGGTCCCCTCTGCTGCTCCCATGTAAAAATGATTGCCTCTCTCTACACTGTCAAAGAAGATCAGATGAGCAACCCCCCTTTCTGATCAGCTGTACATGCACCAACAGCAGTGGTGTATCTTTGTTTTGTGCTGCCCTAGACAGACAAAATGTGGGCACCCCCCCTACCCACGATGCACACCCACGACATGACCCATAATCACACAAAAGTCATGTGCATTCACACAAAAGGACATGCCCCATCACCCCATTACATATACATTGCCAGTATGATTTGCCATTAATAAGTCACAGCCAATTTGCCCAATAATATGCCAGTATTTGCCAGTTAATATGCCAGTGCCAATTTGCCCAATATGCCAGTATTATTTGCCATTAATATTCCCCAGCCAATTTGTCCAATAATGTGCCAGTATTTGCCATTTAACAATATGCCAGTATTTGCCATTTAATCTGCCCAATAATATACCAGTGTTATTCTGCCATATAATCTCCCCCTGACAATTTGCCCAATAATATGCCAGTAGTATTTGCCATTTAATATTCCCCTTCTGATCTCTTCTCACCTCCGTCTCTGCCGGCATGCGCGTTTTTTTTATTTTTTTCAAAGGGGCGGATTATTATTTTTTTCCCGCACCGGCTCTTCTCAGCGCTGGGGGGTGCTGCCGCCCCCCAGGATTTGCCGCCCTGGACATCAGCCTAGGATGCCGCACGGTAAATACAGCGCTGGCCAACAGTGTCAGCAAGTGCCAGCCACAACTGTCAGGAAGAGCGGAGGGTAAACTGGCGGAGAAGGGGGACACACTTCACATAAATTCACAAATTTTAATAAATAAAAAAAATCCACATTGCTATACAATGTCAGAATACAGCTCAATCCCTACACTCTGAAACAGTTATATTGAGATTTGTACCTTATTTCAAGTCAGATTAATCATGATCGGCCAAAGCATTCCCAAAGGCTATTTCTACCACTTTTTTGTTCTGTAAACTTACTGCTGGGCTACATTTTGGATCATTCAAATAAAAAAACACAGCAGTATAAAGCAAAATAACTAGTGTGTGGTGTCACCACTCACTTCATTCCTTTTGGATTAAGTTGGAACAATACAATAAACAAATGGTTTATTTACACATCTCTTACTTTATCCCACTCCTTCAGAGAGTCCACCTTCTTCTGCAAAAACTCTGCCATTCCCAGGCCCATCTTGTGGCAGATATCGGCAATCACCTCCTGGTAAACCACAGCTAGGTTTCTAAATTCCAGAGAGATCTAAAATAAAAAATAAAAGAGCCAATAATGAATTCCCCAGGAGATACTTTATAATGAGAGAAATCCCAGGGATAATCGGAGCTACCTGTATTAACCTTTTGTAAGTTAGTGGTAAACCAAGCAAGGAGTCATGGAATACCAAAATGTATTAAAATGTATTTACACACACAAAATTATTCTAGTGATGGCAGAAAGAAATTTACTAATTCAGCCACCTCAAAATGATTTGATCATCACAAGGAAATCCCAATTCATAAGACATGCAACGAACAACCGAACAATGTGTGTTTTGGGAACAAAGGGTGCACACCCCTCCAAAAACACAACCTACATTCAGATCTTTAATTTACGATTATTCAAGCTCCACCTTATTGTAGGTCACCTAGTTTAGAGGCCATGTTCAAATTATTTTCAGTGTAAAACAACAAGAGAAAATAAGTGCAAAAAATAAGCACGGATGGAACTGCCTCTTTAACGGATTATAAAATTCATGACACTATTGATGTTATAATTCCTTGTGTCTCTTCAGTTTATTACACTATATCGAGAGCTGGTACCTACCGTTGGGAAGTCTTCGAGCACCTGTCTGTCCTTCTCTTTGCTCTCTGTGAATTTCCAGTCGGCATCGTATAGGAAGGTGTGGAAGTTGTGTAACATGGGGATTTTTGTCTCCAGGATTATGGTCATGTCGTCTTCCACAGTGTCCAGAGCCCGCAGCACCAGGTAAAAAATACACACGGCATGTCTGAGAAAAACATCAATAAGTCAGATTAACACCGAGTCTATCTAATAGCAGTGAGGGAGTGTGACAAACCCATCAATAAGTCAGATTAACACCGAGTCTATCTAATAGCAGGGAGGGAGTGTGAGAAACCCATCAATAAGTCAGATTAACACAGAGTCTATCTAATAGCAGTGAGGGAGTGTGAGAAACCCATCAATAAGTCAGATTAACACCGAGTCTATCTAATAGCAGGGAGGGAGTGTGAGAAACCCATCAATAAGTCAGATTAACACCGAGTCTATCTAATAGCAGGGAGGGAGTGTGACAAACCCATCAATAAGTCAGATTAACACCGAGTCTATCTAATAGCAGTGAGGGAGTGTGACAAACCCATCAATAAGTCAGATTAACACCGAGTCTATCTAATAGCAGGGAGGGAGTGTGACAAACCAATCAATAAATCAGATTAACACCGAGTCTATCTAATAGCAGTGAGGGAGTGTGACAAACCCATCAATAAATCAGATTAACACCGAGTCTATCTAATAGCAGTGAGGGAGTGTGAGAAACCCATCAATAAATCAGATTAACACCGAGTCTATCTAATACCAGTGAGGGAGTGTGACAAACCAATCAATAAATCAGATTAACACCGAGTCTATCTAATAGCAGGGAGGGAGTGTGACAAACCCATCAATAAATCAGATTAACACCGAGTCTATCTAATAGCAGTGAGGGAGTGTGACAAACACATCAATAAGTCAGATTAACACCGAGTCTATCTAATAGCAGGGAGGGAGTGTGACAAACCCATCAATAAATCAGATTAACACCGAGTCTATCTAATAGCAGTGAGGGAGTGTGACAAACCCATCAATAAATCAGATTAACACCGAGTCTATTTAATAGCAGTGAGGGAGTGTGAAAAACACATCAATAAATCAGATTAACACTGAGTCTAACTAATAGCAGTGAGGGATTGGGACAAACATCAATAAGTCAGATTAACACCGAGTCTATCTAATAGCAGTGAGGGAGTGTGAGAAATCCATCAATAAATCAGATTAACACAGAGTCTATCCAATAGCAGTGAGGGATTGGGACAAACATCAATAACTCAGATTAACACCAAAATAATGAATCTCTTAACAATAATGCAAGATTTCAACTAAACATAAAGGAAGTGTAGATGCAAATAGAACCAGACAGTTGAATAAACAGCTGAACCAAAACACAACCCCCACCTTGTAATTTAATTTTTTTTAATAAACACACTACAAAAAAACCCCCAAGAAAACAGTTGTCCTTATGGGGTTAAATAATACACAATACCCAGCACAAAACAAAAACGACAAATTAAAACAGCAAAGTACTCAAAAAATACGCAAAAAATAAAAACATTTTGAGAAGGGTCTACTCACACAAGCTGATGGGAACTTATCCATGTAACTCAAACCTCAACACTGCAATTTGTAGCAGGGCCAGATCTGTAATTTTTTTTTATTTTTTTTTTGCTTGACAAATAACAACTTTTCCATAATGCCCTGCACAATACAAGAGTGTCCCAGAGAAACCTGTTAATCAAGGAGGGGACTCCACAGGAATTACCTGGATCCATTTCCTAGTGAGCACTTAGGAAGTATACATTCTGCAGGGCAGCGTGGAGAAGGGACAGGTCTCCCTCAAACAAATGGCTGATCTGGTTAAAAGGTAAGTAAGCACAAGTGTGCAGATCTGAGGGGTAAACATGAGAAGCCCTGCACGCACACATAGCTTTATCTGTTTTGTACACCAGTGCTTTGTTATGTATCAAAAGGGGAAAAATGTGACTGCTTAACTCACATTATGAACTTAATTCATATCCAAGGAAGAAGTTGCAATTTCTATGTGCGATACCTTTATATAGTCCACTAATCATTTTAGAACTAGTTTGCAAGTACAAATGACCAAGATCAGATCGATGCACAGTGAGTTCATCATGTGACCTTCACAGCTAACATGCAAACATTGCAATGTGTGCCCTGTAGTATTCACTGAATTAGTGCACAGGGATCAGGGGACTTAACCCTCTGATATGCCAGGAAGCCTTGTATGCTCCCCTAGCAATGGATTTAAAAACAGACACCACATGTGACTTTATTCTACTCCTTACATTTAAAGCAAAGTCTAAATTATATCGCTACACACCAACTAAAATGTCAAATCTCATAAAACAAGAAACAAAAACAGTCAACAAGTTCAGATTTCCGATTAGAGCATTAAAAGCCATAATACAGGGACTTGGACAAACGACCTCTGATTCATGGATCTTTTTAAAATCTCCACAGAATAAAAGCATAATAAGATTCAGTTAAAGGGTTGTTTGTGTTTATTGAGGATAATAAGACCACTTCTAATAGGGGCCAAAAACTATGGTAGTTTGGGAGCTACTTATTTACTAACATGGAAGGTCAGAGTGTGAGATTTGAATAAACAGCTCAAAAAAAAGGTTAAAATTTTTTTGGGGAAAAACCCAGCCCCCAAATCAGGAGCCAGCCTAGTACATTTTAGGAGCCAGGGAGGTGGTCCATAGTAAAACTAAAATAATACATTCTGCCTAGCCAGCAGCATGGATTTTAGGAGTCAGTTTCCCTGGCTCCTGGGAATTGTCAAGCCCTGGTGTAAAGGGTTAAAATACATGGCATATAATCAGTCAACAAACAGTTAAGTCTCGTTCCCTCACCTTAATTCTCCATCCAGAGCCTGGATCACAGCTGCAAAGCTGCGGCTGGTCTCATTCAGGTACCTGTAACAGGTCTGCAGACTGTCGCTCATGGAGTCCTGTTGGGGTAAAGGGACAGGGTGAAACCTGCTGACTGCCAAATGCTGGTGGGTGAAACAGATCTGCACGGTGCGGCCTTCTCTGAGCCCCCATTCCTGGAGCCTGCCCACGGTGCGCAGTGACCGCTGGCTACTGGGCTTCTGAGCTGGGCCCAGAGAGAGCGTCCTCTTGAACAGAGAGGCTGCAATCTTGCAGTTAACGTTGGCCATTAGCCAAACTTGCAGGAAACGTTCTCCTGCAATCTGCAACAAAGCTCAGGGTCCCTGTCTCTCAGCACGTGCCAGGGGGTAAGAGGGGTGACCATGGGCACTGGGAGTGCAGCAGCTGGCGTTAGGGGTCTGCACAAGCAAGTCTTAGACAACACACCCACTAAGCCCCTCCCCACCAGCAATGTTTTCATGGTCTAGTTCAGTGGGCAGGGCCAAATAAGTTGGAAACATTAACTGTTTGCATGCCAGAAAGCGGGGGGCTGATTAAGCCTTTGTGCCAGCTGGAAACACATGAAATCAAAGGACAATGGCCAAGAAAAAGATCAACTTATGTTTAATTGAAAGATTGCATCAAGTGTAGACATTTTAAACAGAAATTCTGTAATGAAATAATACTAATAAACAACAGAGTTATTGATAAAAGCACATTTTGGTGCATAGTGGAGCAGTCACCATGGAAGCTGTGGAATAATCCTGCAGTTTAGATCACTTTTACAACTTTAACCCAGAAATGTGTTCTTATTATCAATAACCCCCAAAGTAATGCATTGAGCCCTCTCTGCTCCCCTAAGCTCTAATCAGGGGTGAACAATTAGAATCTTTGGTCAGATCTCACTTTATAGGTAGGGTTGTCACCTCGGCCATTTTTGCGGCCACATATAAGTTTTGCAGGCTGCCTTGCTGTATGTAGAAGTCATGTGACCAGAGGGAAATCAATGACCTAATCAAGTAGCGGATCCCAAAGAACCACATGGATTAGATAATTGATTTCCTTCTGGTCACATTTGACAGCCTGCAAAAATTATATGTGGCAGGTAAAAAATGGCTGAGGTGGCAGGCCTACTCATCTGACGTAAATGAAGGACAAATACATAAAAAACAAAAAGTGCGCTTAGGAGCAAACTGTGACAGTAATACACCTTTTTTAGTGAGTATATATATAAAGGTGAATCTCTGTAACAGATTAAAGTGTGTGTGGATCTCTTATCCAAAGAACAGGGAGATTCTGTTTGTCCCCCTCAAGGGGATGCACTTACAGACTCCCAGAGATAAAAAGGCACTTCAGAAGGGTCTTGATGAAGTATTGTTGTGTGGTTTAGGGACACACTACCTAAGTGCTGCTAAGAGCTTTTGAACACAGCGCTGGGTACACTTTTGTTTTTTGCATAAATGAAGGACAAACTACGGATGCCGTCTCACCCAGGCCGCCAATGACTAATGAAGATCACGTTGACCAGCAACTCCCTGGAAAGGTGGTTTTATTTTTCACAAACGGCAACGTTTCAACTAAGAGGAGTTTTATTGGATCCTCCAGGCTTTATTGGACTACATTTCATGTGATCTTTCAGTTCAACAAAATATTTTTCTTTGTACAGCTCTCCTCTAATTAGAATATAAATCAGCATCACAACAAAGCTTGTTACTCTGCTAACAGACAATAATATTAACCCCTTAGTGCCATGACCTGTTGACCTTGTCTTTCCCTTGGTGACAAGGGCCGTTTTGACATTTCTGGGGTGTTTGTGTTTAGCTGTACTTTTCTTCTCTCTCACATACTATACCCACACAAATTATATGTTGTTTTTATCATCATAAGAAGGGATTTCATTAGATACCATTATGTTAATCATAGCTTATAATTTACTACAAAACAAATCTTAAAATATGATGAAAAAATAAGAAAAACACTCTAAATTTGACCTAAAAAAATATTTACACAAATACAATAATTAAAAAAGACTCCATCTAAATATTTTCGAAATTTTGTTCCGAGTTTAGAAATATGCTTGTTTCCATGTTTTTTGGGCGTTATAGGGCAAAAAAACTAAAATAGTGTTTTTTTATTCCCCTAGAGTGACCACTCTCTTGTGATCTTTCGCCTTGACTACTGTAACCGCCTCCTGACTGGACTATCTCTGGCTCGTCTTTCTCCCCTGCAATCTATTAAAAACACAGCTACCAGACTCCTCTTTCTTGCTCGTCGGTCCGATTTGGCAGCTCCTCTCTGCAACACCCTGCACTGGCTCCCCGTCTGCTCTAAAATGTAAAATTCTGTCTTTAACCTACAAAGCCCTCCACTCTTCGGCCCCTCCGTACATTGCCTCCCTCATTAACCGATATTTCCCTGCTCTACCTCTGCGCTCCTCAATGGGACTAAAGCTCTCCCCCAACCTCATCACCTCTTCCCACTCTCGCCTCCAAGATTTTCTCCAAACTGCCCCCTCTCTCTCTGGAACTCCCTTACATGGAGCATCCAGCTCTCTCCTTCCTTCTCAAACTTTAAAATGTCCCTCAAAACTCATCTCTTTAATGAAGCTTCCTACCCATCCCACTAGAATACCGATTAATTTACCTCTAGCTAATCCCACCCAGTTCTCACTGTCCTCAATCACTGTTAGTGTCAGGTATCTTACAACTGATCCAGCTAGAACGCACAATTAATCTTTGGCCAAAACTACATCTACCTCCCCTCTGACCTCTACACTCCCTTATGTGTCTCATGTACCCCACTCCCTCAAGATTGTAAGCTCTGCGAGCAGGGTTCTCTACCTCATGTACCAGTCTGTTCTAGTTTGTCTAACTTAGTATGTAGTTCCCTTCTATGCTCTGTACCAAGCGCTACGAGAATTGTTGGCGCTATATAAATAAATGTTAATGTAATGTAACGTTTACTGCCTTGAGAAGGCTCTTGTTCTATTTTTTTGTGCCTCCAGATGGTGATGGGGTGTGTGTTACTTACCTGTAGGAGCCCACGCATTTCACATCTGAGGGACAGACAGACTGACCGCCTCAGGGACAGACAGACTGACCGCCTCAGGGACAGACAGACTGACCGCCTCAGGGACAGACAGACTGACCTGGATAGAATGACTGACCACCTCAGGGATGGACAGACTCACTGTATAGAACAGTGATGGCGAACCTATGGGACGGGAGGTCGGAGGCGGCTGGCCCTGGTCGGCATTAATGCAGAGTAGGCGCCTGCCTGCTCAAAACGGCAGGCGCCTACTCTGCTTCCACTCCCGAGGACATGGAGGCAGCCGGCAAGGGGAGGGATCTGAGAAGCAGATCCTCCCGCGAGAAGACTGTGGGGAGCGTTGCCGCGCGTTCCCATGGCAACGCTCCACACAGTTTCGCACGGGAGGACAGAAGAGCTGAGGAAGACAGCGACTGTGTCCCCCCTTCTTTCACCAAAGGTAAGAAGAAGGGAGGGGGGGGGGATAAATAAATATAAATAAAATATTTTTTTAAATTATTATTAAAAAAAAAAAAATCTACCTGCAGCACCCAACCTTTACACATATCACCCCCCTACACACAGCACCCCCCCCCACTCTCACACAGCACCCCCCACTCTCACACAGCGCCCCCCCACTATCACACAGCGCCCCCCTCACATAACACCCCCCACCCACTCACAAACAGCACCACCCTACTCACATAACACCCCCACCCACTCACACACAGCACCTCCTCTCACACAAACACATACACTGCACCCCTCAATACAGTATATGTGTGTGTATTTATCAGTCTGTATGTGTGTACTCAGCGGTCTGCGTGTGTGTGTACTCAGAGGTCTGTGTGTGTGTGTGTACTCAGCGGTCTTTGTGTGTGTGTATTCAGCAGACAGTGTTTACTCGGCATTCTGTGTGTGTGTGTATTCAGCAGCGTGCATGTGTGTGTTTCAGCAGATAGTGTGTGTATTCAGCAGTCTGTCTGTGTATTCAGCGGACTGTGTGTGTGTGTATTCAGCGGACTGTGTGTGTGTGTATTCAGCGGACTGTGTGTGTGTGTATTCAGCGGACTGTGTGTGTGTATTTAATGGACTGTGTGTGTGTGTATTCAGCAGACTGCTGAGTACACACACAGGCAGCTGAGTACACACACACAGACAGCTGAGTACACATACACAGACATATCCCCTTGTACGCATCTTTGGCACCGTTTACATGCAGTTTTGGTGCAGCTGGATGGACAGAAACCTGATGAAAAATGCATGTCCATTGACATGCATGGAAAGCTGCACCAAAACTAAGACGGATGGAATTCTGATGTAAACTGTGCCAAAGCAGCATGTAAGATGCATGCAAACTGCAGGTGGATAGGTGGGAATAGGTCCTTAATAAGGTAAAGCACCACCGAACACCAGTTTTTTTTAATTTACTAGAATTTATGATTTTTCAGTAAAAAAAACTGTATCATTGAACTCTCTGTTGTTTTGTTCTTCTTTTAAAACAACAGATGTTAATTAGTTCGGACAACTGTTAGAGATGTTTTTTCTAAACTTAAACCTCAGTATTCAGGTTTAATTGCCGTGTTGGCACTTTGAGGAATAAAATTTGGCATGTATTGCGGTTTGGGCACTCGGGCTCAAAAAGGTTCGCCATCACTGGTATAGAATGACTGACCACCTCAGGGACAGAGGGACTGACCGCCTCAGGGACAGAGGGACTGACCGCCTCAGGGACAGAGGGACTGACCGCCTCAGGGACAGACGGACTGACCGCCTCAGGGACAGACAGAGGGACTGACAGCCTCAGGGACAGACAGCCTCAGGGACAGACAGAGGGACTGTATAGAATGACTGACCACCTCAGGGACAGACAGACCGACAGCCTCAGGGACAGACAGAGGGACTGACAGCCTCAGGGACAGACAGAGGGACTGACAGCCTCAGGGACAGACAGAGGGACTGACAGCCTCAGGGACAGACAGAGTGACTGTATAGAATGACTGACCACCTCAGGGACAGACAGACCGACCGCCTCAGGGGCAGACGGACCGACCGCCTCAGGGACAGACGGACTGACCGCCTCAGGGACAGACGGACTGACCGCCTCAGGGACAGACAGGCTGACTGGATAGAATGAGTGACCGCCTCAGGGACAGACAGGCTGACTGGATAGAATGAGTGACCGCCTCAGGGACAGACGGACTGACCGCCTCAGGGACAGACAGACAGACTGACCGCCTCAGGGACAGACAGACAGACTGACCGCCTCAGAGACAGACGGACTGACCGCCTCAGGGACAGACAGGCTGACTGGATAGAATGAGTGACCACCTCAGGGACAGACAGACAGACTGACCGCCTCAGGGACAGACAGAGGGACTGACAGCCTCAGGGACAGACAGAGTGACTGTATAGAATGACTGACCACCTCAGGGACAGACAGACCGACAGCCTCAGAGACAGACGGACTGACCGCCTCAGGGACAGACAGGCTGACTGGATAGAATGAGTGACCGCCTCAGGGACAGACAGACAGACTGACCGCCTCAGGGACAGACGGACAGACTGACCGCCTCAGGGACAGACAGAGGGACTGACAGCCTCAGGGACAGAGTGACTGTATAGAATGACTGACCACCTCAGGGACAGACAGACTGACCGCCTCAGGGACAGACAGACCGACCGCCTCAGGGACAGACGGACCGACCGCCTCAGGGACAGACAGGCTGACTGGATAGAATGAGTGACCGCCTCAGGGACAGACGGACTGACCGCCTCAGGGACAGACGGACCGACAGTCTCAGGGACAGACAGACTGACTGGATGATTACTGTATAACCTTTGCCAGTGTCTGTGTATAAAAGCGACTGCGCCTCTTTCTTTATACATCGCAGCAGATTTAGCGCCAGTTTACAGTGTGGTAATGACGCCGCTATAGAGAGTGGCGCAGTGTGTCTGGCACGTGACAGTTTAACCCTGTATGGAGTGACCGGCTCCCCTAGGACAGTCCCCCGCACTCACCCGCTCCTGTTTGGCCAGTCCCGCCCGGCAGCCGCCCAGCTTGAATCGGAGTAGATTATAGATTTCCTCCGGGTGCCCAAGCGACCTCAGGATATCCATGTCCACTAGTTACCGGGAACCACCTGACCGAGCGACGGGTATAAACCGGGGAGATACCAAGTGACAGCTGCGGCATCCTCACAGACATCTGTGTATACCGGCGACACCGCCCATAACGACACAGCGACCAATCACCGAGCCTGTACCACTCCGACAGCCAATCACCGTCAGGTCCCAGGTGGACTGACGCTTACGATTGGATAGAGGGCCGTCGAACCAGTCGGCGCCAACCAGTTAGAATAGAGAAGTTGCTGAGGTGACGTGAGGCGCTGGCCGCTGATTGGTTGCTGGGGAAGTTGTGGATTTGTGATGAATGGGAGGAGCTGAGTGCCAGTGTATGAATGACTCGCGCAGTGTCAATGCCAGATGTGAGAATGGAATGTCACTTAAAGGGACAGTACACTCTAATTTCCAATTTATAGTCATCACTTATTTATTTTCCCTCCAGAAAGGTGTTTGTACATTTTTTTTCTTTGCATGTGTAAAAAAAAAAAATAAAAAAAATGTAACCTTAATATACAGACTCTCCAGGGTTTTGTGTGCATGAGGGAGAAGGCTGCATTCATTTATTCTTTTTTTTTGTTGCAAAAACAAATTTGTATAGTTTTTGCAAAAAAAGGATTTTTACCTCAAAGAACCATTCCAGGTTACACAAATAATAATATACCAATTTATCAATACTTTCCTTCAGGACCAGGGAGGGGTGTCAAACTGTGACCTTCCAGCTGCAGATGGTCTATATCCATGGTAATACTTGGCCAGCTTAGAGCATTATGGGAGATGTAGTTCATCAGCAGCTGGAGTGCCGCAGGTTCCATACTCCTATCTGGCAGGGGAGTGTATGGGAGTTGTAGTCCTCTGACTGCTGGAGAGGTGGAGGTTGACACCCCTGCTCAGAGCAGTACAGAGGGGGTCCTGACTAGGGTGATCACATTAATGTTTTATTCAGGGGACACATAAAGTATTCATTCATTCAGGGCTTGCAATGACTGGTTAACATTTTACTGCTCTGGAATATACATTTATCACAAGCATGCCTCAATAAATCAATGTGCTCACCCTAGTTGCAAAAGCAAAATCAAAACAATGATCTATTTCTGGTGGAAACTCTTCCAGGGACTCAACTCCCAGTACCAAAAAAACAAAAACAACGAACAAGCGTGCCACTTTGCAAATAGCTGCTAAATTTATGGAGCACAAATCGGCGTGTTTGTGTCCGTTCTATGAGATTCTGCTACGAAGTGACGGCTATGTTTGTGTTGGGAAGTATTTTACTTTTTCCCCCTGTTCTCAGAGGTGCGCCACATTGTTTTGGGATGAAACGCATTGGGTGTGGCTGGATATATGTTACTGAGCAGGCGCGGACGCCCTGCGTGGGCTAGGTGTGCGTCGCAATGTATATTTCCGGGGTTTGTGTGCTCTGAACAGACAGCACACAAACCCCCCCGGAAATACACCGGATCCAATCCGAGGGGCCGGCGTCAGCTGAGTCACTCACTCTGTCGCCAATTCGAGCAGCACGAAAAGTGAATTGGAAAAATAGAAAAGACTGGTACAAAAAGGTGAGGACAAAATATTCAGTGAATTAAATACCTTACGCATTTCGTGCCTCAAGGGCACTTAATCATAGGCTGATGGAGACGTGGACAGGCAGCTACTAGTAACCACGATTAACCCCTTCGCGAGTTAACTCGTCATGCAGTCTAGCCGGCGGTGCGCTCCGTGGGCACCGCCAGCCGGTCTGCAACGAGTCCAGGAAAAAGCCTCGCACCCGAGGCAAAGCTCCTGGACCCGATCGGTGGATTTCCGGGCATGTGATCGCGGTGATTGAGTGATCACCGCGATAACATGCCAATTAGATGGCAAAGTCAGTGGGGGGGGGGGGGGGGGGGATTAACACTTTCATTGCTGATCACAATTTGTAACTGTGATCAGTTTCCTTCCACTTTATGGCCCTCCTTTAGTTTTTTTTTTTTTTTTTTACACATTTTTTTTATTTTTGCAATTTATAAAGTTTTTTTTAATAATTAAATGTTATGGATCTGACATCGCACTCTTCAGAGTTTTTTTTTTCTGTCTTTTTTGTTTAGGGGGGTTTGGGAACCTTTTTTTTTTTTTCTTTTTTTATTAGTTAGTTATTTAGGTGGGATAAGTGGGTTAGTGTTGCACTAGTTGTGTAGCTTATTATTGGGAAAATAATGGGGGAAAACTTTTTTTTCCCCCAAATTTCCTCTTTTATATGTATTTTTTTAATACTAAAATGTAAATAATTTTTATGTATAAGGTATCAAAAGAAAGCTCTAACTGTCCTTTAAAAAAACAACATATAACTTGTATGTTTGCGTTAAATGAGAGAGAGGAAAATTATGTTTCAAAAACCGAGTATTAAAAATTGAAAAACGCTCTGGTCTTTGGCCTAGGAAAATCCCTGGTCCTTAAAGGGTTAATTGAGCGTTATTAGCACTTGAGCTGTTTCTCTCTGCAACTACGCTGTTACTGGATTTCTAATAATGTGGAAGGTTTTTATATTCCATACAGTGCATTCTTTTCTGTCTCTTCCCCTTCATGTCCACTGGTGTCTCTGGGAAACACTCTACCTCTGCTTTAATTTAAGCAGCTATTTGCAAAGTGCAACTCGCGTCTCTCGTTGGGCCCCCTAGTGGCCACTGAATATTTAAACACGTTTACTGCAGTTTCAACACATTTATTGAGCATATATTGCCGTGGAGCTCTGTGATACACTCATTCTGAGCTCCTTCAATATAAGGGCAGCCGAGGAGGTAAGATGGATTTTGGGGACAAAAATAGTGTCCCTCATAAATAGGTTACAATTTCTGGGAATGAAAATAAGAGACATAAAGATGTGTTTGTTTTTTTCATGATGATATATATTTTTTTTTTTCAAAAGGAGAAAACCGTTTAACAAACACAAACGAGAGACCGTCACAGATAAACAGTGACGCAGTTTGCGCGCTAAGAAGCAGATCCATCATGTGTCTGATTCCCCTTTTTACTGACTTGTATTACACATTGTCAGACGACTGCCTGGATCATTTGCTGGCACAAGGCCTGCTCCAAGCAAAACCCTTTGCACACTGTTGTATTGAACCCTGAACAGCCATCCCTTTGTTGCTGTTAAAGGACAACTGTAGGCAAATAATGAAGTTCTGTTTAAGTGACAGATTGCATCAGGTGTAGACATTTTAACTAAAATGCATTAATGAAAGAATTCAAATAAAGCACCTGATTAAGCCCTATTTGCTCTATCAGGGGGCGGCCATGTTGTTTAGAATTTTGATGGGATGACACAAAGGAGGAAAGATCCAAGATTCTAAACAGTGTAGGGATGACTACAGGGGAGGGCTGGCAGCCTTAGGCCTGGGGGGCAAATCCAGTCAAGTGGCCCATTGCACCATCGAATCGCCTCCCCATCCACGGCCATCTTTTCCTTGTTTTATAACGAATATTGCCAGGATTTTCCCCCACAATATGCCAGGATTTGCAATTTAATATGCTAGAATTTTCCCTTACAAAATGCCAGGATTATGCCCCTCAGTATGCCAGGATTATGCCCCTCAATATGCCAGGATTATGCCCCTCAATATGCCAGGATTATGCCCCTCAATATGCCAGGATTTAGACACCCAATATGCCAGGATTTTCCCCTCAATATGCCAAGATGATGCCCCCTCAATATGCCAGGATTTCCCCCTCAATATGCCAGGATTATGCCCCTCAATATGCCAGGATTTAGACACCCAATATCCCAAAATTTGGGCACCCCCCCCCCCCCCTACCCACGTTGCACACCTACGACATGACCCATAACCCACGTTGCACACCAGGACATGCCCCATCACCACATTAACATGCCTCCATCAACCCATTACATACACATTTCCAATATTATTTGCCATTAATATTCCCCAGCCAATTTGTCCCATAATATGCCAGTGTTATTCTGCAATTTAATATGACTCAGTAAATTTGCCCAATAATATTCCAAGGTTATCTGCAATTTAATATGCCCCTGCTAATTTGCCCAATATGCCAGTGTTAATTGCCATTTAATATTCCCCAGCCATTTTGCCCAATAATATGCCAGTCTTATTCTGCCATTTAATATTCCCCAGCCAATTTGCCCAATAATATGCCAGTCTTATTTGCCATGTAATATGCCCCAGCCAATTTTCCCAATAATATGCCAGTCTTATTTGCCATGTAATATGCCCCAGCCAATTTGCCCAATAATATGCCAGTCTTATTTGCCATGTAATATTCCCCAGCCAATTTGTCCAATAATATGCCAGTGTTATTCTGCCATTTAATATTCCCCAGCCAATTTGCCCAATAATATGCCAGTCTTATTTGCCATGTAATATTCCCCAGCCAATTTGCCCAATATGCCAGTGTTATTAGCCATGTAATATTCCCCAGCCAATTTGCCCAATAATATGCCAGTCTTATTAGCCATGTAATATTCCCCAGCCAATTTGCCCAATAATATGCCAGTCTTATTTGCCATGTAATATTCCCCAGCCAATTTGCCCAATAATATGCCAGTCTTATTTGCCATGTAATATGCCCCAGCCAATTTGCCCAATAATATGCCAGTGTTTTTTGCCCCCCCCCCCTACCTTTTTCCCTGGTGGCTAGTGGCAGGACTTCCCTGGTGGCTAGTGGCAGGAGGACTTCCCTGGTGGCAGGCAGCATGGTCCCTCCATGCTGCCTGTTCGGCCTCCCGGCGGTTGTGCCGACAGGTCACGTGATCGGCGCGCGTCTGACGTCAGAGCGCCGATCACGTGACTGTCGGCACTTCCGTGTCAGACTGCACAGGGAGCCGAACAGGCAGCACGGAGGTTTCTCTGTGCTGCCTGTTCGGCTCCCCGTGCAGCTTTGCAGGCAGAGCGGAGGTGAGAGGGGATCTTCTTTTTTTAAACACTGGCCCAGCGGCCGTGTTTTACATAGCTTAGGGCGGCCTGGGGGGCAATTGACACCCTGCCCCCCGGCCCAGCCCGCCCCTGGATGACTACGATTGGCACTGTAGAGGTTTGGGAACTACATACTGATACCGTGTTACCATGGGCGTAAACAGGGGGAGGCAAGGGTGGCCATTCCCCCCTCTGGAAATTGGACCATAGGCAGTTTAGGTTATGTTAACTAGATATACAGATCATAAAAAAACACCCGTCAGACAGGGAATTGCAGCCAAAAAACCCCCCACTTTTATCCTATACTCCCCCCTGTCAGAATGGTTTGGTCTGCTTTCTCAGGCCTGTTTTTACCATTGAGCAATAGGGGTAGCTGCCCTAAACAGACACACTGCAGGGACCACTGAATCTGCTTCTTGAGCCCTATAGTTTCTGAATCTTTTACATTATTAGTCATTTTATTCTTTCCCTCACTCAACACTAAACCCCTTTCATAGGGTTGCCACAGCCGGTATTTTGGGTCTTCGGGCCGGGGCCGGTATATGTAATATATAGCGGCCACGCAAGGCCCGGTATTTTCCTCCCCCCTTCCCCAGCCAGTACTTACCTCCTTGCAAGTTGGTAAGTACTGGCTGGGGAAGGGGGGAGGAGGGTGGCATAACGAGCATACTGAGGGACAAAATCCTGGCATATTAATTGGCAATATCCAGGCATATATATTGTTGCACTCTGTAACAGGAAGTTATTTGCATGTTTAATTAAACAGCTTGCTCACTAATTGGTTTGCACACACTGCTACAAAGCTGCTAACTAATTAATTATTGTGATCTTTACATTGATTTGTCAAAGGGAACTATAAATACCTTGTTTGTTTTTTGTTCAAATCACTTATGATTAAGCACGGGTTACCGTGCAAAACGCGTTAAGTGTTTCTGCTATTTCCCACTTTATCTGCTTGAATATGTTTTGTATTCCTATCACGTTTGAAGATTAAAACCACAACCTTTTTTCCCTGAAAATGTGAGTGCGCTCTTCTGTGTTCCTGTTTTTGAGTTTGCCGGGCTCTGGGTTGGCGCCTTTGGAGTAGCACCTCACCAGAAGGGATTATTTCTACTCGGTTGATACGGTGGAGCCCGGTACCTCATTCTGTTCTTTCAATATCCAGGCATATTAAATGGCATTATCCTGGCATATTAATTGGCAATGTCCTGGTATATTAAGTGGCAATACCCTGGCATATTAATTGGCTATATCCAGGCATATTAAGTGGCATTATCCTGGCATATTAATTGGCAATATCCTTGCATATTAATTGGCAATATCCTTGCATATTAAATGGAAATATCCTGGCATATTAATTGGCATTATCCTGGCATATTAAATAGCAATACCCTGGCATATAAAGTGGCAATATCCTGGCATATTAATTGGCAATATCCTGGCATATTAAGTGGCTATATCCTGGCATATTAATTGGCAATATCCTGGCATATTAAGTGGCAGTATCCTGGCATATTAATTGGCTATATCCAGGCATATTAAGTGGCATTATCCTGGCATATTAAACGGCAATATCCTGGCATATTAAGTGGCAATAGAGTGGCAAAATCCTGGCATATTAAAATGGGAAAAGAATGGCATATTGAGGGGCAAAATACTGTAATATTAAATGGCAAAGGAATGGCATCTTAAATGGCAAAATAATGGCATATTAATTGGCTATATCCTGGCATATTAATTGGCAATATTCTGGCATATTAATTGGCTATATCCAGGCATATTAAGTGGCTATATCTTGGCATATTAATTGGCAATATTCTGGCATATTAATTGGCTATATCCAGGCATATTAATTGGCAATATCTTGGCATATTAAATGGCAATATCCTGGCATATTAATTAACAATATCCTGGCATATTAATTGGCAATATCCTGGCATATTAAATAGCAATATACTGGCATATTAAGTGGCTATATCCTGGCATATTAATTGGCTATTTCCTGGCATATTAAGTGACGATATCCTGGCATATTAAATGGCAATATCCTGGAACATTAAGTGGCAATAGAGTGGCAAAATCCTGGCATATTAAAATGGGAAAAGAATGGCATATTGAGGGGCAAAATACTGTAATATTAAATGGAAAAGGAATGGCATATTAAATGGCAAAATAATGGCATACTGAATGGCTAAATCCTGGCATATTGAGGGCAAAATACTGACTTATTGAGTGGCAAAATATTACTGGCATATTGAGTGTCAAAATATTACTGGCATATTGACCAACTGCTCCCAACCACCCTCCATATTACACTAGACTGTCTAGTGTAATATGGAGGGTGGTGGGAACAGTTGGTCAACATGCCAGTAATATTTTGACACTCAATATACAAATATATATTTTATATATATACACACACACGCTTCTCACTGGCATGATAAACAAATAATATATATAATTTCAGTGATAATCCGCCCCATTTGTGGCCCCACCCCTCATGGCTCCTCCCTCCTGTAGCTCTGCCCACATATGGCCGGTATTTTTTTTTTTTTGAGGAAAAGATGATTACCCTACCCTTTTATCATGGTATTGCCTAAGTTCCCATTGATTTCATTCACCCCATTGGCCACTAACTGTCTGTCTTTCACCTCATTGGCCAGTTTCCCTTAGATCCCTCCTTTCATCCTATTGGTCTCTCTCCCAGTCACTCTGACTTCCTTTACCTTGGGATTGGCTGGTTTCTGTTTGTTCCCTCCTCTTTATTCCACTTTCCTCTGCCTGTGCAGGAGCTGGTCACTGGTAAGATCATTATATTTTAACCCTTTACATGCCAAACCAACCAGAGAGGGCTGGATTATACAAAATGGAGTTAATACTCCAGCTGTTGAGACTACATTTCCCATGACAGTGTGTTAAGCATGATGGGAAGGAGAGTACTCAACAACTAGTGCCAAAGGTTAGGTATTAGATGATTATGGATTGGTACTGCAGCTGCTGTGGAATGCACATCTCATGATATTCAGCCATCCATTTGGTTGGGATGGGCGTCCATAGGATTATCTAATTTGCTCGAATAGCACCTTCATTATAAGATGACCCACCCCAACTTTGGATCGAAAGTTATGGAAAAAAAGAAAGAAAAAATCGAAACATTGGACCTGTGCATTCATTTTCGTCCATTTGTTGCAATAACGAATAAGAAAAACTAACGAATCCCGAATGAACAAATGCAATTTATTCGTCCATTCGGTTATTTGGATGCCGACAGCCACTCTGATTTGTTGAATTTGTCACAATTTCGGCTTGAGATATTGTATGTAATGCTAATAGCACAATATAAGATAACATTGAGTCTGTTAGTTACATATCCAACTTAAGCTAAAACAAAAATGAGTCTTAATAAAACCGAATTGACCTAACTTTGGAATTCCTCAGATCAGAAAGTCAGTATTAATTTTGGATTATGTTTTATATACCAGTATTGCTATGGAGGGGGAAAACGAATCATGAATAAATAAGGAGAGTCTGATGACTCTGATCTGATGAATTTGCCTATTCGACAATTCAGCTTCATTTTAGGTTAAAATGCATATGTACAGTGGATATAAAAAGTCTACACACCCCTGTTAAAATGTCAGGTTTCTGTGCTGTAAAAAAATTTAGAAAGAGCTTAGGTAGAATTTCCGTTCGTTTTCGGATGACATTTCAGTCGTAATTCGGCTCTTCCATCCGAATTCCTATACTACTGAACAGTTTTGCTATTGAATATTGTTTCACATGTAAACACTTTTTCAGATTTAATAATAATGTTTTCTTGCTTTTAATTCCTTCCCCCTTCATTCCAGTTTGTCTCACCTTTAATTATAGCCCCATAACAAAATATTGCATCCCACACCCGCATCACATTACAGCATCCAATGGACTTGCCCCTACACTCACTGGACTTGCTCCTGCACCCAAAGGACTTGTCATTGAACAAAAAAATCTTGCCCTTGCACCTAGTGACTTGCCATGACACCCAAAGGACTCTGTATAATTTAAAACAGATCTATTATCATATGAATAATAGTATGTTACAAAAGTCAAATTTCAATTTGGTTACTCTTGTCCTTTCTTTCCTGGTCAATCTCATTTATATCTTTATATATTCATATTTTTAACCCCTTAGTGACTATGCTGCATTTGATGTGCCTTAAAGACCAGAATTCCATTATTTTTGTCATGTTTACTGAACTGTGAATTTCTTTCTTTGTGTTCAGTCCACCCACACAAATTATATATCATTTTTTTAAAGGACGGATAGGGCTTTCATTTGATACTATTATTTTCATCATATGATATCATTTACTATTAAAAAAAATATAAAATATGATGAAAATATGCCATAAAAAACACTTTTTCTAACTTTGACCTGATTTTTTTTTTTTACACAATTACAAATGGTAAAAAAGACCCCGTCTATATATTTCTACTATTTGTCCTGAGTTTAGTAATATCAATGTTTCCTTGTTTGTCTATGTTTTATTTCACGTAATAGGGCAATAAACAATATTAGTGTTTTTTTGGTTTTCTAACCATTTTCTTCTACAGTGATTTTTTAACCCGAACCCTAAATTTACCCCAACTCTAAATTTACTCTAACCCTAAATCGACCCCCCCCCTTAATCTAACCCTTGTAATCATCCGAACCCCCCTTTAACCCTAATTATGACCCTAACCCTAGATCTAGGTTCAGTAGATCAAGGGTTAGCTTTTTCCATTTATTTATTTAATTAATTTTCTATTTTTAGCTGTAATATACTTAACTGCCTCTAGGGGCAGTCAAGTAGCGGTTTTCAGACCGACGGAAGAGATTTTTTTTTTTCTCTCTACCGTCGCTCTCCTCTGGGCACGCTGTATTGGAGGAGCATGCTCCTCCGAAACAGCACACACCCGCGATCACCCCAGGGGGGCACAGAATGTGTTGAATGATGCCTCGATAGAGGCATCATTGCAACACTTTAACACACATAGGCAGTGATCAGCTTTCACTGCCTATGTGTGTTAACGCGCATACGATCACATTTGCGGTGATCGTATGCGCGCGGGGGGGGCAAGGGGGGGGGGGGCTGAAGGAACTCCGAAGCAGCCTCTGGGAATAGCTACAGACATGTAGTGTTGTAAACGGAGGACGTATATATACGTCCTCGCTTTTCAGGACGTATATATACGTCCATATGCGTTAAGGGGTTAAACCAGTCACTTTTTCATCATCATTTAGTACACTTGTATTTATTTGCACTTTTTCAGTTGTTCACTCATGTTGCTGTGCTCTGGAGTGGACCTGATCCTCCCCTGTGTTGCACGGAGGTGATTGGTCCTTTCTAATTAATGATGTCATTTTCACTGATGTTACATTAAAATGAGAGCACACTTGAGCTTCCGCTAATGAGTAAGCGATTTTAGTGCAAAGCGCGTCAAGCCTGCTGTGTGCAGACCCTTCATCCTTTTCACTGTGTGGACACAATATATTTGTATCATTTTTGGCAAGTACGCGGGTGCTCTCCTTCATTCCTTTTTGTTGGTTATTCCTCCGTACCAGTCGAGCACAGAACAGTCAGCACCAGTCTTGCAACCAACCTGCCCAGCCACGTTGAAACCCAGAAACCCATTTTTGTTTAGTTTTTCCGCTCTTCATGTATATAATTCCCCTTTAATACTCTGTCTGAGAATATTTTAATGTTCCCCCTTTTTGAGAATGCTTTCTGGGGCTGCAGTTCAGGGACTTGTTGCCGGTCGCATCAGCAGCAAGGCCTACAGCCGCGCATGATGACATCACACGCCAGCTTCCCGCGCTGTGGGTGTGGCCTTCTGGCACCGTGGTCTTTTCCTGGCCCACAGAAGATATAAAAATGAGGCATTTTCTCTTGTACATTTTGCCTGTTTTTCTTTTTACGCATTGGTGCCTTTGATGAAGTATGGGTTAAAAAGTCAGGCTTACCCCGATGTTACATTGAATTATAATCTATTAATTAAAGACTCGAGTGCAGAGTATTCTATTTACTTGTATAATTTGCACTTGTGGTTGGTTTTCAGGCCCATCCACCACCGGCTGGTATACAATACTGGTTTATTTTTCTGGTGTGTCAACATTAATATATATTTTTACTGACCTATCAGGGGTGAAGCTCTAGGCCAGGGGTCCTCAAACTGCGGCCCGCCGAGCACATTTATCCGGCCCGCGGGGGGTGCTGCCGGCACCCCCCGCTGTTTACCTTTTTTTTTTCCTTGCAGCCGCAGAAGATGCGGCTGCAGGAAAACGGAAAAAAATAAATAAAAAATCACCGCGACCGGATGTGACGTTTCGTCACATCCGGACCAGGTAACTGTTTCCCTCCTCCGTGCAGGGAGGGAACACTGCGCGAGACGTCCGGCCGGGGACACAGCAGCTGGAGGTAAGTGATGGGGAAGGGGGGGGGGGAGGAGGGAGGTATAACGAGCACTGTACTATTCCTGGGCATCTGAATGGCATAATATTCCTGGGCATCTGAATGGCACACTATTCCTGGGCATCTGACTGGCACACTATTCCTGGGCATCTGACTGGCATAATATTCCTGGGCATCTGACTGGCATAATATTCCTGGGCATCTGAATGGCATAATATTCCTGGGCATCTGATTGGCACACTATTGCTGGGCATCTGAATGGCATAATATTCCTGGGCATCTGACTGGCATAATTTTCTTGGGCTCTGACTGGCATAATATTCCTGGGCATCTGACTGGCATAATATTCCTGGGCATCTGACTGACACTCTATTCCTGGGCATCTGAATGGCATAATATTCCTGGGCATCTGACTAGCACACTATTCCTGGGCATCTAAATGGCATAATATTCCAGGACATATGAATGGCATAATATTCCTGGGCATCTGACAGGCACACTATTCCTGGGCATCTGACTGGCACAATATTCCTGGGCTCTTACTGGCATAATATTCCTGGGCATCTGAATGGCATAATATTCCTGGGCATCTGACTGGCATAATATTCCTGGGCATCTGACTGGCACACTATTCCTGGGCATCTGAATGGCATAATATTCCTGGGCATCTGACAGGCACACTATTCCTGGGCATCTGACTGGCACACTATTCCTGGGCATCTGAATGGCATAATATTCCTGGGCATCTGAATGGCACTGTGAGGAGAGTTATACTGGATGAAGACCAAAAATGCAGGATGGTACAATACAGATATTTTTATTGACAGGGGTTAAATGCAGGAACTTGCAACAGTTGTAGTCCACACTGACAGGGGTTAAATGCAGGAACTTGCAGCAGTTGTAATCCACACTGACAGGGGTTAAATGCAGGAACTTGCAGCAGTTGTAATCCACACTGACAATAAGCAAAACGAAAACAGTCCAAGATCAGGGGCAATAGAGAAGTAGCAAAACGAGAGACAAGCCGGGGTCAGGTTACCAGAGAATCAGAATAACGAGAAACAGTCCAGGTATCAAGGGGCACAGGCAGGCAGAAGGGTAGTCAGGAAATCCAGGTTCAGTAACAATCAATAATGAGGAAACGCTAGGCTATCGAATACACGAGAATCACCAAGCACTGTTTGCTTAGTGATTCTGGCTTTTAAATCTTCCGCGCCTCGCGGGTACGCGACGTGCGTGACGTCATCGGGCGCGCGCCTCCATGGAGACAGGTCACGTGATGACGTGGACGCGCTGGCAAGCGCGTGTGACGGATCTCGGCTGGGAGAGAGGTTGTACTCAGGGGAGCTGCTGCGGGGAAGAACCTGACAGTTCCCCCTCCCAAAGCGAGACCTCCGGGCTCGCCACTGGCCAGGACGATCGGGATGACGATCATGAAAGGCATGGACCAACTCATCAGCGTGAACAAGTGCAGCCGGTTCCCAAGATCTGTCGCTCTCCCCATATCCTTTCCAGTGTATGAGATATTGAAGCCGACCACGATGAAGGCGAGAATCAAGCACCTCTTCCACTTCATACTCTTCCATACCATCGACCAAAACCGGATCTGGGGGAGACCCCTGTCTACCTGGAAAAAGGTTAGCCACCCACGGTTTGAGCAAGGAGACATGAAACACCGGGTGAATCCTCATAGATGCAGGTAAGCGTAATCTCATGACCAGAGGAGATATAACCTCGATGATGGGGAAAGGACCAAGGAATCGAGGACCCAGTTTCTTCGTGGGACAGGAGAGTTTTAGGTGTTTGGTGGATAGCCACACCTTGTCGCCCGGTTTGTACACAGGAGCATCCGAACGATGTCTGTCTGCGAAGGCTTTGTATCGTTGTTGAGAGTGGAGAAGAGTATCACGGAGTAAGGCAAATGTGCGGGTGATATTACGTATGTGAACAGAAGCGGAGGGAACGGTGCTTGGAATAGGGGACCCAGGGAGCATTGAAGGGTGAAAGCCATAGTTGAGAAAAAATGGGGACTTTCCCGTTGAGCTGTGGATATGATTGTTATAAGCGAATTCCGCCAGCGGCAAATACTTGCTCCAGTCATCTTGAAGATGCGTGGTGAAGCAGCGTAGGTATTGTTCCAGAGTTTGATTGGTGCGCTCCGTCTGACCGTTACTTTGGGGATGAAAAGCCGTAGTGAGAGAACGATGGATATGTAATTCCGTACAGAAAGCTCTCCAGAAATGAGAGGTGAATTGAGTCCCCCGGTCCGACACTAAGTTTTCGGGTAGACCATGCAATCTAAAAACTTCTCTTATGAAGAGATCCGCAGTCTCTATAGCCGAGGGTAGGTGAGTATACGGAATGAAGTGTGCCATCTTGGTAAAGCGGTCTACAGCGACCATCAGTGTATTGTATCGTTGGGATCGGGGTAGATCTGTAATGAAGTCCACGGAGACATCACTCCAGGGTCTAGCGGGTATCGGCAAAGGCTGAAGAAGACCTGAGGGTTTTTGGTGTCTTTCTTTCGCACGGGCGCAAGTATCACAGGAAGCAACAAATCTCGTGACATCCACTTGTAGGTCAGGCCACCAAAAAGTTCTGGTAATAAGATCTTTGGTCTGTCGGACACCGCCGTGCCCCGCTGTAGGGGAATCATGAAAGTATTGGAGGACTTGTAAACGGACCTCAGGGGGAACGTATGCTTTGTCTTGGTAAAAATATAGTCCTTGACGGTGTGTCAATTGGTCAGGATGGGGTACCCTAGGGGTCGAAGGATGATTACGGAGAGCCTCCCAAATTGATTGTGTGGCGTTCAAGAAGTGTTCAGATTGAAGTATGGTACTCGATCTCTCACCTTGAGGCTCTTCGGGTTCAGTCATACGTGATAAAGCATCGGCTTTCAAATTACGGGATCCTGGACGATACGTGATATGGAGGTTGAAGCGTGTGAAGAAGAGTGCCCATCTGGCTTGTCTAGGTTGTAGTCTCCTAGCGGTACGTAGATACTCCAGGTTTTTATGGTCCGTAAAGACGGTCACAGGGAAAAGGGCACCCTCCAATAGGTGTCTCCACTCCTCCAATGCAAGTTTTATCGCCAGTAGTTCTCTCTCACCTATATTGTAGTTTCTCTCTGCCGGTGACAGAGTCCTGGAGAAGAAGGCCACAGGGTGTAATTTTCCATCCTCCTTGTGCCTCTGGGAAAGGATTGCACCAACTGCTGAATCGGATGCGTCCACCTCAAGTGTAAAGGCGCTGGAAGGATCTGGAAGGATTAGAATAGGAGCTGTGGTAAAGCAAGTCTTCAGAGTATTGAAAGCCTCCTGTGCTGTTTTAGTCCAGAAAAACAATCGGTTCTTGGAAGTCAAGGCGGTAATAGGTTGTATGACCTTAGAAAAGTTCCTGATGAATTTCCTATAAAAATTTGCGAAACCCACAAACCTCTGTACACTCTTCTTATCAGAGGGTGTCGGCCAGTCTCGTATTGCAGTAATCTTCTTGGGGTCCATCTGGATGTTATTTGGAGACAAAATGAAACCCAGGAATTCCACTGATTTACTCTCAAATTCACATTTCTCCAGTTTAGCGTATAGCTGATGTTGTCTCAGGCGGTTGAGAACTGTATGTACGTGTTGTCTGTGTGTCTCTAATGATGGGGAGTAGATGAGAATATCATCAAGGTAGATGATCACAAAGTGGTCCAGAATATCTCGAAAGATGTCATTGACAAAATGTTGAAAAGTAGCTGGTGCGTTGCAAAGTCCAAATGGCATAACTTTGTACTCATAATGTCCATAACGTGATCTGAAGGCCGTTTTCCACTCATCCCCCTTCCTGATACGCACTAGGTTATACGCTCCTCGCAGATCGATTTTCGTGAAGAATTGTGCTGTGCGGAGATGATCCAATAATTCCGAAATGAGGGGTAGTGGGTAACGATTCTTCGTAGTAATATTATTAAGTTCTCTGTAATCTATACAGGGACGCAATCCACCATCCTTCTTTTTGACAAAGAAAATACCCGCACCCGCAGGAGAGGTGGAAGGTCTTATAAAACCTTTGGCTAGGTTGTCTTCTATATAGGCTTTCAGTGCGGTGAGTTCGGGTTCAGCGAGGGGGTAGATCCTTCCAAAAGGAATGGGTGCTCCTGGAAGAAGATCAATTGGGCAGTCATAATTCCGGTGAGGAGGGAGTGAGTCTGCCTTCTTTTTCTCAAACACATCCTGAAATTGGGAGTAGGCTGAAGGTAGAGTAGGGAGTGATTTTGACTCGGAAGTAAAACACGCAATGTTTTTAAACAGGCACCTGTTGATGCAAAGATTAGAGGTAAATGTAAGTATGCCGGATCCCCAGTTGATGATGGGATTGTGTAACCGAAGCCATGGAAGTCCCAGTATGATAGAGAATATAGGCGCTGGTACGATGTCGAATTGAATGATCTCCCTATGTCCTTCACCAATCGTCATGACCAGAGGGATGGTTTCATGTGTAATGGGACCAGTTTTCAAAGGACTCCCATCTACCAGTTGGATGTGCATGGGTGATTTCTTCTTACGGGTAGGAATTGCGATGGCCTTGACCAGATCAGTGTCGATGAAGCACCCGCTGGCCCCGGAATCCACCATCGCCATCATGGGAATAGGACCTTTATTCCACTGTAAGGAAAGAGGAATGGAAAGATGAGGGGTCTTGTCTGTAGCTGATACCGTATTATTCTCATGAGAGGAAGAAGTTTGCTTACCATCTGTGAGTCGTTTACGGGCACGGCATTCCTTGTACATATGTCCTGGTTTACCGCAGTACAGACAGAGATTCAGGTTTCTACGTCTGGTCTTCTCTTCTGTAGAGAGGGGACCTCGGACTAGTCCAATCTGCATAGGCTCCTCTGTGTTTTGGGGGATTGGGTTTCTGGACTCGTATAGTGGTGGGCTGTAAGATGATTCCGCAGAGTTAGGGGTGTTGGACCGTTCTGCTCTTCGTTCGCGTAGCCTGCGGTCTATCTGGGTGACTAAACGGGTAAGGTCATCCAAGGAGGAAGGTATGCCAACACGAGCTAATTCGTCCTTAAGGCCATCGGATAGTCCCAGACGGAACTGGTCTAGGAGTGCCGATTCGTTCCAAGTGGTCTCTAATGCAAGTCTGCGGAATTCAGTTATAAATTCCTCCACTGGTCGACGGCCTTGTCTCAGAGCACGAATGGCATTAGTAGCTGAAGTGACTCTGAAGGGATCTTCGTATAAAGAGTCTAATGCTTGTCGAAAAGAACCCCAAGTGTCAAGGACCGGACTGTTGGTGTGGAGGAGATGGTGGGCCCATAGCTGTGGTTCGTCCAGGAGAAGCGAGATTACGGTATGTACCCTCACATAGTCAGAGGCATACGTACGAGGACGAAGGTTAAACAGGATCTGGCAAGAAGTGATGAAAGTACGATACTTCTGTCTATCGCCGGTGAATTTCTCTGGTAAGACAACTTGTGGTTCAGATGTGATAGCCCCTTCCAGAAAAATAGGGGTTGGAGGAGGTGCATGCGCCGCCACTGCGGGTTCAGGGGCATTACCTTGTAGGTGTTGTATCTGTTGTTGTAGGTTAGCTTGTCCTGTCTGTAGGTCTTGTACCGACTGGTTGAGAGTGACTAATTGCTGAGTGAGAGCAGCAATAGCGTCGGTTAGTCCCGCGGTCTCCATGATATGACAGGGCTTGGTGATTATGTGAGGAGAGTTATACTGGATGAAGACCAAAAATGCAGGATGGTACAATACAGATATTTTTATTGACAGGGGTTAAATGCAGGAACTTGCAACAGTTGTAGTCCACACTGACAGGGGTTAAATGCAGGAACTTGCAGCAGTTGTAATCCACACTGACAGGGGTTAAATGCAGGAACTTGCAGCAGTTGTAATCCACACTGACAATAAGCAAAACGAAAACAGTCCAAGATCAGGGGCAATAGAGAAGTAGCAAAACGAGAGACAAGCCGGGGTCAGGTTACCAGAGAATCAGAATAACGAGAAACAGTCCAGGTATCAAGGGGCACAGGCAGGCAGAAGGGTAGTCAGGAAATCCAGGTTCAGTAACAATCAATAATGAGGAAACGCTAGGCTATCGAATACACGAGAATCACCAAGCACTGTTTGCTTAGTGATTCTGGCTTTTAAATCTTCCGCGCCTCGCGGGTACGCGACGTGCGTGACGTCATCGGGCGCGCGCCTCCATGGAGACAGGTCACGTGATGACGTGGACGCGCTGGCAAGCGCGTGTGACGGATCTCGGCTGGGAGAGAGGTTGTACTCAGGGGAGCTGCTGCGGGGAAGAACCTGACAGGCACACTATTCCTGAGCATCTGAATGGCACACTATTCCTGAGCATCTGAATGGCACACTATTCCTGGGCATCTGACAGGCACACTATTCCTGGGCATCTGACTGGCATAATATTCCTGGGCATCTGACTGGCATAATATTGCTGGGCATCTGAATGGCATAATATTCCTGGGCATCTGACTGGCATAATTTTCTTGGGCTCTGACTGGCATAATATTCCTGGGCATCTGACTGGCATAATATTCCTGGGCATCTGACTGACACTCTATTCCTGGGCATCTGAATGGCATAATATTCCAGGACATATGAATGGCATAATATTCCTGGGCATCTGACAGGCACACTATTCCTGGGCATCTGACTGGCACAATATTCCTGGGCTCTTACTGGCATAATATTCCTGGGCATCTGAATGGCATAATATTCCTGGGCATCTGACTGGCATAATATTCCTGGGCATCTGACTGGCACACTATTCCTGGGCATCTGAATGGCATAATATTCCTGGGCATCTGACAGGCACACTATTCCTGGGCATCTGACTGGCACACTATTCCTGGGCATCTGAATGGCACACTATTCCTGGGCATCTGAATGGCATAATATTCCTGGGCATCTGAATGGCACACTATTCCTGAGCATCTGAATGGCACACTATTCCTGGGCATCTGAATGGCACACTATTCCTGGGCATCTGACAGGCACACTATTCCTGGGCATCTGACTGGCATAATATTCCTGGGCATCTGACTGGCATAATATTCCTGGGCTCTGACTGGCATAATATTCCTGGGCATCTGACTGGCATAATATTCCTGGGCTCTGACTGGCATAATATTACTGGACTCTGACTGGCATAATATCCCTGGGCATCTGACTGGCACACTATTCCCATTGAAATACTGGTAAGTTTGTTGATTTAACTTTACTTCATTTTAAATATTGTATTTGTTCCCGTTTTGTTTCTTCACTGCAAAATAAGATATATGCAGTGTGCATAGGAATTTGTTCATAGTTTTTGTTTTTACTATGGTCCGGCCCTCCAACGGTCTGAGGGACAGTGAACTGGCCCCCTGTTTAAAAAGTTTGAGGACCCCTGCTCTAGGCATTTGTAAAGTCCATACAGTAATAAGATGAAGAGCAGACGCGAGGAATGAGATGGAGCACAAATGCCTCAATCTGCAGGCAGTAAGAGGATGTCCTATCATTTCCACCGCCTGTGCAGGTCCGTCAAGCTCACGGGCTTGTATGTACCTCTTCTGACACCTGGGGCAGGGCGGTCAGGTACTGGTAGCTGAGTGCGGCCAGGAGCATGGCACATGACAGATAAATGGGGGAGAAATTGTTTCGGGTCACTAACGAGCCACTGGACAGACTCAGGGTCCGGATAGAATCTATTATATGCTGTGTCCTGCCTGACGAGGGGTCTGCCACCGGGATTTTCTGATGGATCTGCAGAAAAGATTGCAAAAATAAAACTTTCTGACTTGAAATATACAATTTGGTTTTATTTGGACATAAAATCTCCTATTCAGCCCGCATTGGACAATTTTTCCAACCCAGCTATTTTGGCCTTAAATTCCCGTCTCAGTTCTTTGTAATTCTCTCTTTATTGAGTAGACCCTGGCGTGGAGGGGACCGGGTCCATCACCGCACCAAGTCTTGTCTAAAGAAACCGCTTTGTAAGTAAAACCCATGTACAAAACTTATATATATATATATATATATATATAATATTTACTATCGCATGTGGCATAAAGTTCTTTTGATAAATGGAGCAACATCAAACTATGGAGAAAAAAAAATATAGCTTCCGAATAATGTCCCAAAATATATACACAGCAGTCCTTCATTTAAAGACGGACTTACCCCCAATTTATTTGTAAATGGTGCACTATTCAGAAGTTATTTACAGCTAGGTCTTTACTCAGAAATGTGGCAATTGAGAATTAAATTTCAATCTAGGCCAAAGTAGTGGAGTTTTTAGTATAGCTGAATGGGAGCATTTTTCCAACTCGGCTACTTTAGACTTAAGATCTCAATTCCCACTTTCATGAATAGAGCGTCATATGGTCCCCGCTGCAAAATAGAGAGAAGGGTCATCTCCTCTCCTGCTGGAGTTTGGCGTTAGACGCAGTGCACCAATCAGCTGCTGCAACATGGCTGTCTGGATGTTTCAAGGATTGTGACGATTGAGAAATCTCATACCTCTTCCACATACTGGTACATGATGGCTTTCACAGCCTGTATGTTTGTGGCGTCCATCATTAGCGTCACCGCCTGGCCCTTGCGGATTTTCACCACCCCTTTAAACACTTGCTGGTTATTGTAACAGGAGGCCAGAGTGGCGATTGCCATCACCTAGGGAGAGAGAGCAAGGAAATGACTATACATATTGCAGCCAGCGCTGGCACCGGACCATTACTGGGACTGAACCATTGCTGGGAACGAGCAATTACTGGGAATGGACCATTACCGGATCAGGACCAAACCATTACTGGGACTGAACCAGGACCGTACCATTACTGGGACCGGACCATTGCTGGGATCGAACCAGGAACAAACCATTACTGGAACCAAACCATTGCAGAGATTGGACCATTGCTGGGACCGAACCATTACTGGCATGAGATTATCTGGACTTACTAACCGGACCATTACTGGGACTGAACCATTGCTGGGAACGAGCCATTACTGGGAATGGACCATTACCGGATCAGGACCGAACCATTACTGGGACTGAACCAGGACCGTACCATTACTGGGACCGGACCATTACTGGGATCGAACCAGGAGCAAACCATTACTGGAACCAAACCATTGCGGAGATTGGACCATTGCTGGGACCGAACCATTACTGGCATGAGATTATCTGGACTTACTAACCAGTATAAGATATATATGTTTATGTTGATGGTCAGATAACAAACATGGCACTTCTCTTCCGCACCATAAAGCTAATGCCAAACCTTTGTACAAAAACTTGTGTGTATTAATGGGCCAGTTCCACCTACATAGGCTGAAAACAATAAATTTTATATAACGGTTGCATCATGTAAAGAAACAGATCTGCATTATCAGTATTTTATTCAACTCTTCCTGTCTTCTTAAGTTATTGCTGTTGCTATGGTAACAGTCCGGCCTCTCTCGCCAAGCCCCGCCTTCTTGGAGATCCCTGAATTAAGAGGCCCCGGTAAAATTACTTTCAATGTAAATCTGCAGGAGAACTGGAACATTCCTGAGTAGCTCGGTTAGATGAGGCTCATGCAGCAGTACAAGGGAAGATATCGCTATCACACAGCTGGGGGGGCTTTGAAATCGTACTCACCTGGGTGGGGGGGGGAAACGGACTCACCTGGAAGGGGGGGGGGGGGGCTACGTGGGATCGGACTCACCTGGGGGATGGCACAGAAGTTGAAGACGCTCTGGTTTTTAAGCCGGGACAGGTAGGTGAGCACGTCTGGTACGTGATGTAAGGCGTTTGTGATCAGTTCGTTCATGCACTGTACGGCAGGGACAATGTTCTCTGGCTTTGCCAGGTCAGATAGCTTCTTCCCGTACTTGCTCCACACCTGATGTACAAACGAGAGAGAGTGAGAGGGACGACTGGCAATGAAAGGGTTTACAGGCTATTCTATTCCTGTAGTGGCAAAAGGTAAATTCTCCAGGATGGTGTTTATACCATACAGTGTGTGAACCACATGGACACCATACAACTAAATGACCCAAAAGGCTAAGTTGGAATGTCACTGGATTTAAAGTCCCAGGTGAAATTACTTTCACTGTAAAACTACTGGAGAACTGTAACTTGTTTTAAAGTAAAAATAAGTGTATTTCCCACATACAACACAAGAACACAAGCTGGGGGGACTGCCCCGTTAAGCATTTATACAGTGCTCTCCTGCCAGGTCTTTAGGCCACGCCTACTTTCCAGCTTCACCAATAATCTAACGCTATACGAGATCCCGGAGCTTTGTACTGACCTCTCTTGGCCAAAACTCTCTGCCGTCCAGTTGATCTTCCAGGTAATCCCGGATGATGTTGGTTTTCTGCAGAAAGAGTCCCATGGAATTGGAAAGTCGCGTATCTTGTCCAACAATAGGATCTTCCAGCTCCAACGCAGAGAACAGACGGGACAAACCAATGCCCATCAGTCCAGAAGAATAGTGACAGTACTGCAGATTATATAGAAGAATAATGATACCGTGAGACAGTCACCTGACAGAGCAAAGAGTGCTCAATAAAAAAAGGTCCTTTATTTGTATTAAAGCATTTTAAAAGGAACACTTAAATTTTTTTTTTTTTAACTCCAATTGAACACACACACACACACAGACACACACTATGACCACCGACAGGTGGAAGCCAGCAGAGGCAGTGTAATGCTTTGGGTACTGCCATTCATGCGGATGTTACTTTGACACGTACCACCTACTTAAGACCATGTACACCCTTTCATGGAAACGGTATTCCCTGATTGCGCTGGTAGTACCTGGAGAGTGCGTAATGGGGGATACAGGATCCCAGGAGTCCTATATCTGGGGTATCCAGGTGATTGGCACTACTGGGCAGCGTGGCATTGGCACTAATGTGCACTGTGCTCGTCATTGGCAGGGAGAGATTTCTCCAGCACATTTGATTTTGGGGTTTTAGGAGGGTAAGTGTAACGCACGGGGTCCAGGTGGTAATAGACCCAGAGATCAGGAGCTACGTTGCAGGGTGGAGACACAGGACCTGGTGCTTGGTATCTGCAATCCCTTGGAGGTTTGGGACCCCAAGTTTTTGCTCCTGTATCCAGGTCCCAGGGCTAGAGAGGAAATGAACTAAAGGACAGCCAAGCAGAGCTAAAACAGAAAAGTAACTGAGGGAGAACAGAACTGAAATACAGAGTGCAGGGCTACAGGACAGAGGCAAGACATAAGATAAAGCAGAAACCAAACTAGGGATAAATAATACAAGACACGGGGTAAAGGGACACAAGTGACACATACAAAGCAACACACAAAAATACAGGAACTAGCCTAACACTAAAGATGGTAAAGGTGGGAGTTTGGTTCACCTATTGGCCAATTAGATGTTAGCTTGCCAACCACGTCACGGTACCCCACATTAGGCAAGTCCCTAACTAAGACATAACATTAGCAAAACCAAAACAAATAAAATCTAAAAGACATACATGGAATAGACACTTCGACACAGAGGAAATACCTGTAGACTGCACTACTAAGGACTGAACAGAAACGGGTGGGGTTTAAATAGAAGTAACTGACAAGGCAGAGGGAATCAGATAACCTGGAATGACACAAAGACAGGCAGAAGGGAAAACATAACAGGACTACAGGGCAAGGACAGGACTACAGGGCAAGGACAGGACTACAGGGCAAGGACAGAACTACAGGGCAAGGACAGAACTACAGGGCAAGGACAGGAATACAGGGCAAGGACAGGAATAAGCATAAATAATAAGAAATCAAAGCAAGAAGGATACAGAAATGCCTGGATGAGCCTGCACAAGGGTGCATGGTTACAGTAAGGGGGCTGCAGATGCAAAGGTGGCAAGTTGACACTATAGCTACATGCTGGCTGGTGCATCACATTGTAAGGGGTAAATATCTAAATTAATTTATAACCTATGAATCCAGAGAAATGTGAAGAAAAATGTAAAGCCGCATTGTAATACAATGTCACAATACAGCTCAATCTCCACACTGCTAAACATAGAGTACAACTGATATTAGACAAAAATCTCACTTCCGAGTAAATCATGATCATCTAATTCTAGTGATGGCTACATCTGGTTCTGTTGACACATACGAATGTTAAGGATTGTTTCAAATCAATGCTTTTATTATCCTTCAAATAAATCATGTTAGTGTAAAGCAAAATAACCAATGGTTTGTGATCATTCCTCTTCATTATGGAACAATACAATAAACAAATGGAATAAATAATACAGGTATCCATCTTACTTTATCCCACTCCTTCAGTGAGTCCATCTTTTGCTGCACAAACTCAGCCAATCCCAGTCCCACCTTGTGGCAGATATCGGTAATCACCTCCTGGTAAATCACGGCTAGGTTTCTGAACTCCAGAGAGATCTAAGCAAAAAAAAAAAATGAAGAGACGATGAGTCTGTGTGTGTGTGCGCGCATGTGTATGTTTGTGTGTGTTTCCCATCGCAAATAAAGTGTAATAAATCTCGCTCTCCCCCCCCTATTGAATGTCCCTTAATTTAGAGACCCCAATGAAATTATTTTCAATGTAAAACAGGAGAAATGTAAATTGTTTAAAAGGGGAAATAAGTGCAATTCACACATATATTAAACACATGTAAAACATGCAGAAAATCAGCTAAGTGGGAACTGCCCCTTTAACGGATTATAATATGGGAGGTGTTTATGGAACAAATGCGTTGATATGTTTCTGCCAGTGAGATATACAGTGTTATTCCAGACAATAAACATGGCACTATTGATGTTATAATTCCTTGTGTCTGCCAAGGGCATCCATGGCCTGGGAGAAAAGCCGAGGCCTACACCCCACCAAGGGCATCCATGGCCTGGGAGAACAGCCGAGGCCTACACCCCACCAACGGCATCTATGGTCTGGGAGAAAAGCTGAGGCCTACACCCTACTGAGGGTATGTAGACCCTGAAACATGAGCCGAGGCCTATACCCAATGGTGTATTTTGCTTGGGAAAAGAACCCAACCGAGGGTCCTAAAAACCAAAAACAAAAAAAAAGGGAGGAAGAAGTACCCTATCTGTGGTAGGGCAGGGAAATATGGACTATTTGAAGAAATCTTGACTTTTTTGTTCCTGTTCTCTCTCTCTCTCATGGTGTGATTGATGTTATAATTCCTTGTGTCTCTTAGTTTATTACACTATATCGAGAGCTGGTACCTACCGTTGGGAAGTCTTCGAGCACCTGTCTGTCCTTCGCTTTGCTCTCTGTGAATTTCCAGTCGGCATCGTATAGGAAGGTGTGGAAGTTGTGTAACATGGGGATTTTTGTATCTAGGATTATAGTCATGTCGTCTTCCACAGTGTCCAGAGCCCGCAGGACCAGGTAAAAAATACACACGGCATGTCTGAGAAACACATCAATAAGTCAGATTAATAGCAGTGAGGGAGTGTGAGAAACCCGTCAATAAGTCAGATTAACACCGAGTCTATCTAATAGCAGGGAGGGAGGGTGAAAGTTATTAGTTATCCCGCGGTATAACTGACATGGCTAAGTGCCTCAGTGGACCGTCAGTGGTCCTCGAAGGATATAAAAATTTAAAAAAAAGGACTGCTAGTGGTGCAAGAGCTAGTGAATGAGGCCGACACATTACAAGAGATGAATGTCCCTTTAATTGGTTCCCTATATCATTTAACCCCTTCGTGACGTTGGGACGTTCTATGCCGTCCTGACTTTAAGTGCCTTAAAGTCGTTAGGACGGCATAGAACGTCCTTTGTTAAACAGCTCATCGCGGCTCCCCGCGATGAGCTGTTTTCGGATCCCGCTGCACGCACTTGCAGCGGGATCCCACCTGTCATCTGAGGCCACTTTGAGAGGCCTCAGTCCGACAGGGAAAAATGTAGCTGGTGCTCAAAGCGAGCACCGGCTACATTTCTCTAAATCGCGCCGTGCCTGAACTTCCGGGTTCGGGCATGCCTCCGTGACGTCACACGTGACGTCCGGAGGTCTCGCGATATTTTGGCAGGGACCCACAGGGTCTATTAAGACCCTGATCGGGTCTCTACCAGAGTGTTCCTAGCTACCGATCACCTTGTGATCGGTGGCCAGGAACAATTTGTGACGTTTTGGTGCTTGCGTCGTTTGGGACGCAAGTACCTAGCGTCATGAAGGGGTTAATAATGCGTGGATTTCCTGAAAGGTGACTGTATGCTTGTATGTGTATATGACTGAGGGCATTAGTTTTGATAAAGTAAGATACAAGTTTCATTTGGAAATCGGATTTGTTTCAGATCACTATCTACTTGCATATGTTGATTGAATTTAAAGGACAACTGTAGCAAAAAAAAATGATTTGTGTTTAATTAAAGGATTGCATCAAGTGTAAGCATGTTATAGAGAAATGCTTTAATAAAAGAATGCAAATAAAAGTACCTTATTGAGCCATCTTTACCCCATATAACTCTACCAGGAGGCAGCCATTTTGTTTAGAATCTTGGGTCAGATCTTTCTTCATCTGAACCAATGTGAGTGAAGATCTGACCCAAGATTCTAAACAAAATGTCTTCCCCCCGAGAAAACTATATGGAGTAAACAAGGCTCAATAAGGGACTTCATTTGCATTCTTTCATTAAAGATTTTCTTTATAAATCATTTACACTTGATACAATCTTTCAATTAGACGTACATTTTTTGCTACAGTTGTCCATCTCCTAAGCTGCTATCAATAAAGACCTTATTTAAATACGGTTTTGCTTAAAATAATTTTTGGTATCAGAACAAGTATTTTGAAAAAAAATAAAATATTTACACACTCGTGTCAATAATAGAGCAATTAATGGGAGAGCTGAGTATTTATTCCAACATAGATGGCAGCCTTACTCACCCTAAAGGATTATCATAACCAGTGTTGGATTTCTGCCTGGCCAACTAGGCCTAGGGAGGCAGAGCCATCCTCCCTCACTGCCTTGCACAGACCAATAAATGTACTTATGGCCAATGTTACGTCTATGAATAGGCTTGCCACCCGGCCATTATGTTACTGACACAGCTGGTAAACCAGCCTTTGGAGCCGGTGCAGTGATGTCAAAAATAAATAAATATCGGCCAGGTAATGGCTGTTTGTTTTTTCCTGGTGGGAGGGATCATGTGCCCTTACGATCGGGAGCTGCCATCCGTGGGTGGTGCAATTCTCCCTTGCTGAAGAAGCCTGTGCAGAGCCCAAGCGGTGTCTGCCCGTCTCAGACCGGTTAGCGCAGCCTAGCACACAATGCACATAGCATAGGTAACGGAGACTTCACTATGCTTCGAAGGGAGGGGAGAGAGGGGGGCAAGAGAGACAGACACAAGTGGAGGGGAGAGAGGCAAAAAGGGGATATCTGTGATATGGGAATATTCAAAATACTTTGAGAATTGAGCTTTAGGCACCCGGTACCTGTACCGAGAAGCCCGTAGCTCAATCTGGTATGGGCATTGAGTGGCACTGACCCTTTTATGGATCACCCATTGGGGACCCAACCTTTTGTGGCTCTGCCTTTGTCGACCCACTGCTATGGCCGGTATTTTTTAGAAGAAAAGGAAGCAACCAGATCGATAAAAGGCAATAGCGTGGCTGTTATATTTTTGAAGAAAAGGTGGCATGTGAAGGAAGATGGTACAGCAGAATGGGATGTGGGGGCAATCCGGTGAAGTGGAAAGGTTTTGCGTGGAAGGGGTGCAGCCTGGAGAGGAAGGGGTGAGATGAGGGCTAGGGGAGCATAAAGCCTAAATATACCACTGATCATATCATTACAATTACTTTAATGCTGCTACATCACAATAGAAACACGTGTGAACACAGGCACAGTGATTTGTGTCCACTATACTGTATTTAGCGTGTTCATACTGGTTTTGGAAGCAGCATTAGTTATATTGACATTTTTCATTACACGTTTCACACTCCAGCAAAGTTCAGTAACCTTGTTTGACCCAGTTCAAGGAGTTGGCCCCTTTTTTGGGTGTGACTCACAGCCCTGGGGTTCATTCAAAGAGCAATAATTAGACCTCTTGTAACCTACAGTTAAGACTAGTTTTTTGGGAGTATGGAAGGGTTGGTATAGGTGTGGTTCATGTAATCATTGTTCAATATGTTCTAAAGAAATATATTTAGTATTAGAAGTTCAAATCCTGGAGATAGACACAATATCAAGACATATCACATAGTTCTTCCAAAGTTGTAGTCTACGTGTTGGGGTGTCCACACTAAATGGGCAGGACAAGTGAAAACATTTTTTTAAAAACCATTGATATAATATAATCAAGGGTTATGATAAATATGTCCTGTCAAAACCATATAGGCAAAAACATAAGAAAGAGGACATTTTGAAGGGGGTGGCAGTACAGCAAATTACTCTGGGTCCTAAAAAAAGGAGACCTAAAAGCACAAGCATATGAGAAACGCGTGGGATCCTGACTTTTGGATACTTTGGATCTCATGTCATTTGTAGAATAAGATGTGTATACCAATGCTTGTTCATTTGGGGGACTGGTATATTGTTTGGAATAGAAATGGTTGGGTAGAAAAGGATGAGGAAAATCCACTATTCATCATCACATGTAGAAAATATTGTTCTCTCATTTGATTGAGAGGATGAGATCATTTTAAGAATCAGAATGAAGAATGTTAACATTTTACTTTGAGTGAGGAAGTTATATTGCTGATAATATATTTGAATACCAGAAAAAAAAAAATGGTGCCCCCGGAGAACAAAGGAAGTCCTCCCACTCTCACTGATGCGTCGCTGTAGTGACGACGTTTCCTGATGTATCAATAAAGTTGTTACAAAAATGTTCTGCTTTCTTGCAGGAACTATTTAAACATACCTATCTTCCGTTTGGCGAATCGGGTTATGAAGTACCGTATATACTCGAGTATAAGCCGACCCGAATATAAGCCGAGGCACCTAATTTACCACAAAGAACTGGGAAAAAATATTGACTCGAGTATAAGTCTAGGGTGGGAAATGAGGCAGCTACTGGTAAATATTGCCCCCAATATGTCATTTAATATTCCAGGATTTTGCCCCCAATATGCCATTTAATATTCCAGGATATTGCCCCCAATATGCCATTTAATATTCCAGGATTTTGCCCCCAATATGCCATTTAATATTCCAGGATATTGCCCCCAATATGCCATTTAATATTCCAGGATATTGCCCCTTAGTATGCTCGTTATGCCACCCTCCTCTCCCCCCTTCCCCAGACCCCAGTACTTACCTCTTTGCTGCTCCGTCTCCCGGTGCTCTGAAGGTCCGTGGCTGTGAGGGAAGCGTTGTGAGCTCCCCTCCAGCCGCGCAGTTCAATAAAGTTTATTTAAAAAAAAAAAGTTTCAATAAACTTTATTGACCGCGCGGCTGGAGGGGAGCGCACAACGCTTCCCTCACAGCCACGGACCTGCACCGGGAAACAGAGCAGGAACGCGGTAAGTTTTAGATTATTTTTTTTTTTAATGCAGGGGGTGCCGGCAGCTGGGGGTGTCACCCGGTGCGGTCCGCCCCCCCCCCCCCTTGTGACGCCACTGCCTGGATGCATCCTCAGTTCTCGAGACGCTGACCCGAGTATAAGCCAAAGGGGGCATTTTTCAGCACAAAAAATGTGCTGAAAAACTCTGCTTATACTCGAGTATATATGGTATATGTTTAAATGTGTCTGTGGTGTCTGGCTTATGACATCACTTGTGGCATTATATGCAAATGATCTCATTTTAATGCAAACCAAAAAAAGAGCTAAACCCGAGATGTTCATGAATTTACAGCTGTGCGAGGTTTAACATCTATATAACTGTAATAATGTAGGCTGCGCTGAAAAGTTTAATTATATTTTAAAAAGTGCAATAGTGGTGCCCATTTAATAAAGTAAGCACATACATCTTCTACAGCCTATCGATATGAAAAACAAACACAACATGTGAAAATCTGTACACTGCTCTGTGGGCTTGAAAAATGTCTAGACCGTAGGAGCTAACCTAGTAAAAATACAAAATAAATTTAGGAGCCAGGGAGGTGGTCCATATTAAAACAAAAAAAAAAAAAAAAAGTTTAAAAAAACCCCAGCACACATTAAAAAAAAGCCTCTTTAGAAAGCAGCATGGATTTTAGGAGTCCGTTTCCCTGGCTCCTGGGAATTGCCAAGCCCTGGTGTACAATGCATGACATATATTGGTTTAGACAGTTAAGTCTCTTTCCCTCACCTTAATTCTCCATCCAGAGCCTGGATCACAGCTGCAATGCTGCGGCTGGTCTCATTCAGGTACCTGTAACAGGTCTGCAGACTGTCGCTCATGGAGTCCTGTTGGGGTAAAGGGACAGGGTGAAACCTGCTCTGACTGCCAAATGCTGGTGGGTGAAACAGATCTGCATGGTGCGGCCTTCTCTGAGCCCCCATTCCTGGAGCCTGCCCACTGTGCGCAGTGACAGCTGGGCCCAGAGAGAGCGTCCTCTTGAACAGAACCATTTTATATTTAAATTAAAAGATTCAATGTAGACATTTTAAATAGAAATCAATGAAAGGAAACTAATAAAGAGGGTTATTTATAAAACCATGGAAAAACATCCTTAATGTGGGCAATTATTTATTTTGAATGAACACATCTGTATTTTTTTCAAATCCAATTCCATTTTTTTGCTCCATCATCACTGAGATTTTATATATATATATATATATATATATATATATATATATAGTATAAATATATACACACACACACACACACACACACAATTGATTTACATTCTTTTGACTGAGAGGAGCAGCTTAAAAGTACAAATCTCTATGAACGAACACTGACTGGTAGTCGTCATAATAATTATTGCTATATCTGTTCTTGTAGACTGGTCCTTTTTGACAGATAGTTTCTGTCTTTAATAATTAGTCATATTTGCAGGTTCTTTCATGTAGTGTGCGTTTCAGCAGTCATCACCAACTCCCCTTATGCACTTGAATCTATAAAACTAGTTTTTAATAAAAATAAAGAAAAACTATTTTTCTTTCATTTTCATGTTTTAATGAATAACAAAGTTTTAATTCAAGTGCAGGAGTACCCAATTTTACTACCCCCTTTAGAAAAACAAAAATCAGACAAAATTCACAAACGGATTCGGAGTACACTCTAATGTCCTTGCTCGGTTGGGCTCTGGACATTCCCACTCCGCCTTCTCTTCTGGTTCGAGTCAGTTTTGTGCTTTTCTGGGAAGGGCGTAGTACACAGCGTTGTCCGAGACCTTCATTTCTCAGAACATGAAAAGACCGACGCGTTTCAGGAGAAAGTTCTTTGTTTCTGGCCATTCTGAGGCTGGAATCCAGCGGTGGGGAATCTGCGGCCCTCCAGATGTTGCTGGACTACATTTCCCATACTCCCCTGCCAGCCTCTGAGCTATAAGCCCATTAAAGGGTTTTATTGGTTCGCTATTCAGCAATATCATATTTGTTACACGTGTAAAAGTTGTCGGGATATTTGAGTAAAAGGTTCAGTCGCCAGTGTCTGAGTATAAAGGCGACTGCGCCTCTTAATACATCGCAGCAGTTTACAGTGCGTGAATGACGCCGCTATAGAGAGTGGCGCAGTGTACTGTGCGGTTTCAGACATGGACTGCGCCTGGCGTAACACGCAAGCATGGATCTTAGCGCTCGCAGTCATGGGATACGCTAATGCACAACTATTAGCGACAGTGATACATCCACTCCCTGCAATGCATGGCTGAGCATCATGGGAATTGCAGTCCACAGCAGCTGGCACGTGACAGTTTAACCCTGTATGGAGTGACCGGCTCCCCTAGGACAGTCCCCCGCACTCACCCGCTCCTGTTTGGCCAGTCCCGCCCGGCAGCCGCCCAGCTTGAATCGGAGTAGGTTATAGATTTCCTCCGGGTGCCCAAGCGACCTCAGGATATCCATGTCCACTAGTTACCGGGAACCACCTGACCGAGCGACGGGTAAAACCGGGGAGATAGCGACTGACAGAAAGGCACGACATCCTCACAGACACTTCTATACCGGCGGCACCGGCACCGCGACCAATCAACGAGCGTGGACCACTTCGCCAGCCAATCACCGTCCCGTCACGGGAACTGTCACTTACGATTGGATAGACGGCCGTTAAGTTGATTGGTTGGTTGTTGTGTTCTTGATGTGTGGGCGGGGCTAGCTGTCAGTGTCTCAAAGCTAGATGTGGTAGCGGAATGTCATTTAAAGGGACAGTGCACTCTAATGCCATTATTCCCCATTTCTTTCTTTCTTTAGGGGGAAGAGAAAAGTGTATTCAACCTTATTTTTTTCTTTGCATAGTTAAACTAAATACACTGTAACCTTACTATACAGACTCCTCGGGTATTTGTGTGCATGAGAGAGAAGGCTGCATTCATTTATTATTTATCCCTTTTTTTTTGTTGCAAAAACAAATATGTACAGTATGGGCAGAAACATGCCACATATAGCTATTTTTGATATATACAAAAGCTGTTCTATACCACCACTTTTGTCTGGACAACTATATACTGGTAAAAAAAAAAAAAAAGCATCTCTTAACACTTATATTTAATTTTCGTAGTTTACTGGCTAGCTATATACTATTATTAGTTTAGATTGATATGGTGTAAAATTCAGCGAACAAACAGGAAGCAGCGATGCCGTTGGGGAAATATTTCACCGTCGCTGGAACTGCGCTAAAACCGCTCAACCCAAGCGGCTCAGAATAGAGAATATAATGGAGCACAATAGTGTTATAAAATAAATACATCTTTAATGTTATAAGTGGAGGCACACTGACAAGTAATGGCCTGGTTAAAGAACTCTGAACATCAGCATCAGGTATAACAATGGATCCGATGAAGAGAAACACGGTTTCCTCCACAGCCCCTCACGTATATGTGAATGACCTCTGCTGGGAGCGCCGTTCTAGTGATAATTTTGGCGGTCAGTTCAGTTCCGACGCTAGCATAATAATGTCACTGCCAGCAACTCCGCCCACCCAACGCGTTTCGCCATGATAGTTTCCTCAGTGGTATGCAATGGAATATTGTCTGCGAGTTACAGTAAATGTACTCACTTAAATTGTATTATATTCAAATATTGAAATTACACCTAGACTTTACATAATGTACAAAACAACATGTAATGCGAAAAACATATTATTCAAATGTCATCAACAGGGGCGTTGCTAGGTCAACAAATGATCGGGGGCTAGAGCACAGATGAGCTCAGTCGCACAGTTTCACCCCGTCTCTCTCTCTGTCTCACGCACCTCGTCTCTCTCCCTCTCTTTCTAACACACACCACATCTCTCTCTCTCTCTCACACACTCTCTCTCTCTCACACTCTCCGTCTCTCTCTCACACTCAGCGTCTCTCTCTCACACAGCGTCTCTCTCTCACACAGCGTCTCTCTCTCTCTATCTCACACAGCGTCTCTCTCTCTTTCTTACACACACACTCTCATACACTTATGCAAACACCCTGACACACACATCCTGACACACACACCCTCATACACTTATGCAAACACCCTGACACACACACCCTCATACACTTATGCAAACACCCTGACACACACACCCTCATACACTTATGCAAACACCCTGACACACACATCCTGACACACACACCCTCATACACTTATGCAAACACCCTGACACACACATCCTGACACACACACCCTCATACACTTATGCAAACACCCTGACACACACATCCTGACACACACACCCTCATACACTTATGCAAACACCCTGACACACACACCCTCATACACTTATGCAAACACCCTGACACACACACACACATCCTGACACACACACCCTCATACACTTATGCAAATGACCTAACACACACACACTTATACACATTGATTCACCCACACAGTCACACTTACACGCAGACACTAACACACATTTTTACATTTAAAAAAAAAAAAAAAAAAAAACCCTATAGCGTTGGTCCCCCTCCCTGCTCAATTACCTTTGTTTGCAGGGAGGAGGACGTCTCGGATGGGACACTTTATTCTGCCGAATGTCTCATCCGGCGCGCAGCCAGACTCACAGAGCGACGGGGGCAGAGCTTGCACCCGTCGCGCTGTCAGTATGGCCAGGAGGTGCAGTCACCGCAGGCATTTGCTTGTGGGCCGCACCTCCAGGTGGAGGGGCCAGCAGCAGCGCCTCTCCTCCTCACCCCCCGCACGAGCATAAACCTCCGATTCTGGGACTATGTCCCAGATGGGGGAAAGCTCAGCGGTGGAGATTTTTTTTTTTTTTAACAGTGATAGCCCTGGAGTCTTGGGGCTAAAGTATACTTTAGCCCCAGCGTCTCCATTCGGGGCTATGCACTGGAGATTCGGGGCTATAGCCCCAGTAGCCCCCCCCAGCGACGCCTCTGCCTGGCGCCTGGTTATTGTTGTCCCTGCATGGTGCCCTCGCCGCTGGGATCATTTTATTTATCCAGCGGAGTGCGGACGAGCAGTGTGTGCACCGGCTGCACAGTCTTCCTGCTCCATCCCCACATGCACCGTACTATAGTGTCCGAGCGCTGAGTGTGCTAGAAACAACAGCAGGGCACAGACCAGGCTAGAATGAGGTATAGCAGCCAAGAGGGGGGCATATTGATAGATGCACTTTTTTATCGTAAACAACAGCAAAATTGCTGACTTGTAAGTGTATGTGACTGACAGAGTGTGTGTGTGTGTGTGTGTGACTGACTGCATGTGTGTATGTGTGTGTATGACTGTTTATGTGACCCACTGTATGTGTGTGTGACTGACTGTATCCGAATGTATGTGTGCCTGGCTGTGACTGACTGACTGTATGTGTGTCTGTCTGTTACTGACAATATGTGTGTCTCTCTGTGACTGACTGTGTGTATGACTGACTGTATGTCTGCCTGTGACCGACTGTATGTGTGTATCTGTATGTATGTGTGTGTGTGTGTATGTGTCTACCTCCACAGCAATAAAAGTCACAGTAATGTGCAATGTGTGACTATAACAGACTCCACAGCAATAAAACTCATAGTAATGTGCAGTGTGTGAGTGTATCACACACTCATGCTGCACATTACTGTACCACAATACACAATTAGACTCGCAGCACGCAAAAAACTCACATTACTCAAAGTTACACTTATACACAAAAATACACAGCCACAAATACACACACATGCAGCCACACATACACACACATTCACACTTGCACAATCACACATACATACACACTCCCTTACACACACACAACCCCACTTACACACACACACTTGTATGTGAGCAAATTCCCATGATTTCAAAATAACTGAGCATACAAAAATTTGTGTACGTTGCATACAACATTTACCAGTCTCATAATATGCCATAATATAGGGGATATCACCCCCCCACACACAGATACCCTTACATAGACAACCTTACACTCACACACACACACACACCCAGACAACCTTACACACAGACACCCTTATACACACAGATGGCCTTTCCCACACAGACATTCTGCCATGCAGACACGTGTGTAAACCTGCAACTCTCACACGCACATCACAAATATTTATTTTTTAATAAAAAGGGGTCAAACCCTGGGGAGAATAGGCTGAGGTATGAAGGTATGCTCCTTCTACCCTGGGGAGAATAGGCTGAGGTATGAAGGTATGCTCCTTCTACCACACTCATAAAAGAGAGAAATGCAGGGAATTGTATGGGTTTAATTCTATAACCAGGTACATGGGATGTTTAATGCCATGTGTATGGACTTTCATTGCCATCAATATAAAGACTATATATAAAGATAATTCACTTTTATTCATATTGAATGTGATAATCAGGTGTGAAAATAAAAATGGTATGAGCACTGTTTCACACTTGATTATCACATTCAATATGAATAATAGTAATTAATCACATTTTCTCCTAGTAATCTCACTGCTACTCACACACACTCTCTTCCAAACACACTCTGCCACACTCACACACTTACTTTCACACTGCCACTCACATACATACACATGCACACTAATAACTGCCACTCACACCCACTTACACTCTGCCACTCACATACATACACATTAATAACTCTGCCACTCACATTACATACACACTAATAACTGCCACTCACACCCACTTACACTCTGCCACTCACATTAATAACTCTGCCACTCACACTCTGCTACTTACATACATATGCACACTAATAACTCTGCCACTCACACTCTGCTACTTACATACACATGCACACTAATAACTCTGCCACTCACACTCTGCTACTTACATACATATGCACACTAATAACTCTGCCACTCACACTCTGCTACTTACATACACATGCACACTCATAACTCACACTCTGCCAAACACTCACGTGCAAAGCTTGAGGGGGCGGAGTCTGGTGCTGTTCAGCATACAGATTGCAGGAGGCGGGTTCGAACGTGAGGGGGCGGAGCCAAGCAAGAATGGGCGTGGTCAGAGTCTCCATTCGGGGCTATGGAGGGGAGATCCCGGGCTTCAGCCCCAGTAGCCCCCCCCTAGCGACGCCTCTGCTCAAGGGTACACCTCACTAAATATCATTTGTAGATGTAATTTCTTCATATATCACCCCTGCATTAGGTTCATGGTTATTCTGTTACTGTAATTCTTTATATGAAAATTTCCATGAACAAATAGATTATACAAAAAAATAAATGTTATGTTATATAAATTATCGTGAAGCTTTTAGACCCAAATAGATGTCAGATTTAATAATATTTTTATATTATATTATACATACAGTCATTACCAGACATGATCAGCTTCAGAGAATTAACCCCTCTATTATCAGACATGAGCAGTTTCCAACTACTACCGCCTCTATTAGCAGATATGATCAGTTTCAGAGAATTAACCTCTCTATTACTAGATATAAGCAGTGTCCTACTATTAACACCTCTATTAGCAGACATGATCAGCTTCAGAGAATTAACACCTCTATTACCAGACATGAGCAGTTTCCTATTATTAACCCTCCTATTAGCAGATATGATCAGTTTCAGAGAATTAACCTATTACCAGACACGAGCAGGATTTGTGGCCTGTGACTCTCTGTGAGCAGCGCTTTGCTCTATTCTGCCAATCAAGGGTTTAAGACTTGCAGTGAATATCGGCAGAGTGCCACATCACCTGTCTGCCCAACTAGCCTCGGACTCTTGATGCCTCCTGAACTGTAGTGTGCCTGTTGCCATGGCCGTATGGCTCGGCTATGAGAGACACAAGCTCCAACCATGTTCTCAAGGACCACCCAACAGTCCAGATCATAGGGATTACCCAGTTGTGTCTAAGATCTGGAGTGTTGTGTTGAGTACAGGGTAGGAGACCATTGGTATAGACGATGCACTGATAATTGCTCATATCTTTTAAGATTCACAGGCAGAGATAAGTACCGAAGGTAAATAAACAAAACGTAACACATGCGCCGTGCAGCCGGGGTTGGTATGGCATCTGTAACTGTAGATTCTGTATGTTGCTTGTAGACAGAAGCAAGTCAAATACTCAGGCGAGATGTTGAATAATATTTTACTGACAAACAAAACAAAAAGGCCTGCACAGGTCCTACATAGTACATCCTAACATAAAGCGAGTGGTGGAAGCTGCAAAATATCTATGTCAAAGCAACCAGTAACACTGAAATCCACCTCCAGGTAGTGGGCGCCATATTGGAAGGCAACATTTAATTCCAATAAAGTGCTGTCCGGGTTTTTATCAAAAGCTTCGGAAGTGATCTGTTATCATCTCTTTCACAGTAAAAAAAAATAGTACTAAGTTAGCCTTAGATCTAGGGTTAGGATCAGATTTAGTGCTATAGTTAGGAACGGGGGTCAAAAATTCTCTGCAGAAGAAAATGGTTATAAAGAAAATTTTAAAAAAGTACTTGTCCTATAACTGGCTAAAAAAAAAACCCAGAAAAACCATGTAAAACACTGAATATTTCCAGACAAATATTAGAATCTTTTTAGATGTCTTTATCCCTACCACTGTCCTATCAGGGGAGAAGCTCTAGGCATTTGTAAAGTCAATACAGTAACTACTACTTTAGTACCATGAAGAGCAGACTTGTAAAGAATGAGACGGAGCAGAAATGCCTCAATCTGCAGGCAGTAAGAGGATTGTCCTATCATTTCCACCGCCTGTGCAGGTCCTTCGAGTTCATAGGCTTGTATGATCCTCCGACACCTGGGGCAGGGCGGTCAGGTACTGGTAGCTGAGAGCAGCCAGGAGCATGGCACATGACAGGTAAATGGGGGAGAAATTATTATGGGTCACTAACATGCAATTCAGACCCCGGATAGAATCTATTATATGCCGTGTCCTGCCTGACGAGGGGTCTGCCACCGGGATTATCTGATGGATCTGCAAAAAAGATAGCAAAAATAAAACATTTATTTATAACTTTTCTGACTTGAAATATACAGTTGGGTTTATAAATAAAGAGAGACTGGCAGGCAATTGAGAAGGGAATTTCAAACTTTAGGCCAAACTACCCGAGTTGGAAAAATTCTCTCATTCAGCTGCATTGGAGGAAAGCCTCATAACTTTTATTTAGTTTCCATCTCATAGAGAAAAGAGAGCGAGCGAGAGGGGTCATCTCCTCTCCCGCTGGAGTGTGGCATTAGATGCAGTGAACCAATCAGCTGCTGCCAGGTCACAGAGACCCAGCTCTGCAACATGGCTGTCTGGAAGTTTCAAGGATTGTGACGATTGAGAAAGCTCATACCTCTTCCACATACTGGTACATCATGGCTTTCACAGCCTGTATGTTTGTGGCGTCCATCATTAGCGTCACCGCCTGGCCCTTGCGGATTTTCACCACCCCATTAAACACTTGCTGGTTATTGTAACAGGAGGCCAGAGTGGCGATTGCCATCACCTAGAGAGAGAGCAAGGAAATTACTATACATTCTGCAGCCAGCGCTGGCACCGGACCATTACTGGGACTGAACCATTACTGGGAACGAACCATTACAGGGACCCAACCATTACTGGGACCGGACCATTACTGGGACCTAACCATTACTTGGACCGAACCATTACTGAGACCGGACCAGGACTGAACCATTACTGGGACCTAACCATTACTGGGACCTAACCAATACTGAGACCTAACCATTACTGAGACCTAACCATTACTGGGACCTGACCATTACTGGGACCTGACCATTACTGGGACTGTACCATTACTGGGACTGTACCATTACTGGGACCTAACCATTACTGGGACCGACCATTACTGGGACTGAACCATTACTGGGACCTAACCATTACTGTGACCGGACCATTACTGGGACCTAACCATTACTGGGACCGGACCATTACTGGGACCGGACCATTACTGGCATGAGATTGTCTGACTTAGTAACTGGTGTAAGAACATGTAATCAGAGCTTTGTTTTTTCCATATGTTTATGTTGATGGGCAAGTAACAAACATGGCACTTCTCTACCATACCATAAAGGTAATGTCAAACCATTTGACCATAAAGCTCCGTGTATTAAAGGGCCGGTTCCACCCACACAGTCCAAAATAGTGTTTTATAAAACAGTTGCATCATGCAAAGTAAAGGAACAGATCTGTATTATCATTTTTTTTCAACTCTTCGGTCTCCTAAAAATTAAAAAAGTTTAATGCTATTGCTGTTGCTATAACGACAGGCCTGCCTCTCTCTTCAAGCCCCGCCTTTTGGAGGTTGCTAAATTCAGAATCCCCGGTAAAATTATTTTAAATATAAATTTGCTGGAGAAATGTGCGTTGTTTTAAAGTCAAAATAAGCACATGTCACAGGTATTAATCACATGTGCGACATACAGAAAACAGTGGTTCCTGTGGGTTTTTTTTAAAGGAAAGCTCTGGAACATGTAGTAGATTTGACCCCGATTCAATCTGGACTCACCTGGGGGGAATCGGACTCACCTGGGGGGGAATCGGACTCACCTGGGGGGAATCAGACTCACCTGGGGGGAGGGAAATCAGACTCACACAAGCGGGAATTGGACTCACCTGGGGGGGGGGGGGGGGGGGGGAATCGGACTCACCTGGAGGGGGGGGGGGGAAATCGGACTCACCTGGAGGGGGGGGGGGAAATCGGACTCACCTGGGAGGGGGGAATCGGACTCACCTGGGGGGAGGGAAATCAGACTCACCTGGGGGAGGGAAATCAGACTCACCTGGGGGGAGGGAAATCAGACTCACACAAGCGGGAATTGGACTCACCTGGGGGGGGGGGGGGGGGGAATCGGACTCACCTGGGAGGGGGGAATCGGAATCACCTGGTGGAGGGTGGAAATCAGACTGAGGTGGGGGGGGGGGGGGCGGGATCAGACTCATCGGGGTGGGGGGGTTAACTAGACTCATCGGGGTGGGGGGGGTTAACTAGACTCATCTGGGGGGGGGGGGGGAGAATCAGACTCACCTGGGGGGGGAATCAGACTCACCTGGGGGGGGAATCAGACTCACCTGGGAGGGGGGAATCGGAATCACCTGGTGGAGGGTGGAAATCAGACTGAGGTGGGGGGGGGGGGGCGGGATCAGACTCATCGGGGTGGGGGGGGGGAATCAGACTCATCGGGGTGGGGGGGGGGGGAATCAGACTCACCTGGGGGGGGAATCAGACTCACCTGGGGGGGGAATCAGACTCACCTGGGGGGGGAATCAGACTCACCTGGGGGGGGGGGGGAATCAGACTCACCTGGGGGGGGGGGGGGATCAGACTCACCTGGGGGATGGCAAAGAAGTTGAAGACGCTCTGGTTTTTAAGCCGGGACAGGTAGATGAGCACGTCTGGTACGTGATGTAAGGCGTTTGTGATCAGTTCGTTCATGCACTGTACAGCAGGGACAATGTTCAGAGAGCTTCTTCCCGTACTTGCTCCACACCTGATGTACAAACGAGAGAGAGGACTGGCAATGAAAGATGTAATAGATTTATAGCTGTTGCTACAGAAACAGTCCTGCCAAGCTCCCCCTTATTGGAGGTCACTGGATTTAAAGTCCCAGGTGAAATTACTTTCACTGTAAAACTACAGGAGAACTGTAACTTGTTTTAAAGTAAAAATACGTGTATTTCACATATACAGCATACAGAACACAAGCTGCCCCCCACTGCCCCTTTAAGCATTTATACAGTGCTCTCCTGCCAGGTCTTTAGGCCACGCCTACTTTCCAGCTTCACCAATAATCTAACGCTATACGAGATCCCGGAGCTTTGTACTGACCTCTCGTGGCCAGAACTCTCTGCCGTCCAGTTGATCTTCCAGGTAATCCCGGATGATGTTAGTTTTCTGCAGAAAGAGTCCCATGGAATTGGAAAGTCGCGTATCTTGTCCAACAATAGGATCTTCCAGCTCCAATGCAGAGAACAGACGGGACAAACCAATTGCCATCAGTCCAGAAGAATAGTGACAGTACTGCAGATTATATAGAAGAATAATGATACCGTGAGACAGTCACCTAACAGAGCAAAGAGGGCTCAATAAAAGGTCCTTTATTCGTCATCTGTCATTAAAGAATTCCCAGTAAAAGGAGCACAAAAAACTTTGTATATACACATATATAAATGAATTAAAATTAATTTAACCTTTAATTAAGGTTACCTCTGCTGCTCCCATGTAAAATGGAGACACAACAGATGAGCAGGGGGAGCTTCCACTCTGATTGGCTGTGTGTCAGCCTGCCAGCCGACTCGGCTTCAACTGACGAGATAAACCCGCGGAGAAGGGGGCACCCTTTAAAAAAAAAAAAAAGTTTAGTGCCCCTTTAAAATGTCTACTCCTAATACAACATCAAAAAATGTTTTTTTTTGGGCCAACAGCTGACTCTCTATGAAAAGCAGGAGATTAAAACCATGTATGCTCTTAAAATGAAAAGGTTACCAGTGCACTTATGAATTTATAACATTTATGAATCCAGAAAAATGTCAACCGATATTTTTAGCTTGTTTCATTTCAGAGTAATCATCATCAGCCAAAGCATTAAAGAGACTGTCTAGTCCCCAAACTCACTTTTGGTGCAAGATGAAGATCACTGCTTGTATAATGCACAGACTTTTATCCCAGTGTGATGTGATTCAGGAATTCTGCATAAATCACATATTTTATATTTGACTCAAGCTCTTCCCCAGTGATTACTCTGCATGTTTACTACAGGTGCAGCAGCACTGATTATATAGACACTGAGCATATAAGGTTTTGTTTCATTTAGTTGCTGCCTGTGCTGCTGGAATAGAATACATTGTGTGGACTGTGATAGATTTGCTCTTAAACACAGTAGGATCTCTTAACAGTGCAACACATTGTCTGATGACATCACTAGAGAAACATAATATTCCATTTATTTGAATTAAATTATTATCATTGCTTCCTGCAGCAAAAGAAAAAAGGAAATTACTTTTACCCATCTAGTGTGGGCAGTCCTTGTTTCTTGCAAACTGCTGTAATTTCCCAATTTCATCTAGCTGTAAGTATTTTATATTTTAAGACTTAACAAACAAAAACTTAACAAAAATGGAACAGCTATTTATACACCTTTTTACATGCAAAGGATACAGTGTAAATTCTCATTCCTCTTTATCAGTTATGGAACAATACAATAAACAAATGGATTAAGTAATACAGGTATCCATCTTACTTTATCCCACTCCTTCAGAGAGTCCACCTTTTTCTGCACAAACTCCGCCATTCCCAGGCCCATCTTGTGGCAGATATCGGCAATCACCTCCTGGTAAACCATGGCTAGGTTTCTAAACTCCCGAGAGATCTAAAGAAAAAATAAAAAAAATAAATAAAAACAATTCCACAGAACAAGAACATACTTGAAAAACGAGAGAAATCGCAATGTATTTGTTTCCTGACAAAAAAAAAAAACATTTTGAAAAATTAATAAACCAAGTAAGCCCTTAGTAAACCAAGCAAGCAGTCTGGTCAAACAACATAGAAGTAGCTACAACCAAAATAAAACTAATTAACTAGCTCCCTCTCTAAATGGGGGAAAAATAAACCCTCATAATAAAATAAAATGTACTGTTTCTTCAAAAAAATACCGGCCTTGGTACTGTCTTCATAGACTTAACATTGGCATGATGCCAATTTTTTACCGGCCTGCCGGTAAAATACCGGCTAGGTGGCAATTCTAGTGGTAAAAGCAGTCTAGATTCTGCTTGCAGTCCAGTCAGGAGTATACAAGCTTTTGAAAGGACTAAAATCCCCATGTGCAACTAACACCCCCATATGTATTTAGTGGGAGGGGGTTTGTTGACTGCAAGACCCTCATAGACCTACGGGTAAATCAGTTACTAGGTTCAGGCTAGTAATGTAATCTAGTATTTAAACTGGAATGTGAATTAAACAAACAATACAGACCTCACAGCTCCACCACCTCAACCCAAGGCTATACTTTATAAAATCATACGTAGGATCTTAATTTGCCAAACCATTTATGAAGTGTGAATATAAATGTTAAAGAAAAAAAAAATTTCATGTAAAGCAATCAATCCAGATTGTAACAACTGGATAGTGTTCTAGCCAGACTCAAACACTTTGATTAATTTACTGCTGTTTTAACAGACTTCCCGGTGTCTCAGAGTGAATTATATAGGCATGCCGATTCATCTATTAGGTCTGCTATATTTGCTTAAAAGCACAACTGTAGCAAAACATGAAGTTGTGTTTACTTAAAGGATGGCATGAAGTGTAGGTATTTTATATATAGAAATGCTTTAATGAAAGAATACAAATAAAGTACCTTATTGAGCCATTATTAGCCCATATAGCTCTACCAGGAGGCAGCCATTTTGTTTAGAATCTTTGGTCAGATCTTTGTTCATATGAACCAAGGTGAGTGAAGATCTGACCCAAGATTCTAAACAAGATGTCAGCTCCCTGAGAGAACGATATGGAGTAAAGAAGGCTTTATTTGTATTCTTTCATTAAAGAATGTCTTTATAAATAATTTACACTTGATACAATCTTTCAATTAAACACAAGTAATATTGTATTGATACAGTTGTCCATTAATGACCTCCTGAATGTAACGATTGAGTTAAAATCTCAATCAAATAAAAAAGGCTCAATCAAAATGATTACCCAGCATAAAATTTTTTTTTTTTTACCTGGCCTTCTTGTAACAATACCTGCTGAGTAACAAACCCATGTGAAACTGACTGTACTTTTACTTTTTAGGACAGTTTGCTTCCCAATGATTTCAGAAGTATGAGCTCAAATCCTAACATATAGAATAGTGCATATATGCGCTTTACCTTATCGGAGAGGATTCCAAATATATCCTGACACAGTTATTGCTGGACACATCAGCCACAAATGAAAGGAAAAAAAATAGTATATTTGTGTCTAGAAAATCAGCATGATTACCTGTTGCTCTACATGTTTGGCACAGGAGAATGTGGTACAACTGGCTCAGAAGACACAGGTAACATCTATACCTTCCATGCAGTCAAGGAAGGAAGATAGTGTTAGAGGGCATCCATTGCAATGGAGAACAGCCGAGGCCTACATCCCACCAAGGGCATCCATGGCCTGGGAGAACAGCCGAGGCCTACACCCCACCAAGGGCATCCATGGCCTGGGAGAACTACCGAGGCCTACACCCCACCAAGGGCATCCATGGCCTGGGAGAACAGCCGAGGCCTACACCCCACCAAGGGCATCCATGGCCTGGGAGAACAGCCGAGGCCTACACCCCACCAAGGGCATTAATGGCCTGGGAGAACAGCCGAGGCCTACACACCACCAAGGGCATCCATGGCCTGGGAGAAAAGCCGAGGCCTACACCCCACCAAGGTCATCCATGGCCTGGGACAACAGCCGAGGCCTACACCCCACCAAGGGCATCCATGGCCTGGGAGAAAAGCTGAGGCCTACACCCTACTGAGGGTATGTAGACCCTGAAACATGAGCCGAGGCCTATACCCAATGGTGTATTTTGCTTGGGAAAAGAACCCAACCGAGGGTCCTAAAAACCAAAAACAAAAAAAAAGGGAGGAAGAAGTACCCTATCTGTGGTAGGGCAGGGAAATATGGACTATTTGAAGAAATCTTGACTTTTTTGTTCCTGTTCTCTCTCTCTCTCATGGTGTGATTGATGTTATAATTCCTTGTGTCTCTTAGTTTATTACACTATATCGAGAGCTGGTACCTACCGTTGGGAAGTCTTCGAGCACCTGTCTGTCCTTCGCTTTGCTATCTGTGAATTTCCAGTCGGCATCGTATAGGAAGGTGTGGAAGTTGTGTAACATGGGGATTTTTGTCTCTAGGATTATGGTCATGTCGTCTTCCACAGTGTCCAGAGCCCGCAGGACCAGGTAAAAAATACACACGGCATGTCTGAGAAAAACATCAATAAGTCAGATTAACACCGAGTCTATCTAATACCAGTGAGGGAGTGTGAGAAACCCATCAATAAGTCAGATTAACACCGAGTCTATCTAATAGCAGTGAGGGAGTGTGACAAACCCATCAATAAATCAGATTAACACCGAGTCTATCTAATAGCAGTGAGGGAGTGTGAGAAACCCATCAATAAGTCAGATTAACACTGAGTCTATCTAATAGCAGTGAGGGAGTGTGACAAACCCATCAATAAGTCAGATTAACACCGAGTCTATCTAATAGCAGTGAGGGAGTGTGACAAACCCATCAATACGTCAGATTAACACCGAGTCTATCTAATAGCAGTGAGGGAGTGTGACAAACCCATCAATAAGTCAGATTAACACCGAGTCTATCTAATAGCAGTGAGGGAATGTGACAAACCCATCAATAAATCAGATTAACACCGAGTCTATCTAATAGCAGGGAGGGAGTGTGACAAACCCATCAATAAGTCAGATTAACACCGAGTCTATCTAATAGCAGTGAGGGAGTGTGACAAACCCATCAATAAGTCAACAAATTGAAATAGAAAAAGAAGGAAGAATCCGCACTCAGGATCTTTGGTGATAAATCCGTGATGATTTTAATGGCAAAAAATGGTGATAGATATAACAGCAGTAGACGGAGGGAAAAAACATGACGCGTTTCACGTGAACACACGCTTAATCATAAGTTTTTTCCCTCCGTCTACTGCTGTTATATCTATCACCATTTTTTGCCATTAAAATCATCACGGATTTATCACCAAAGATCCTGAGTGCGGATTCTTCCTTCTTTTTCTATTTCAATTTGTTGGTCTTTAAAACGCTGGGTTAGCGTGGGAAGCCGGCACCTGGATCTCACGCACAGCTGAAACACCCTTGCAGTGCTGGAGAGGCACTGTGCGAGGACGGTGGAGCCCGGACCCTCTCCCCTTGTCTTAGGGGTTATCTTTGTCTCATCAATAAGTCAGATTAACACCGAATCTTTCTAATAGCAGTGAGGGAGTGTGACAAACACATCAATAACTCAGATTAACACCGAGTCTATCTAATAGCAGTGAGGGAGTGTGACAAACCCATCAATAAGTCAGATTAACACCGAGTCTATCTAATAGCAGTGAGGGAGTGTGACAAACACATCAATAACTCAGATTAACACAGAGTCTATCTAATAGCAGGGAGGGAGTGTGACAAACCCATCAATAAATCAGATTAACACAGAGTCTATCTAATAGCAGTGAGGGAGTGTGACAAACCCATCAATAAGTCAGATTAACACCGAGTCTATCTAATAGCAGTGAGGGAGTGTGAGAAACCCATCAATAAGTCAGATTAACACTGAGTCTATCTAATAGCAGTGAGGGAGTGTGACAAACCCATCAATAAGTCAGATTAACACCGAGTCTATCTAATAGCAGTGAGGGAGTGTGACAAACCCATCAATACGTCAGATTAACACCGAGTCTATCTAATAGCAGTGAGGGAGTGTGACAAACCCATCAATAAGTCAGATTAACACCGAGTCTATCTAATAGCAGTGAGGGAATGTGACAAACCCATCAATAAATCAGATTAACACCGAGTCTATCTAATAGCAGGGAGGGAGTGTGACAAACCCATCAATAAGTCAGATTAACACCGAGTCTATCTAATAGCAGTGAGGGAGTGTGACAAACCCATCAATAAGTCAACAAATTGAAATAGAAAAAGAAGGAAGAATCCGCACTCAGGATCTTTGGTGATAAATCCGTGATGATTTTAATGGCAAAAAATGGTGATAGATATAACAGCAGTAGACGGAGGGAAAAAACATGACGCGTTTCACGTGAACACACGCTTAATCATAAGTTTTTTCCCTCCGTCTACTGCTGTTATATCTATCACCATTTTTTGCCATTAAAATCATCACGGATTTATCACCAAAGATCCTGAGTGCGGATTCTTCCTTCTTTTTCTATTTCAATTTGTTGGTCTTTAAAACGCTGGGTTAGCGTGGGAAGCCGGCACCTGGATCTCACGCACATCTGAAACACCCTTGCAGTGCTGGAGAGGCACTGTGCGAGGACGGTGGAGCCCGGACCCTCTCCCCTTGTCTTAGGGGTTATCTTTGTCTCATCAATAAGTCAGATTAACACCGAATCTTTCTAATAGCAGTGAGGGAGTGTGACAAACACATCAATAACTCAGATTAACACCGAGTCTATCTAATAGCAGTGAGGGAGTGTGACAAACCCATCAATAAGTCAGATTAACACCGAGTCTATCTAATAGCAGTGAGGGAGTGTGACAAACACATCAATAACTCAGATTAACACAGAGTCTATCTAATAGCAGGGAGGGAGTGTGACAAACCCATCAATAAATCAGATTAACACAGAGTCTATCTAATAGCAGTGAGGGAGTGTGACAAACCCATCAATAAGTCAGATTAACACCGAGTCTATCTAATAGCAGTGAGGGAGTGTGACAAACCCATCAATAAGTCAGATTAACACCGAGTCTATCTAATAGCAGCGAGGGAGTGTGACAAACCCATCAATAAGTCAGATTAACACTAAGTCTATCTAATAGCAGTGAGGGAGTGTGACAAACCCATCAATAAATCAGATTAACACAGAGTCTATCTAATAGCAGTGAGGGAGTGTGACAAACCCATCAATAAGTCAGATTAACACCGAGTCTATCTAATAGCAGTGAGGGAGTGTGACAAACCCATCAATAAGTCAGATTAACACCGAGTCTATCTAATAGCAGTGAGGGAGTGTGACAAACCCATCAATAAGTCAGATTAACACCGAGTCTATCTAATAGCAGTGAGGGAGTGTGACAAACCCATCAATAAGTCAGATTAACACCGAGTCTATCTAATACCAGTGAGGGAGTGTGACAAACCCATCAATAAGTCAGATTAACACCAGGTCTATCTAATAGCAGTGAGGGAGTGTGACAAACCCATCAATAAATCAGATTAACACAGAGTCTATCTAATAGCAGTGAGGGAGTGTGACAAACCCATCAGTAAATCAGATTAACACAGAGTCTATCTAATAGCAGGGAGGGAGTGTGACAAACCCATCAATAAATCAGATTAACACCGAGTCTATCTAATCGCAGTGAGGGAGTGTGAGAAACCCATCAATAAGTCAGATTAACACCAAATCTAATAGCAGTGAGGGAGTGTGACAAATAATGAATCTCTTAAAGGACGACTGTAGCAAAATGTTTTACTTCTATTTCATTGAAATACTGCATTAAGTGTATATGATTTAGAAGTGTAGAAATGCTTCAATGATAGGATACAAATCAAGTACCTTATTTAGCCCTCTTTGCTCCATATCGCGCTATCAGGGGCAGACATGTTCCTTCATCTGAAGCAAAATTCTAAACATGATCGCCCCCGATATAGTGATATTGAGCAAAGAGGGCTCAATAAAAGGTACTTGATTTGTATCATTTCCTTAAAGCATTCAAGAGATTTGAAATTAATGTCAATAATAGAACAATTAATGGGACGGTTGAGTAATTATTCCAACAAAGATGGCAGCCTTACTGACCATTCAGGATTATCATAACCAGTGTCGCATTTCTGCCCATGCCAACATCCTCCCTCATGGCCTGGCGCAGGCCGATAAACTGACTTGAGGCCAATGTCAAGTCTATAAAGCAATAGCATGGCTGGCATTTTATTGAAGAAAATGTGGCATTTGAGGGCACATGGTATAGTAGACCGGGGCAAACTGGTGAAATGTTTTGCTTATGAGTTTAGCGAGGCCTAGCGCAGCACAAAGCCTAAATATACCACAATTAATGTAATGCGGCTACATCATAATAGAAACACACATGAACACAAGCTAGACACAGGCACAGTGATTTGCGCCCGGTACACAGTATTTAGCGTGTTCATAGCGGTTTTGGAAGCAGCATTAGTTATATAGACATTTTTCATTACAAGTTTCGCACCCAGCAGATTACAGTTGCCTTGCTTCTTATATAGTTGAAGGAGTTGGCCCTTTTTTGGGTGCGACTCACAGCCCTGGGGTGAATTCAAAGGAGGTATAATTAGTGGCTAGGAGCTAGTAATTTACTAGTCATAGTTTAGGCTGGAGACAGACAACTGAATAAATAGCTGAAAGTTAAAGAGGGGGGGGGGGGGGGTATGCAAATGATCTCATTTTCAATGCAAACCAAAAAAAGAGCTAATTTTGGGATGTCCATGAATGTATAGCTGTGTGAGGTTTAAAATCTATTTTGGTTTAAACAAATTAGGGGTGTCCCTTTAATAAAGGGAACACATATTCTTATAAATATAAAAAAAAAAAACAAGAAATAAACATATTATGTGAAGATCTGTACACTGCTCTGTGGGCTTGACAAACACTTTCTAGACCGTAGAAGCCAAAGAGACCAAATCAGGAGCCAGCCTAGTAACTTCTAGGAGCCAGGACGGTGGTCCATAATAAACCAAATAAATAAATGTTTCCCTAGCCAGCAGCATGGATTTTAGGAGTCAGTTTCCCTGGCTCCTGGGGATTGTGAAGCCCTGGTGTAAAAGGTTAAAATACATGGCATATAATCAGTCAACAAACAGTTAAGTCTCTTTCCCTCACCTTAATTCTCCGTCCAGGGTCTGGATCACAGCTGCAAAGCTGCGGCTGGTCTCATTCAGGTACCTGTAACAGGTCTGCAGACTGTCGCTCATGGAGTCCTGTTGGGGTAAAGGGACAGGGTGAAACCTGCTGACTGCCAAATGCTGGTGGGTGAAACAGATCTGCACGGTGCGGCCTTCTCTGAGCCCCCATTCCTGGAGCCTGCCCACGGTGCGCAGTGACCGCTGGCTATTGGACCCAGAGAAACTTTCTCCTGATCGAAGCTCAGGGTTCCAGTCTCTTAACACGTATCAGGAGGCCTGGCATTAAAGGCCAACAGCTGGCAAAAAAAAAATGTATATGTTTAAATGAAAGATTCCATCAAATGTATTGTAAAGAGAAATGCTTTAAAGAATAAAAATGTTATTTATAAAAGTCAATTTTGTCAATAAGTGGATGATCTGGCAATTGAGATCACTTTTAGATTTGTTTTAGCCCTCTTTGCTCTATGTAGCTATATCAGGGGTTGAACATGTTTTTATTTAGAAGCTTGGGTCACATGCCACTTCTTCTGACATAAATGAACGATGATCTACATTTGATGCAACAATCTTTCAATTAAGCAAAATAATATTTTTGTTGTACAGTTGTCCTTTAATACTTAGAACAAAAAGCGACATTGTAATGAGGTCAAATATGTATTATTCTTACTATTTAACACCAATGTGATTTTATTCCTCTACTATGTTTATCATAAATCTTTCAGGCATATAAGATGCTCTGATATGATAAAATGTTAATCACCTTTAAATTAAAAAACAATGAATTTGGAGTTGTGCCAAGTACCTCTATTGAATCAGTTTCTTAAACTAGACAGTCATGTACTTGCACAGTTGGGCTCTGGAGCCTTCCACTCCTCTTTCTCTTCTGGTTAGAGCCAGTTTGCGCTTTTCTGGGAAGGGCGTAGTACACGGCGTTGTATAAGATCTTTTGTTTCTTAGCAATTTCTCACAAGGAATATCATTAAATTCTCAGAAAAAAAGAATAGACTGATACATTTCAGAAGAAAGTTCTTTGTTTCTGCACATTCTGACCAAGGAATCAAACCTACAGATATTGGAGCTCTAGATACTCCACTAATCTACAGAAGGCCAGTTTTATTGGTTCTTTAAATCAGCACAACAGTTTTCATCTGTGCCAACATAATTGAAAAATGTTTTGTTAATGTTCAGTTCGCCTTTTGAAATGATAAACTTGGATGGTTTGCCCCTGGAACACAGGAGAGATGGACGCTGATAATGGTTCTCTGTCGGCTATGTAGATAGAAACATACAATGTGTCGGCAGATAAGAACCATTCGTCCATCTAGTCTGCCCAATTTTCTAAATACTTTTATTAGTCCCCAATCTTATATCTAGGATAGCCTTGTGCCTATCCCACGCATGCTTAAACTCCTTCACTGTATTAACCTCTACCACTTCTGCTGGAAGGCTATTCCATACATCCACTAACCTCTCAGTAAAGTAATACTTCCTGATATTACTTTTAAATCGTTGCCCCTCTAATTTTAGACTATGTCCTCTAGTTGTGGTAGTTTTTCATCTTTTTTTTTTTTTAATTAAAGTTTTTTATTGTGTCATGGATCAATACGTACACATCTTATACAAAATGCATGTTACAAACACATGATAAAATGAAAAATAAATTTGTAAAGATGTGACCAAATAAACTGGAACAAATATACTTTTGTGTAATTGTAAACATAAAATATTGAAACAGATTCCAAGACATATTATTTGTGTAGTAAGTGGTAGCTATATCAATACCATAAAAATAAATGAACGTCCTAGGTAATTTAGGGTAAACTCAGGTAGGGCGCAGTCTCCTGTAATTGCCTCTCTTCAGTGAAAAACAAAAAAAAACAAAACAAAAAAAACCCCAAAAGGGCTCTCAGATCCTTGCTACGCATAATAAATCTTTAAACCACCCTTGCTAGTGGTCCCTAGCGCCATGTAGGATAAACTGTCATCCAATACTATATACCGGAACGCAAGAACATATATGCCATATCGGCTTCATACTAATACCAATGAAACATAGTTTTTGATTCAAGTTTAAGAAACTTAAACAGTAAACTCTATAAACAGATAAATCATGGTTGGAGATGATTAAAAAGAAAAAAAAAAGAAAAAAAAATAGGGAGAATAGGGAAAGCTATAAATAGGGAGAATAGGGAAAGTTAAAAAGAAGAGAAAGAGAGGAGAAAGAAAGAAAGAAAAAAAAAAAAGGGGGGGGGGGGGAGGGAAGGGACAGAGTACCCAACAAAGACAGAAGAATAATACGAGTACATAAGAGAAATAAACATATTAGGAATGTATAATCTGAGGGTAAAAGCAGATGGGGGTAGACTGTTGCATCGGCAAAAATAGCGCCGAAAAATCGGGCCTTGGTCTCACAAAAAAGTGAGCCAAATTAAAATGCGCCGTGGCCTCAAGATGAGGAAGGCATGCCCGGGGGGGGGGGGGGGGGGGGGGGGGGGATCGGACGACAGACTGTGAATGGAGCAAACGAATTACATGGGAACAGACTGGGCTGAGATAAAAAGATAGAAAGGGGAGATGTCCAGAACAAGGAACCATTTGAAGGATAAGTCCTCTGATTCAAGAGTCCCGTGTCGCAATGGTGTCTTTGTTATCAAGCGGAGGAAGATCAAGACTTTTCAAAAATTCAGCGATGGAAGCTGGGTCTTCGATCTGGAGTATTTTGTTGTCCCGGTTCACTGTCAGCGAGTGGGGTAACCCCCAGCGGTAACGTATTTCGTGGTTGCGTAGGTGAGCCGTTAAGGGTGACATGGACCTCCTCCATCGGAGGGTCTCCGGGGGCCAGGTCCTCATAAAACTGCAGCACAGCTCCTTCGTAGTTAATAGTCTGCAGCGTACGTGCTGCCCTCAAAATAGCTAATTTATCTGAGAGCGATTGCAGGTGAACAATGACGTCGCGTGAGGCATCTGGAGGCGCTTTGATTGCTTTTTTAATCCTATGGCAATCAACAATTCTCAGATTTCTTGAGTCTACATCAGGTCGTTGATGAATGAAAGCTTTCCTCAGACAGGCAGGAAGGATAGTGGGCCCAATATCCTCCGGCACTCCTCGTACCTCGATATTTAATTGGCGCGATCTGCTCTCCAAGACTGTAAGCTGTCGGTGGAACTGTGCCATCTGTAAGGTAAATTTGGACGTGTGGCTTGCTGCCTCCGATTGAGCCAGTCGGGTCTGGAGCTCCCAAATTTCCAGCTTGTCCACTTTAGTGAAAAGTGTTCAGCTTTAATCACTGTTTGTAGGTCCAAATACAGCTTTTGTATATCTGCCTTCGTCGCTGGGGCTTGCGTCGAGGTCTTAGGATTAGAAGGCTTCGCCTGAGTCTCTCTTTGCATGGGTCCTGAGTCTCCCGAGGAATCCTCAGAATCCGTTTGGACCTGCTGAGAGGGCAATTGCGCCAAACTCGAGGTAGGCTGTAGAGGCCTAAACAGGAACGTCCTGATATCTTGGCTTTTAGGTTTCAGAGAGCTCTCAAACTTTTTTGTTTTTCATCCCATCGCTGAGGAGGGGTGTCAGAATATCGACTGGGTACCAAATCAGCGGGGAATACGACCCAGAAAGCCGGTTTCTGTTCTGTCTCGAGGGAGCCCATATAGAACACGTCTGCTCGTGGCCACAGTTGGAAACGCCCCCAGTTTTTCATCTTTTAAATATACTCTCTTTCTTTACTGTGTTGATTCCCTTTATGTATATAAATGTTTCTATCATATCCCCCCTGTTTCGTGTTTCCTCCAAGCTATACATGTTAAGATGCTTTAACCTTTCCTGGTAAGTGTTATCCTTTAACCCATGAACCAGTTTAGTAGCCCTCTCTCACTCCAAAAGTATCAATATATAGAATAATAGATCTTCCATTAAACAATCAATTGTTTTCAGCTACCATAATAATTGACAACATTATCGTCTGCACTGTATGTCATTCATTTGATGTAATTTTAAAGGGATGAAATTTGCTTTTCTAAGACATTTTTCTAAGTGAACCAAAACTTTAAAAATAGTAGTGTTTTTCACCCCAACACTCCAGGCTTTAAAAATCAAACTTAAAAACAAAAGTAGCAGAGTTGGGAAAATTCTCCCATTCAGGTTTTTTATATTTTTAAATATACCTGAACTAGCTAAACAGTCACACTGAATTACAGTCTCCCCCTCATTAAACCCAGACCTATAGCGCAAGAAGTTATATAATATCATTACCATGTCTGTGCCAAGCGATCCTGGTGGACCAATTCATCCTTTTTCTTGGAGTATGGACACCACACTTGGAGCCAATAAGGCAAATAAATTATTCAATTTAGAACTACAAATCAACAGAGGAGGATACATCACTGGACCATCTATTGAAACAGTTTGAAAAATTGACTTCTAGGGAAACGAAAGCCTGGTGGGAAGTTACCCGCCTGCAGAACTAGGCAGAGTTTAAAAGAATTCCTAGAGGGCTAAGGTCAAATTAGAAACCTGCAAGTGCAATAAATATGGAACAATATACTACCAAATGGAATCAAGCACTGGAGGAATGTTCTTTCAAACTAATTTATATCTTGATTGATTTAAATAATGAGTAACTACAAGAACTAAGAAATGAGATCAGAACAACACAAGAGAAGTTATCAATTTATACCTCGCAACCGAAGTTTTATGAATAGGATAGGAAAATCTCGAACAACAATTTCAAACTACAGGATGAAATTACAGCTAGAAAACAACGGAAATTCCTACGGGATAAGGGAGACTATGAAGAGAACAAGATCTACACCTGGCATACAGAACGGAGAAGCATAAGAATAAAAAATCCATTTTAAAGAAACAGAATAGATCAGTGTCTTTCTCCTCATCCCACCAAACTACGGTAGAGGGTGCATCCTTTTCATCATCCTTCTCTTCCCCAGGCTCTACATCCTCTAAAAAAAGATCTGGAGTATGCCAAAAGCAATACTGTTAACAAATCAAAAAACTCCAGGAGGATCCTCCCAGGAGGACAATACCGACAATCAAGTAGACTGGGAAAGGAAGGAGGCAAGGATGGAACCAGACAGCAGTCCAAAATGTAGACAATGTTCTCAATCTATCCACCCCGAAAACTAACTACAGAGGAAATGACCCTACTATCAAGGAGGACTTTACTTTTCTCCTATGGACAATTTCAATCATTTTGAGACTTTAATTGATTTGAATAAGTTTATGCGAGATATGACAGTTAAAAAAAAAAAAATGACACTTATGGAAGGGAATAGCCTCCCCACAACTTCAAATAGTGAATCCTCTGTAGTGATGACACAGTTCACAGATCATGACAATTCAAATAACAATACATCAAAATATCTTACATTTAGAGACCAATGCCACATCCATGATTTGGAGGGTCTTCAATTAGAACAGTCATATACACTAATCTGCACAAGGATTCCACCTTTAACCCTCTGATGATCAGGGGCAAATTAGAAAAAAAAACATTTTATGAATTGGTATAAAGAGATTTGAACAACTTGGCTAATAGAGCCAAATTTAACCGTAATCTATTAATAATCCACCAGGCCGCCCCATAATTTTGAGCATAGGCTCCTTGGGTGAGGTTCTCTCGCAATGGGTAGATGAACATCTACAACCCCCTGTTACAAATTTAAGGCCATATAAAAGATACTAAACGTCTCTTATCTCATATGAATAAGGTTGCGTGGGAATCTAACTATTCTTGGGGGACCATAGATGTTTCTTCTATATACTCCAGTAACCCCCATAAAGAGGGTGTTGAGGCCACTAGATTTCTTTCTACACAATTATTCAGATTACGTGGAGGATTTACAGGACTTTATATTGGACTGTATGGAATTTCTATGGAATTTCTTCTATGTCACAATTTCTTTTTACTTTTGATGGGCAATACTACCTCCAGAGACGTGGCACCGCCATGGGTGGGAAATTTGCGCCCTCCTATGCTAACATATTTATGGGTAAGTGGGAATGGTGCCACGTCTTTGGAGATAGTAACCCTTATAGGGAACTTATACAATGGTATGGGAGATATATTGACGATCTCCAGCTCATTTGGACTGGCACAGCAGAGCAGTTCACAAAATTTGTAGAACACATCAATCACAATGATTTAAACTTTACTTTCACCTCAGAATATCAAGTGAACAAAATCTGTTTTTTGGACGTTACCCTTATTGGCAACAATTGCAATGGCCAAATAGCAACAAATACATACAGGAAACCCACGGCTGGCAACACCCTACTCTTCGGAGGTAACTGCCACCCAGACCATACTTTTCAGGGCATCCCCATCGGTGAGTTTATCTGTTTACGTAGAAACTGCTCGGCTGATCCAGACTTTGAGTGTCAATCTCTACACCTTAGGGAGAGACTCCGTACAAGGAATTATCCCCACAAATATATAGAGAAGGGTTATCAGATCGCAAAAAAACAAAGACCGTAAAGAACTACTTAGGGACCATAATCAACACATAACAAGAGCAAGATCCATAGGTTCAAACAAAGTCCCACCTTCAGTACTAAATATAGCAAACAATACAAACAAATAACTAAAGTGATAAGAAGACATTTACCGATTCTGAAACTTGATCCCCACTACAATAACATATTGAAGGACGGAATTCATTTCACAGCTCGAAAGTCCAAGTCACTCAGATCCTGGCTGTCACCAAGCCATTACCAAGGCACACAAAGGAGAGATCCAGGATCTGATGGCAATTGGCTCACATGCACAGGCATGTATAAATGTGGAGTCAAGTGTCTCTGCTGCCATTATGTACATCAAAAAAGTCAATATACATCAACGGTTACAGGGAAAACGTTTACAATGAAACAATATATAAACTGTAACACAACATTTGTAGTCTACTTGGAATGTAGAAGTATGTAGGACGAACGATTAGACCATTAAAGAAGACCCGACAACCGAAGGGCAATAACCTTAAATGGGCTCTAAATCACATTTTTAGACACTAATGGTCCTGTGATTTGTCTCTCATTCTCCCTCCTGATCTAGTCAAATCCAATTCAATGCAATTTCATTTCATTTAGCTTTATTTCCAATTTGTTTCCCAAATAACCTTAGATTTTAAAACTATTGAATTTTGAATATTGAACTAGCAATGGAACCCAAATTTGATTAAATATGACTAGACAGAAACCGCATAAATTTTTACTAGCTATTGCTTTAAACAACAAGCATATGACTGATCAGCGGTTTTTAGAGTTTGCTAAGCAGTCACATGCCCAGCCTGATCTCCCCTGTATTCTCCCAAATACTGTTTACAGTTCCTACGGGTATACACCTAAAAAGTCTCCTTCCATTATAGATTAAGTTAATGATTTTAATAAATATAAGCTATATGCACCTTAAATGCTTTAATCACTTTTACAACGTCAGATGATTGTTTAAATATGTTTATGTCACTTTAAATTTTAACTGATTGCACCTAATTTTGCACTTTATAAGGGAGGGTGTAATCCAAAGTGATCAGCCTTGACAAAGCACCCAGAGGGGCGTGAAACGCGTGGGCGACTGTTTGGTTCACCGGGTGGGTGAGCACCTTGGTTATTTTTCATGTGGCTGTAATCCATTCCCTGGATTAAACCACTTGTTACAGCCACAGCATGGTCTGGAGCCTGTGTATTTATTCTACAATTCCTCAAATACATTTCTGTGATATATTTAAATTTATTAACAGTAAAATCATACCATATTGTAAAATATGATAAAGGGGGATGGGTGTGACACATCTGCAATGTAAATATATATACCCGATGCAAAGGTCAACTGCTGGTAACAGGCGGATATTCGAAGCAATATACCTTTACATTTTGATAGTAAGGTCATACCATATTAAAGATTTTATAGACGGTGATGTAATAACTTTGTCAAGTCTAATCATTATGTTATTTATTACTCTATATACATATTATTATCTCCACTGAATATCTGAAGTGTGTGATGGCGTGATTTCAGCGCGGTGATGGCGTGAATTCAGCACAGTGATGGCGTGAATTCAGCGTGGTGATGGCGTGAAATCAGCGCGGTGATGGCTGTGATTTCAGCGCGGTGATGGCGTGATTTCAGCGCGGTGATGGCGTGATTTCAGCGCGGTGATGGCGTGAATTCAGCGCGGTGATGGCGTGAAATCAGCGCGGTGATGGCTGTGATTTCAGCGCGGTGATGGCTGTGATTTCAGCGCGGTGATGGCGTAATTTCAGCGCGGTGATGGCGTAAATTCAGCGCGGTGATGGCGTGATTTCAGCGCGGTGATGGCGTGATTTCAGCGCGGTGATGGCGTGATTTCAGCGCGGTGATGGCGTTATCTCAGTGATGAATACTGTATAACCTTTATTACACCTGTTAAAGTTGTTGGGAAATTTGAGTAAAAGGTTCAGTCGCCGTATTTATCAAGAAAAAAACAGGTGCTATAACAGGGGGGAAAAAGTGTTAAAATAGTAGTATTAACCATGGAAAGTTATGGCAGTTTGTTCCAAATTTGGCACTTTTTAAAAAAAAAACAGGACCTGTTTTGCCTTAATAAATTCGTCCCTCAGTTGCCAGAGTCTATACGTGACAGTTTAACCCTGTATGGAGTGACCGGCTCCCCTAGGACAGTCCCCCGCACTCACCCGCTCCTGTTTGGCCAGTCCCGCCCGGCAGCCGCCCAGCTTGAATCGGAGTAGATTATAGATTTCCTCCGGGTGCCCAAGCGACCTCAGGATATCCATGTCCACTAGTTACCGGGAACCACCTGACCGAGCGACGGGTATAAACCGGGGAGATACCAAGTGACAGCTGCGGCATCCTCACAGACATCTGTGTATACCGGCGGCACCGCCCATAACGCCACAGCGACCAATCACCGAGCCTGTACCACTCCGACAGCCAATCACCGTCATGTTGACAATGGTCAATACCCCTGAGTAAACTACCACGGCGGAGTCTGTAGCTTCAGTTCTGAACTGGCCGCCAAAATGATCACTAGAAAGGCGCTCCCAGCAGAGCTCATTCACATATACGTGACACTGGAGTGTCGGTTTCCTGTTTATTTGCTGAAGGTTACACCATATCAGTATAATCTAACATGATATAGCAGTGTTAAGAGATGTTATGCCAGTATATAGTTATCCAGACAAAAGTGGTGTTAAAGATGAGCTCCTCTATAGCTCAGAAATAGATATGTGTGCCATTTTCCCGCCCATACTGAATTTCACCCAGAGGAATCCTGTTTTTATGGACCTTGAATACATTATAATAATTTTTTCTATGCCAATTGAGTACATTTATTTATGGTCTTGAGTGCCCTTCTATACAGACCCGCTTTTGGGACAGATGCCCTCCTTGGGGTTTGTAGCCCAGGTATTCATACTGAATTTCCGTGCTATTTCTTTCTGCTCATACAATATCCCTGTGCCACTTATCTGCCCATACAGCAGTTCTGTGCCATCTTTGCCACCTAGGAGCATTTCTGTGCTGGCTCTGAGACTTTATCCCGCCCCCCGAATATGAGCGTTGAGGGGGTTTAGTCAGCAGGCCCGCTATCGGGGGGTGACTGGCGATACTGCCGTCCAAGGTCCCGCCAGAAAATTTGTTCCGTAAGGGACCCTAAAATTCCTGGTGGTGGTGTTCTATCAAATATCTCGGGCAAATTCTACTGCACAGGTTGCTGGGATCGCTCCTGAAGACAAATTTGTCTGCTGGGGCAGCTTCTGAGTGCAATATTTTTTTTAGACTAATTCAAATTCGGCACCTTGAATCATGTTGTCTCCCATTACTTTCAGTGGGGATAATTCGGAACTGTTTTTTTCTCCCCAAGTCAAACTGAAAGTTGATGTCCGAAATCGAACTTTACTGAGTAGACCCACATGAATCAAATAAAGTAAATCAGCCACCCCCCCCCCCCCCAAAAAAAAGGTTTCGTTGTCCTTTAATGAGTATGTAGATATAAATGATTGAGACTGTTGTTTTTCTTTTTTATTAATTGTTTCTTTAGTTTTGCTTTCAAACAAGCAAAACAAAACAGGTGAGAGAACGACAAACCAAGGGTTTCGCTGGGTTACAACAGTAACGGCCTCTTGACAGTATACAATGAGTACAATTTATCAACATGACGATTGGTTCAATTGGAAGGTTATCCGCACCAAATCGGTGTCTCAATTCTGTAGGTTGTCTTCTCGTAGATTATAGTGAATTAAAGGACAGAGTTCTTGGAGTGGATGGAATGGTTGTAGACTTCCAGTTTCTAGCCAGTAGGGTTTTTGATGCTATCAGGATCTGGCCGATTGGGCTTTTTTCAGTTTTTGGCAATGCTTTTGGGAATATCTGCAGTAATGCTAATTTCGGAGATTGTTGTAGGTTGACATTAATTGTTTCCAAATATATTTTGGGACATCCTTGCTGCTTTGAAGTAAAGTGTGAAGGAGGGAATCCCCAGCCAACCACATTTATTTGGCATTGTTAACCAGTTTTGGGATATTCTGGAGGGTTTATGCTGGTATATGAGTATTTGGATGTGCAACTGTATTTCCTGCAGTAGGGACAATGGAATGGATATCGTAAGAGTTCTGAAGAGGTATAATAATTTCGGCAGATTCGACATTTTTACAGTCGATATACGTCCCAGCGAGGATAAGTACAGGGTCGACCACTGCGGCAAATCATGTTTGATTTTCTTCCATAGTTTGAGTAAGTTGTGGTCGATTCGTTTATCAGGATCTCTGCTTAGTTGGATGCCCAAAAATTAGGACATAGAATGTGGGGACATTCTTGTCTGGAGCCATTGGTGATATTGAATGGTTTGGATAGGAAACCGGCTAATGTGACTTTTGCAGCAGAGGGGCTCAGTATAAAGCAAAAGTGGCTTTGATGTATTCGGTGGGGAAGTTCAATTTTTCCATGACTGCAGCTAAGAACTTCCAATGAAGGTGATCAAAAGCCTTTTCGGTGTCAATTGCTAGTAGTAGTCTGGGGGTCTTGGTTGTTTTTGCCAAAGAGATGATATAGAGGCTTGTCTGCCTGCCACAAATCCCACCTGGTCATAGTGTATTAGTTGGGGAAGGACATGTTTAATTCTGTTGGCAAGGATTTTTGCGTATAATTTAATGTCCGTATTCAGGAGGGATATGGGACGTAAGTTCGAGCATTGGGTAGCTGGTTTTCCTGGTTTAGGTATTGTGGTTATGTGGTCTGTTAGCATTTATTGGGGGAATTGACCAGATTTGCTGCCAGTTAGGTATGGGGTAAGGATATCCGAGAATGTTTTATAATAGAAATTAGAATAGCCCTCTGGGCCCGGCGCTTTGTAGAGGTGAAAAGAAATGGTATTGCTTTCTTTGCTTCTTGTCTTTTAAGTCTTTTTGCCAGATCCTGATATATTGCTACTTGTGTAGTACGTTTGCTTGAGTCTGTATACCATTAATTGGGTGGTATTCGATTCTTGTTTCACATGGAGTCTTTATGTCTTGTGGGGTTTGGATCAGTTTTATTGATCTGTTCTTCATAGGAGGCAATCAAGATAAGAGTTCAATGGAGGACTGCTTAATGAGCATCCCACAATATGTTTGGGGAAGTGTTGGGTAAGTTATTTGTAGCAAAGTTCTTTGAGAGACGTTCTTTTTTTGAGGATTGAGAACTCTCCACACATCATATATCATGTGTTAATTCAGAGTACCCTGGAGTTATTGGCTGTTGATTAAGATCATTGGTCTGTTTTGTGGAAGGGTGGGATGTCCATCTGTGGTCTCCACATAATATTAAGGAGGTTGTTAAAAAATGTAGGGAGGGCGTGTAGGAACAGGCCCGGATATTTACATGAACTTCTACATCAACAGGGTTGAGGGGGGTCTTGTCTTCCCCCAATTTGTATGTCTACGGATGGAGTTGTAGGCAAAGAAACATTTGTAATTAGGCCTAATAGGCACACTATGGCAATAGGTATCAACCATTACATTTGCTATTAGACAGTTTACGATTTATAGAGAATGAGTGGGTGTTAATGAAAACAGGAAACATATGTCTAGGTATGTTTCAAGAGGTTTCCCATTAATGAGTAACACGTTATTAACTTTTTAGAGGTAACGTACATTGAATTGCTTGCGGTTTTCTGAAGCTTCTGAGATTGTTCCAAAGTTTGAGCTGTGATGTCTTAATACTACTACCATATTTAAAAGTAATATCAGGAAGTATTACTTTACTGAGAGGGTGGTGGATGTAAGGAATAGTCTTCCATCAGATGGACGGAATGGTTCTTATCTGCCGACACATTCGATATTATTAATGTGCCAGGACATGTCCCTCCAAGTTTTCTAAATCTTGCTATCACACTATCAATGTTGACCCCAGTTCGTATTCGGGCCATATTTGATAGTAGATGAAGGGAGGAAGGCCACCAGAACAGGATGTTTTTAGTTCTTTAGATGTTATAAAGGGTATTGGACACACCGTTATAGATGACGCAGAGGAGAAACACTCAAACTTCTCCTGCACATCTGGAAGAATGATGTTATCTTCCTCTGGTTCGCTTGCTGGGAAGGCCACCATAAAGTCATACATATCGCACATATCCTTCATAGATGGTGCATTCAGTGTGAATGGTGGAGTTAATGCACCATCCTCAAGTTGTTTCCAGTCGATGGACTGAAAAAAGGAGTGCGATCTAATAATGGTAGCTTTTTCCAGACGCTGTCTATCGCACTGCAGCAGCAAAGTGCTTATGACAGCCTTGGTGTCATGGCTGACACAGTCTGGAAACGTAAGTATATTATTGAGCACTGCTGACACAAGTACTCTAGTACCATTATTGCTGAAGGGGACCTCTCCTGCTGCCATTTGGAATACGATAATGCCCAGTGCCCACCAATCAATGGCTGCGTTGTAACTTTGGCTTTTCAGCATTTCTGGGGCAATATATCCAGCAGTTCCAAACATCCCTTCAGTTGTTATATCTCCAAACATCTCTGACACGGCAAGACCGAAGTCACAGATCTTAATATGACCCTCACCGGTCAGCAAGATGTTATCAGGTTTGAGGTCCCGATGTACGACCCCCTTACCGTGGAGATATTGCAAGCCACACACAATCTCTGCTGCAATGAATGTTGTGGTTGCAAGTGGAAGCGGGGCCTCCTCGTAGATGTAATTATCCAGAGAGCCTCCGCGGAGGAATTCCATCACATAATACAGATGGCTTGGAGTCTGAAAAGTGGAAAAGCACTGAGTGCAGAAATTGCTCCCCGCTGCAATCTCTAGCACTCGCTTCTCAATCAGTACATCCGTGAAGTCTATTATGGTGGACTTATTCACACTTTTAACTGCAAACCACCGTTTGCTAACCAGGTCGCACGCCAGCTCGACCTTTCCATAACCTCCTTCACCTAGTACCTTATGGAATACCAGTCGATCTAAAGATGTTGGAGCCATGACTGTCAGCGTAGTCATGGCTTTGCTGGTACGTGCTCTCCTGCGACATTGCCTTTTCCTGCATCGTCTCTGCGGCCTGGGTTCTTGTGGTGGCAGCTGGACATCGGTCACGACGGTGCTCGGCGCTTCCTGGCCTCTTCTACGCCTGCACCGGAGACGATTGGCAAATGTCCGCATCCTCTCTGCCAGGTTGTGAAAGAATCGTTGGATTCTTCGTCTGAGAGGAACGCGTTGCACAGGAGTTTTTTCCATGACCGGTTCTTCCCAGCATGTTCGTCTTACGCGAACCTCGGGTTCTTCCTTCCTCCTCAGGTGGTTCAATACCCTTGCCTTCTTTTCTTTGTTGTTACTCATTCTCAAAATAAATCGTATCGCAATCACAAACTAAAATCGCTACCTCGTTGCTTCACAGCTCAAAGGGAACTGATAAATGATTGGCAGCTGGGTCCTTTTATACACTGATTTCATGACATCACAGCCACACCCACCTATTGTGATGCGCTAGGCCACACTTAACTCCATATATGTTCATGCCATAGTCATCTCTAGTTATGTGCTAGGCCCCAACCACCTCCAGGATAGAGATTAAGGGGGATGCTCTTATACAGAGTATAAGGGGATGCTTTTATACAGAGATTAAGGAAAGATGCTCTTATACAGAGATTAAGGACATGTTCTTATTTGTTTTTTTTTATAGAGATTAAAATAATACTCACATGCAGAGATTAAGGAGGTGTTCTTATATAGAGATTATGGGGGATGTTCTTATATAGAGAATAAGGAAATGCTCTAAAGTAATATCAGGAAGTATTACTTTACTGAGAGGGTGGTGGATGTAAGGAATAGTCTTCCATCAGATGGACGGAATGGTTCTTATCTGCCGACACATTCGATATTATTAATGTGCCAGGACATGTCCCTCCAAGTTTTCTAAATCTTGCTATCACACTATCAATGTTGACCCCAGTTCGTATTCGGGCCATATTTGATAGTAGATGAAGGGAGGAAGGCCACCAGAACAGGATGATAGAGAGACTGAGGTGGAGTTCTTATATAGAAATTAAGGAGGTGTTCTTATTTAGAGATTAAGGGGATAGAATGTGGATGATTTCGACTCTTTCAACCAAATTCTCCAACCTTATACTATTGAAGTGAGGCCATTTTCGTCCATTTATTTTCACTTTAATTTTAATTTTTACTTTTATTTCAGGTTATTTTATTTTGTTTAATTTTATGTCATTTCTCTTTTTCTTTTAGTGGTACTTCCCCCTTTTATATTGTGGACATTGTGTGTGGTTTCAAATTTCCAACCATTGCTACTTTTTTGACCTGCTTTGTCTTTGCTTATTAGCAACATGTTTGCACATTATTTAACCATTTGTTTATTCAATTATATGTGTTCCAGTGCTCTTACCTATTGCTACTTTTAGCTATTTAAATCTTATAGCAGGATTCACCAGTACACACTTTTTTACATGTATTTTTTCCTTTTATTGTTGTGATCGTTTGGTGTAATTGTTAAATTGGTACACACATTGTTTAATCAGGGCACTTCATATGGGAGGGTGCTCCAGGGATCAGTATGCCTATGACTAAGCCCCGAAGCGGTACGAAACGCGTCAGGCTACTTGTTTGCCCTATCTAGGGCTGTTTTTTTTTTCTGCACTGTGGATCTATTTTTTATCTGTTGGAGATTTTTCACTTAATAATTATTTTTTTCTCGTTTTCAACAAACTGAGCAGCCCGTTTATGTGTTTTCTCCAATTTCGTCCATTTCTGCATTCATTTTACCATTCAATTCGTATGAATGAACTTATGTTCATTCAATATATAGTATAAGGTTGGGGAATCCGGATGAATTCGAATTTCAACAACTCAATAGCACAAAAGAATGAAATTCGGATGAATTCGACTCTTCCAACCGAATTTTCCAAAAGGTGAATTATTTCTCATTCGTACAAATGAATATAACAAAAATAATGAACAAATTTTATCTGAAACTAATGCAGCAATGGACGAAATTGCCCATCTCTAATACTCACCTCGAGATAATAATGGTGCAGTGCTATGGGTCTGGTATCATGATAATAATGGTGCAGTGCTATGGGTCTGGCAAAATGATGGTTTAACATGCAATGAGGATAATAATGGTGCAGTGCTATGGGTCTGGCATAATGATGGTTTAACATGCAGTGAGGATAATAATGGTGCGGTGCTATGGGTCTGGCAAAATTATGGTTTAACATGCAGTGAGGATAATAATGGTGCAGTGCTATGGGTCTGGCATAATGATGGTTTAACATGCAGTGAGGATAATAATGGTGCAGTGCTATGGGTCTGGTATAATGATGGTTTAACATGCAGTGAGGATAATAATGGTGCAGTGCTATGGGTCTGGTATAATGATGGTTTTACATGCAGGGAGGATAATAATGGTGCAGTGCTATGGGTCTGGTATTATGATGGTTTAACATGCAGGAAGGATAATAATGGTTCGGTGCTATGGGTCTGTTATAATGATGGTATAACATGCAGTGAGGATAATAATGGTGCGGTGCTATGGGTCTGTTATAATGATGGTTTAACACGCAGTGATGATAATAATGGAGCAGAGCTATGGCTCTGCATTAGAAACGCCCCTCTATTTAGCTTTAAACTGGGAAAAAAATGGCAGTTTACGATCCCCAAACCCCCGGCGGTAACAGAAAAGGTATCTTACCTTACAGAACTCACATATAGCCCCTGCTCTGTTTTATACCGAGGCTTGCTCTGTGTTATACTGAGGCTTGCTCTGTCTTATATCAAGATGTGCTCTATATTTTACAGAGGCTTGCTCTGTCTTATACTGAGGCTTGCTCTGTCTTATACTGAGGCTTGCTCTGTCTTATATCAAGATGTGCTCTATATTTTACAGAGGCTTGCTCTGTCTTATACTGAGGCTTGCTCTGTCTTATACTGAAGCTTGCTCTGTCTTATACTGAGGCTTGCTCTGTCTTTTCTATCATTTGGCTCGGTTCTGCCTCTGTACTAAAAATTAAACTGAAAATAGAAATATGTCCCCCTCCCAACACCGTTTGTACCACTAGTATTTAAAGGACAAATAGATTTTTGTTCTTTGTTTTTCAACACTCATAATTGAGTCAATAATTTACTTAATTAAACGTATTTATTTTGGGGCTGTACTTTTTTTATACTTTATTTGCTTGATAGAGTCCCCAGCCCCAACCTATTTTAATTTCTGACCCCTTGGCTCAGTTGTGTCGCTGACACACATAAACCAAGGGCCCGAATGTGGCATCCGAATTGCATTTCTGACACAGTCCAGTTCAGATGTAACATTCATAGAGTCCCTAGCAGGGGCTGGGGACTCAATGAATGAAAAGAAGTGGAACGTAAGTCCCCCCCAAATAAATAAGTTCACTTAAGTTAATTATTATTGTTTAAAAACACTAAGTAAAAAGAAAAATGACTAATTTCCGGAGACATCGGGAGCAGATCGGGAATCGCTGATACCTGCCAAAACAGAAAGGCCTCTAAGCATGTTAGAATCGAAAAGTAATATGTGAACAGATGCAGCAAACACTAGTGTGGCTTCCCCAAAAACAACACAGTAAATGCGATTGTAAAGTGATAAAGTGTTGCGCAAAAAAAGCACGAATAATAATAATAAACAGTGACACAAAAAAAAAAAGGTGAAAGTGAAAAATAAATAATATGTATACTTATCCTAAATAACAGACAAACTCATAAGCAGGATATATGTAAAAGAAAAAAAAAGACACAAAAGGGAATCCAATGGTGTAGTACATAAAACAATTGAAGATGTATAAAAAAACGTGACCCCCAATGGAATTACACTCACGTGGTCCAGAGCCTGATAAAGTGTAATCGGCAGAAGGACTAAAAGTTCTATGATCCGTACTGGCAGGAATAGATGGTGAATCAGTCTCCCATAAGCGATGAGATCTCAAGTATGGAATTTATCTCAGGAGGAAACACATATAGGAACCAGACATAGTGAAGTAAATAGCAATAAGGAGTATTTATTGGCCCCTTGCAAATCTGAGGCTTACATTAAGACAATAAAATAAATGAGCATAAAATCACCAGTCCCGAGGTGCAGGGTGATGAGTCCGCTTGTGCAGAAAAAACGTGGATAAAATCTGCAGAGAAGCAGCAAGACGGGAGACAACAGCTGCCAGGGGTACCAGATTTTTAGTGGCAGTCCCCAGGTGTGTCCAACGGGTGACTAGTGGTTCTAACAGTGGTGTGTCTATCTGACTCCGCTGCCCATATTCTCAGTTGCGTACAATATATATTGCTAGATAGAACTGCCCCTTTAAGGATAGCCTCTGCATTAGAAACTCCCCTCCATTTAGCTTTAAACTGTGACAAAAATGGCTGTTTGAGATCCCCAAACCCCCTGCTCTGTCTTATATCAAGGCTTGCTCTGTCTTATACTGAGGCTTGCTCTATCTAATACTGAGGCTTGCTCTGTCTTGTATCGAGGCTTGCTCTGTCTTGTATCGAGGCTTGCTCTGTCTTGTATCGAGGCTTGCTCTGTCTTATATCAAGGCTTGCTCTGTCTTATATCAAGGCTTGCTCTGTCTTATACTGAGGCTTGCTCTATCTTATACTGAGGCTTGCTCTGTCTTATATCAAGGCTTGCTCTGTCTTATACTGAGGCTTGCTCTATCTTATACTGAGGCTTGCTCTGTCTTATATCAAGGCTTGCTCTGTCTTATATCAAGGCTTGCTCTGTCTTGTATCGAGGCTTGCTCTGTCTTATATCAAGGCTTGCTCTGTCTTGTATCGAGGCTTGCTCTGTCTTATACTGAGGCTTGCTCTGTCTTATACTGAGGCTTGCTCTGTCTTATACTGAGGCTTACTATGTCTTATATCAAGGCTTGCTCTGTCTTATACCGTGGCTTGCAGGGGCTCCTGCTCTCACTAGGACTGGTGCTTAGGAGAGGGGCTTACATGTTTTTTTTGTTGTTGGTTTTTTTTTTGCCAGCGTGATTTTTTTTTATTTGAAGAACAGGTTATTATTTTACTTGAGGGTGGCCCTTGAAAAACATTTTATATGAGGGGCTCCCGTTGGGTGTCAGGTCGGTAGGCAGTCATTTTCACAGGGGTTTTTTTTTAAGGTGCATCGTCCAACTCTACAAGTAAGTGAGGTAGGTAGGTAATTTATTTAACTACGTATTTTTATCAGGTCTGGGGCATTTTGACAGCTCCCAGACCCTTAGAGTTTGGTGCAGTCATCCCAAATCTGCCACAAAAATGCCCCATGAGAGGGTATAGAAAAAATGGTGATACAAGCCTCTATCCTCACTGGAGAACAACAAACACATTAAACCTGGCCAGGTATTATTTACTGTTCAAACCTAGGGCCAAAAAAGCTAGTAACACTGTTACTGTTAATTTATCTAATTAAATGTACATTTCTATACATCCATTCTTTATGAAGAGGATTTACATACATACATATATACATTTTATAATTATTTAAGTTTAATATATATGGGAAAAAAGGCAGGAGGTTATAAAGTGAAAAAAGAAATTGTGACACTAACCCAAATTTAAATAAAATAAAACAGTGCAATAAACAGTGAAAAAATAATAATAAATATACTCCTCCTCTGGTACTGCAGCACCCACTTAAGTGCTCCTCGGGCACTTGATACAGCAGAAAGACAAACAAAATAGAGGCGCATGTACCGGGAAGAGAAAACAGAAAAAATATAATAGTGCAATACAGTATATTCAGTTGGATGTATTACGAAATGCTGAGGGGGTACACTCACAAACGAGCAATAAATTCAGGCTCAGATCAAGAGGTGTGTTGGGGAGGGTGGGTCCCTCTCTCCGGTCCCGATCACGTGATCGCGCATAGTCTGGACGCATAGTGGGTTTCTCCTCCTCCCACTTGCGTCACAGACCAGTGCCCTGTTCATTATTTTTTTTTACATGTGATAACGTTAATGAGCCCTATGGAGCCCTTTTAAGGCACCCTTTTACGTACAAACTTTCAGTACTTGATTGCACATTTGCACACAAGCAGCTATCTGTAATACCCTCACACTGCACATTACTGTGAGTTTTCTTGCTGTGGAACACAATTTTCTTTGTTGGTTTTATGCTTTTTTTTATTGTGGTTTGAGTCTGTGAAACATCCACTACATCACATTACCGTGAGTTGTATTGCCTGGAGTTCTGTGATACACTCACACACTGTGTATTACTGTGAGTAGTATTGCTGTGGAGTTCTGTGATACACTCGCACACTACACATCACAGTGAGTTTTACTGCCGTGGTGAGTCACTCACATACTGCACATTACTGTGAGGTATATTGCTGTGGAGTTGGTGATAAACTCACACACTGTATATTACAGTGAGCTTTATTGCTGTGGAGCATTGTGATATACTCAAAATGCACATTACTGTGAGTTTTATTGCTGTGGAGTCTGTGATAAACTTACACAGTATACAGTACTGTGAGATTTTTTTTTGCTGTGGAGTCTGTGATACACTCACACACTGCACATTACTGTGAGCTTTATTGCTGTGGAGTCTGGGATACACTCACACACTGTGTATTACTTTGAGGTTGTTTGCTGTGGATCTCTGTGATATACTCACACACTGCACATTACTGTGAGCTTTATTGTTGTGGATCTCTGTGATACACTCACACACTGCACATTACTGTGAGCTTTATTGCTGTGGAGTCTGGGATACACTCACACACTGTGTATTACTTTGAGGTTGTTTGCTGTGGATCTCTGTGATATACTCACACACTGCACATTACTGTGAGCTTTATTGTTGTGGATCTCTGTGATACACTCACACACTGCACATTACTGTGAGCTTTATTATTGTGGATCTCTGTGATACACTCACATGCTGCACATTACTGTGAGTTATACTGCTGTGGAGTCTGTGATACACTAACACACTGTACATTAATGTGAGTTGTTTTGATGTGGAGTCTGTGATACACTTACACCGCACATTACTGTGAGTTTTATTGCTGTGGAGTCTGTGATACACTAACACACTGCACATTACTGTGAGTTTTATTGCAGTGGAGTCTGTGATACACTTACACTGCACATTACTGTCAGTTTTATTTCCTGAAGTTCTGTGATAAACTCACACACTGTGTATTACTGTGAGTTTTATTGCTGTGGAGCTCTGTGATACATCCACACACAGCACATTGCTGTGCGCTTTATTGCTATGGAGCTCAGTGATACACTCACACACTGCACATCACTGCGAGTTTTATTGCCGTGGTGAGTCACTCACATACTTCACATTACTGTGAGGTATATTGCTGGGGAGTTGGTGATAAACTCACACACTGTATATTACTCTGAGCTTTATTGCTGTGGAGCATTGTGATATACTCAAAATGCACAGTACTGTGAGTTTTATTGCTGTGGAGTCTGTGATAAACTTACACACTGCACATTACTGTGAGTTTTATTGCTGTGGAGTCTGTGATACACACACACTGCACATTATTGGGAGTGTTATTGCTGTGGAGTCTGTGATACACTCACACACTGCACATTACTGTGTTTTTTATTGCTGTGGAGTCTGTGATACACGCACACATTGCACATTACTGTGTGTTTTATTGCTGTGGAGTCTGTGATACACTCACACATTGCACATTACTGTGTGTTTTATTGCTGTGGAGTCTGTGATATACTCACAAATTGCACATTACTGTGTGTTTTATTGCTGTGGAGCTCTGTGATACACTCACACATTGCACATTACTGTGTGTTTTATTGCTGTGGAGCTCTGTGATACACTCACACACTGCACATTACTGTGTCCCCCACCCCCTCCTCCCTAGTACTTACATGCATCTGCTCCGTGTCCCCAGCCGGATGTCTCCAGAAGTGCGCCTGTACGAGGGACACACACCACCTCACGCCCCCTCCGGATCAGCTGCGGTGACACGTAAAGTATAAGCATCTTACTGATTATTCTTACATACTAGCATAGCAAGCAATTGGTAAAATTTATATCAGTGACATGCTACGCTAGTAAGTGGAAGTCACACACGGGGGACAGAGGGGGTCTTCTTGATGGAAGTTGTGATCGGCACCTTAGGCTCCCGTGTGTCCCCCGTGTGTGCAAAAACTGTACATATTTGTGTTGGAAACATATAATGGAATGTACACAAAAACCTGAAGAGTCTGTATAATAAGGTTACAATTTATGTCGCTGAACTATGCAAAGAATAAATAATAATCAATAAGTGATGACTATAAATTAGAGTGTACTGTCCCTTTAAGTGACGTGTGTTTTTAAGTCTACATGTGTTTTTAGTATTCCTGTGATTGGTCTTCGGATCCCGTCTTGTAAGTGTAACTGTTTTAGCGCATTAAATCTTTTTTTATACAGTACACATTATTTTTGGCTTCTTTTATTTTCAGATCTATACTTCAGAGCAAGACATTTTTTTCCGGATATAAAGATGTGTTGATTGATTTTATTTAACATGTTCAAGACCTTGTTTCTGGAATTTATTCATTATTACACCAGTCTTTGCAAATGTTAATTTACTGCTCTTGCTACATTTGATATTTTGCCACATTTTGTTTCAACACTTATCATTGGTTTTATTGCACTATTTCATTCATCCTTTTCCCCTTTTGTCTGCATTATATGTGTTATTTGCTTGCTTATTATTATTTTTTTTTCCTTTCTTTAGAAATTTATTGTTGTTCACTATATATCATTTTTTTCATTTAAGACATTTATTTGTTTTTTGTATTCAATTTATTGATATGTGATTTGTGTGCTATTTGCCAATTTTTATTTTTTATTCACATTAGATATTTCTATCCATTTTTCTTTGGAACATATTAGTTCTGCATATTTATTTATTCATTTACTGTTTCAATATATATCTATATATATCTATTCATTTATTCACTTATCTCTATTTACTTACCGCTCTTTATTAACTTTTGTTAGCTTGGGAGTGTATTTGTGTGTCCATTGGGCTAGTCCCTGTTGTTCACTTTCCTTTTTTCTGTAGATATAAGCTGGACATCACTGGACTTTGCCGTAGACTTTTGATAACTGGCTTTGCCATACCTGTGGCTGGCAGACTATATGTTTCTTGCTGGAGTTTGATACACCTGTGGCTGATAGACTGTAGGTTATTAGCTGGATTTTGACTAGTCTGTGGCTGGCAGACTGAAGGTTATTAGCTGGATTTTGACAAGTCTGTGCCTGGCAGACTGTAGGTTATTATCTGGATGTTGATACACCTGTGGCTGGCACACTGTATGTTTCTTGCTGGAGTTTGATAAACCTGTGGCTGGCAGACTGCAGGTTATTAGCTGGTTTTTGACAAGTTGGTGGCTGACAGACTGCAGGTTATTAGCTGGTTTTTGACAAGTCGTGGCTGGCAGACTGTAGGTTATTAGCTGGATATTGACATGTATGTGACTGGCAGACTGTAGGTTATTAGCTGGTTTTTGACACACGTGGCTGGCAGACTGTAGGTTATTAGCTGGTTTTTGACAAGTCGGTGGCTGGCAGACTGTAGGTTATTAGCTGGATTTTGACAAGTCTGTGGCTGGCAGACTGTAGGTTATTAGCTGGATATTGACATGTATGTGACTGGCAGACTGTAGGTTATTAGCTGGTTTTTGACACACGTGGCTGGCAGACTGTAGGTTATTAGCTGGTTTTTGACAAGTCGGTGGCTGGCAGACTGTAGGTTATTAGCTGGATTTTGACAAGTCTGTGGCTGGCAGACTGTAGGTTATTAGCTGGATATTGACATGTATGTGACTGGCAGACTGTAGGTTATTAACTGGATGTTCACAAGTCTGTGGATGGCATATTGTAGGTTATTAACTGCGTTTTATCATACCTGTGGCTGGCAGACAGTATGTAATTAGCTATTATTTTCATCCACCTGTTGCTGGCAGACTTTAGGTTATTAGCTGGATTTTGACAAGTCTGTGTCTGGCAGACTGTAGGTTATTAACTGGATTTTGACACACGTGGCTGGCAGACTGTAGGTTATTAACTGGATTTTGACATGTATGTGACTGGCAGACTGTAGGTTATTAACTGGATGTTGACAAGTCTGTTGCTGGCAGACTGTCGGTTATTGACTGGATGTTAATAAGTCTGTGGATGGCAGATTGTAGGTTATTAACTGCTTTTTACCATACCTGTGGCTGGCAGACTGGATGTTATTAGCTGGTATTCTGACACACCTGTGGCTGGCAGACTGTAGTTTATTAGCTGATATTTTGACACACCTGTGGCTGGCAGACTGTAGTTTATTAGTTGATATTTTGACACACCTGTGGCTGGCAGACTGTAGGTTATTAGCTAGATTTTGACACACCTGTGGCTGGCAGACTGTAGGTTATTAGCTGATATTTTGACACACCTGTGGCTGGCAGACTATAGGTTATTAGCTGGATTGTGATACACCTGTAACCGGCAGACAGTAGGTTATTAGCAGGGTTTTGATACGCCTGTGGTTGGCTGACTGCTTATTAACTGCATTTTACAATATCTGTTGTTGGCAGATTGTAGGTTATCAGCTGGATTTTGAGAAGTCTGTGGCTGATGGACTGTAGGTTATTAACTGTTTTTTTTTTGTTTGTTTTTTTACCATACCTATGACTGGCAGACAGTATGTAATTCAGGGCTTGACAAATGTATCTGAGGTTTAGGAGCCAGCTAAAATATCTAGGAGCCAGACAACCGCACATAAACACACGCAGTCACAGAGAGACACACATAGTCAATCAGTCACATATATACACACACACAGACACATAGTCCATCACATATACATACAGAATAAAGGATAATTTATTCTAATTTGGAGTACCAGGGTGAAAATTCTCTCCGTGCACCCTACACTTCTGAGTGAGAAACCAGCTACACCTTGTTTTAATACATATACATACACACATACACATCCATATACAAGGCAGCAGGTTTTTTTTTTTTTAAAGTCAGACACATATATACACACACACAAACACATCCAGTCAGGCACATATATACACACAAACACATCCAGTCAGACACATATACACACAAACACATCCAATCAGACACATATACACACACAAACACATCCAGTCAGACACATATACACACACAAACACATCCAGTCAGACACATATATACACACAGACACATCCAGTCAGACACATATACACACACACACACAAACACATCCTGTCAGACCCATATACACACACACACAAACACATCCAGTCAGACACATATACACACACACACACACAAACACATCCAGTCAGACACATATACACACAAACACATCTAGACACATAAATACACACAAACACATCCAGACACATATATACACACACAAACACATCTAGACACATATATACACACACAAACACATCTAAACACATATATATACACACACACACATACACATCCAGTCAGACACATATATACACACAAACACATCTAGACACATATATATATACACATACGCATCCAGTCAGACACATATATACACACAAACACATCCAGTCACACACATATATACAAACACATACAAGGCAGCAGGTTTTTTGTTTGTTTTTTAAAGTCAGACCCATATATATATACACACACATACACATCCAGTCACACACATACACATCCAGTCACACACATATATACACACACAAAGCAGCAGGGTTATTTTTTTAAAGGAAAAAAAAAAGCTCACATATCAATGTCCCCTCTCCCTGCTATAACACATCAATGCGGGGGGGGGGGGGGCGGGGGGGGTTGGTGCGTGCTTTCCAGCCTCAATGCAGTGGGGGGGGGGGGGGGCGGACGCCGTAAATGATCAGCACTATATCGGTGCGCGTGGGGGCGGAGCAGGAAGTCTGTGCAGCCGGTGCACTCACTCTGCTCCCTCGCGCACCGCTAGATAAAAGAGAAGAGAAAAACCTATCCTACTGCCAAGGCACCATGCGGGGCTCACGATACCCGGGCGCCAGGTCTGATTTCCTGGTCGCCATGGCGACCTGGCGCCCAGGGTTTGTCGAGCCCTGATGTAATTAGCTGGTATTTTAAAACACCTGTGGTTGGCAGACTATGTTTCGTGCTGTAGTTTGACATACCTGTGGTTGGCTATTACCAAATTGCTCTTTATATATAAACCCCTATTTGCTTTCATATCTTTCTTATCTATAAATGATATACTCTTCAGATGTGCCTTTGAAAGTATGGTTTCCCTTTTAAGAGCAAGAAAATAATGATGCTGCAATGCTATGGGGGCAGGTATGTAATTATTTTCAGGGTTAGTTTTTGTCACAAAGTGAATTCTGACAGCCTGCCTGACAGGGGTTCTTGGAGGGGCCTGAGGGCCAAACACCTCCCTGTAGATTATGGACCCTGGCTTATGTACCATAACTCTATACGTTAAAATTGTTAGTTAGTTATATTCTGTTAGTGTATTGGTTTATGTGTAATGTTTAATTCTGTGAGTAGACCACTCTGAAGGTTTATAATGTGACAGTGACTCCAATAGTTTACTCCAACATCCATTGTTCTGTATTAACTGGATTAACTGTTAAACTGATTATGTTGTGTACATTACTGTGTGTATTGTAATTAGGTCTACTCACTATGTTAATTCCTATTTGGTTTGCAGTCTGAATGTCTAATGTTTTCCAATCCCCAGTTAGTTGGAGAACTATGTTTAGTTCCATCCCCCCCCCCATTATATACTAATGTCTGTGATGTCATGTGTATGTCTTTTTATAAGTCTGTGTTGTTGCACAAATAAAGAGAGTTGTTCAATCTTGCTGTACCTAACTGCTAGATGTCCTGTCTATTTGGGTACAAAGAGCAAGGGTCCAGGAAAGACTTGCTGGGTGAATGCTGAGCTGTAATCCGGGGGCTAGAAGGTGACTCCCTACAACGGGCAGAGGGTCTACTACGTCAAGTAGACGGTCCGTTACATTGGTGGCAGCAGTGGGATCCTCCTTGCAAGAGCCCAGTGGATAAGCAGCAGAGCACTAGCAAGGGATAGCAGTCGGCATGATGGCCGTGGATTATAAATATTGCAAAACTGGCTTGTTGACCAGGGAGTACCAGGATGGTACTGCAGCCCCCTTGGCTGTTAACTACAAATTGATGACCGGTCCAGTCCTGCAGGATGAGATGTTACAGCGAGCTTGCAGCCGCATGAATCTGTGGATGAACACTCTCATACGGGACCAGGAGAACCGGGGAAAGGTCCTCCCCAGCTCCCAGGTATGTGAGCCTGCTGAGTGATTGAATGCCATACCTGGGTGAGAAGCCCCAAAAAGACTGGGTGGCTGAGTTAAGGGAACTTGTCCATGCTGAGATGGTCCTGGATTGTGGATACCGGGCTTTATGGTGGTATGCCACACAGCTATACCCTGAGTTGGAGGATGACACTCCCACAGAGGGCTATGATTTTGGTGGCCCTGGATTGTTATTGGAAAATCTCCAGCTGGATCCGGGCTTCGGGAGTGATACAGAGTACCGGTGGGAAGAACTCCGGGAGTTAGGGAGGCAAATATTCCCACTGTGCCCAAACTGGAGGCTGATCTGGACTATTTGGTGACCCAAAAAGAGGAGCTGGAGAAGGCATACATACAGCTACTCCACCACATACAGCCCCCTGCCTATGAGACTGTGAGTATCAGTGCTGCTCCTCCCCCAGCAGATGCACTGACACAAGAACTGTGCCCCTTTACCCTCGTGGATGACCTAGTGGAAAAGCTGGCATACGGGCAGATTGCCGCTGGCTCCTGCCTGCCCCTACCCCAGACCTGTGTCCCATTTCCCCTGTGGAGGCCCCGGCTGACATCACGTCCCCAGACCCGTTACCCCTGCCACCCCTTGAATGCCCAGTTGAACTGCTGGCACCGTTCCCCAAAACCAAACAGGACCTGCCCTCCTTGTGCCCACCTCCACCTGGGTTCAAGGAGCCCTATTGGAATGCAATCCCTGGTTTTTACCCGCTCTATGTCCCAGCAGAAGAGCTGGCAATGGGGCAGAGTGCTGCTGGCCTCGGTCCACCCCTGCCGCTTGGGGAGTTTGTGTACCTGGCAGAGGTGCCAGCATCTGAGCAGAGTGCAATTGGCCTCTGCCCACTGCATCCCATGGATTTAACCCCTTTACCTTTTGAAAATGACCCAGGAGGGGTGGATGGGACATCGGTCTCCACACCCGGGTCTCCTGAATGTTTGGCAGCTAGCAGTGTTCCCCAACTCCTTTGCATGGGTACCACAGTCACCTTGTCCTGTTCCCTGCAGTATACCCCTGAAACTGTGCCTTGCCGGGATGTTATCTCCCCAGCAGAAGTGCTGGCATCAGTGTCCCCAGGGACTAAATGGGATACCCCCATAGTATCAAGCCCAGCTAACCCTGCCACCCTATATGCTCCCCAGCGGCTGAAAGGATTTCTGGGAGAAGGAACATTTGGCCTTTCTCCCCAGCGGCAGATGCATGTTTCGGGAGAGGTGGAGGTTGGTTGGGTAAGTGCTATTTTTGAACAAACAAAGTGTGGGGACTGTAAACTAGTGAATGGCCATGGGGAGACCTCTATACAGACTTAGGAGTCACCCCGTCTGGGGTCTCCTCCGGTGTCAGTCTCCCCCCGAAAAAGGAGATATGTCACAAAGTGAATTCTGACAGCCTGCCTGACAGGGGTTCTTGGAGGGGCCTGAGGGCCAAACACCTCCCTGTAGATTATGGACCCTGGCTTATGTACCATAACTCTATACGTTAAAATTGTTAGTTAGTTATATTCTGTTAGTGTATTAGTTTATGTGTAACGTTTAATTCTGTGAGTAGACCACTCTGAAGGTTTATAATGTGACAGTGACTCCAATAGTTTACTCCAACATCCATTGTTCTGGATTAACTGGTAAACTGATTATGTTGTGTACATTACTGTGTGTATTGTAATTAGGTCTACTCACTCTATGTTAATTCCTATTTGGTTTGCAGTCTGAATGTCTAATGTTTTCCAAGCCCCAGTTAGTTGGAGAACTATGTTTAGTTCCATCCCCCCCCCATTATATACTAATGTCTGTGATGTCATGTGTATGTCTTTATATAAGTCTGTGTTGTTACACAAATAAAAGAGTTGTTCAATCTTGCTGTACCTAACTGCTAGATGTCCTGTCTATTTGGGTACAAAGAGCAAGGGTCCAGGAAAGACTTGCTGGGTGAATGCTGAGCTGTAAGTGGGGGCTAAGGAGGTGATTTCCCACAACGGACAGAGGGTCTACTTCGTCCGATAGACGGTCCGTTACAGTTTTTATTTCCAGTCCGGCTGAGATTGCTCTGAGGCCGGAAAGACAGGTCCCGCTTTGAGGTTGAACTGGTAGGTGCCACTGAGTCCAGACTACCCAGGACACTGGTTGGAAGCCCTCTAACAGGGCAGAAGCTGGACAAAATAGGTTGGCTAACGAGGCACAACTGACGAAGTTTTTTCCACTTTCAGTGCTCAAGCCGTATTGTAACGATGCTTCCGTGTGGAAGCATCGTACAATGCTAAAAAAAAATGCCCGTCGGCACAGAGCCTTTAAAACGACGGGCATTAAAAACGAGCATAGGAAGCGAAATTTTCGCTTCCTATGCTCAGAAAGTGTTCCTGATTGCCTCGACTTGCATTGTATGATGCTTCCACACGGAACACAAAAAAAAAATGCACGATCTTGGTCACTGACTGACCAAGATGGCGCTGCCCTTCTAAGGGCAAGAGCACAGGAGGCATGAAGTACCTGCTTCCTGTGCTCTCTGGCTGTCACACGATTGCCTCTTCACAGAGGCAATCAGTGACTGCCAGGCACACTGACAGGCAGTGGGGATGCTCTGCTGAACATCCCCACTGACTGGTCAGATCAATATTAACTCTATATTGATCTGACCAGTTATGATCTGCCTCCCTCTCCTCACATTTTTTTTAGTGAGGGAGAGAGACAGATCAAAGTTCTAAAAGTAAGTAAAAGTAAAAAAAAAAACAATAAATACACAACACACAAATAATAAAACAATAAAAATTTTTTTATTAAAGCAATTCCCTGCGTTTAACCCCTTCCCTGCCACTGATCTTGCATAAGCAGTGATCGTGCACATCAGCGCATTTATTTTTGCTGTTTGTGCATTTTTTAGGGGTTAATTTTTTTTGTACTGTAATTTATTACAGTACTAAAATGGCTCTTCTAAGAGTTATTAACCCCTTATTTGCCGTCGATCACTGCTTACGCAATGATATTGACGCCAAAGCAATTTTTATCTGTCTGCATATTTTTATTTTATTTTTTTACACATACCCGCTAGGGGATTACATGTAAAGTAAAAATATTTGCGATTTTTTTTTTTTTTAAGCTGCCTGAGCGCATAGCAATCAGTAACAGCGAATTAGTGGCAAAGGCGGTTTGGTGATTTCTCAATTAAGCTCACCATTCGCCCTGGTCAGATCAAAATTAATCGGATCAATATTCACAAATATTGATCCGCCTCCCTCTCCTCACTTACATTTTTGTGACGGAAAGAGACAGATCAGTATTAGTGATATAAAATAACATTGTATAAAATTGGCAGGTTTTATGAAAGTCTTTCACTGTGTATTAACCCCTTCCCTGCCATTCATCACTGTGTAAGCAGTAATCTTGCACAGCAACAGCATGTTTTGCTGTCTGCACTGTTTTATGGATTAATTTCTTTGTACTGTAATGTATTACAGTACTAGATAGGCTCTTCTAAGAGCTATTAACCCCTTCTTTGCTCGAGATCACTGCTTACGCACTGATTCTGAGGCCGCGTACTCAGGGTTCGATTTTGACCCTATTCAGCTTTCTGATACATCATCTAGCGATGTATTGGTGGCTGCTGAGCCCTTGCCACAAGTAGTGATGGGGGTCTACCGATAAAAAAATATATGGTTTGGTGGGGGTAAATTACATTGGCTGGCTTCAAAGATATATCCCATAAAGGACACGGACGCAGGTTGACTACATGTCAAAATTCCAAGTTGGAATTTTGAGATGCGCATCTCACAAATGTTGCCTTCTAGCCAAAAACAAACCAACAAACCTATGCATGGGTGCTATCCCTGTACTCGGGAGATGTTGCTGAACACATATTGGGTTGTTGTTTGACAGTGACATATACCAGAATCTGTGAATTCATGCCTGAAGTACAATGCATGTGGAAAAAAAACTCCCAAAAAAGTACTACCACAAACTTTTACAAAGGCTGGTGGTAGAATTAGTACCTATACAGTATTAAAATACCACCATTTGAAATACCTTAGGATGTCTTTTTTCAAAAAATATATGGTTTGATGGGGTAAAATTCATTGGACGGCTTCAAAAATGTTTCAAATGGAACATGGGCGCAGGTTGACTACATGTCAAAATTCCAGGTTGGAATTGCGCACCCCCTAAATGTGGAATTTTAGACCTAATACAAACCAACAAACCTATGCATGGGGGGTATCCCTGTACTCAGGAGATGTTGCTGAACACATATTGAGGTGTTGGTTGGCAGTGGCAAATACCAGAATCTGAAAATTCCTGCCTGAACTACAATGTGTGTGGGGAAAAAATGACATCCCAACCCTTTGACATAGGTTGGTGGTAGAATTAGCACTTGGAAAGTGTTAAAATACCACAATTTTAAATACCCTAGGATGTCTAGTTTTCCAAAATATATGGTTTTATGGGGTAAAATACTTTGACAGGCTTCAAAAGTGTCCCAAATGGAACATGGGCGCAGGCTGACTACATGTCAAAATTCCAAGTTGGAAATGCACCCCCCCTAAACGTGGCCTTTTAGCCCCCAAATAATCTAACTAACCTACACATGGGTGGTATCCCTGTACTCAGGAGATGTTGCTGAACACATATTAAGGTGTTGTTTGGCACTGACACATAATAGGATCTGTGAATTCATGCCCGATGTACAATGAATGTGAAAAACAAATTACTATCCATAACATTGACATAGGCTGGTGGTAGAATTAGTGCATGAAAAGTGTTAAAATACTACCATTTGAAATACCCTAGGGTGTCTAGTTTTCAAAAATATATGGTTTTGTGGGGTAGAATACACTTTTTGGCTTCAAAAATGTCCCAAATGGCACATGGGCGCAGGTTTTCTGCACGTCAGAATTCCAAGTTGGAAAACCAAAAAGCGCACCTCTCAAATGTGGCCTTTTAACCCCCAAATAACCTAACCAACCTATACATGGGGGGTATCCCTGTACTCAGGAGATGTTGCTGAACACATATTGAGGTGTTGTTTGGCACTGACATATAACAGGATCTGTGAATTCATGCCCAAAGTACAATGTATGTGGAAAAGAATTACTACCCAAAACATTGACATAGGCTGGTAGTATAATTAGTGCATGGAAAGTGTTAAAATACTACCATTTGAAATAACCTAGGGTGTCTAGTTTAAAAACATATATGGTTTTATGGGGTAGAATACACTTTCTGGCTTCAAAAATGTCCCAAATGGGACATGGGCACAAGTTTTCTGCATGTCAGAATTCCAAGTTGGAAAACCAAAATGCGCACCCCCTAAATGTGGCCTTTTAGCCCCAAAACAAACCAACAAACCTATGCATGGGTGGTATCCCTGTTCTCAGGAGATGTTGCTGAACACATATTGAGGTGTTATTTGGAAATACCCCTTCACATTTTAAGGTAATGTTTACCTAAATTGCAATATATGTGCAAAATTAAAAAAAAAAGATTTTTTGCTGCAAACTTTGGCATAGATTGGTGGTAAAATGGCTACATGAAATGTGTCAAAATACCCCAAGTTAAATGCCCTGAGTTGTCTAGTTTTCAAAAATATGTACATGTTGGGGGTCATTCATGGATTTAGTACAGAAATCAGTGTTACAATGTCACTATCGCTAATTTTGAAAGAAAGGATTTTAAAATAGCTTTGAACCACTTATAGTTCTGGCCCTGTAACATGAATAAAAAAGCACAAAAACATAAAAACATGGGCTATTTCTGAACTCAGGACATATATTAGAAACTTTTTAGCAGTGTCTTTTTGTTGTCTCTTGTACATGAGTATACGATTTTTCAAATAAAAGTCATAAAAAAATTATTTTTTCAATTTTTTTGCCATATTTTATTATTATGTTTACATCAAATTATATGCTATTATCAAAATAATGGTATCAAAAGAAAGCCCTTCTTATAACGATAAAAACGATATATAGTTTGTGCGGGTACACTAAATGAGACAGAAATAAATTACAGCAAAACACAAACACCTCAGAAATGTTAAAGCAGCCCATGCCACCAAGCGTCGGACAAGCCAAAAAAGTCATGTCACTAAGGGGTTAAAATTGGCAGCCATGTCACAGGCCCTGGATAGTGGATACTGCCATTATCACGGTCTTACTATGGTTTATTAGAGGTATTTCAAGACACACTACACCCTTACAAGAAGCCCACGTTATAGTACCTCAAAAACCCAGTAAGTACCCAGAGATTTTTGAACATTTTTTTAATTGTTGAATAACAATGTTAACTTATTTGTGCAGATACTTAGCAATATATTTAAACATCTTCACAGCGATCAGACTGGATTTGTACCAGGACATGAGACAATCCATCTAGACTACTCTATTTTAATTCATCATGATACAGTTAGGAATGTCCCCACCTACAGTGCTGTATTTACCGCGAGGCGGCAAATTTTGGGGGGCCGCCCCCCACTACCGGAAAAAAAAATGTAAAAAAAAATCCGCCCCTTTAAAAAAAAAAAAAAACGCGCTTGCTGGCAAAAACGGAGGTGAGAGGAGATCGGAAGAACCCCTCTCACCTTCTCTGTCTGCCAGCGGGCTGCACGGGGAGCCGAACAGGCAGCACAGAGAAACCTCCGTGCAGTGTGACACGGAAGTGCCGAGAAGTCACGTGACCGGCGCTCTGACATCAGATGCGTGCCGGTCACTTGCCCTCTCTGCACAACCGCCGGGGAGCCGAACAGGCAGCATGGAGGAGACCATGCTGCCTGCCACTAGCCATCAGGGAAAACAGGTAAGTACTGAGGAGATGGGGGGAAATTGTCTGGGGCAGATTAATGGGACATAACACTGAAATATTATTGGCAAATTTACTGGGGCATCTTAATGGGACATAACACTGGCATATTATTTGCAAATTTACTGGGGCATACTAAATGGCAATTAACACTGGCATATTATTGGGCACATTTACTGGGGCATATTAAATGGCAATTAACACTGGCATATTATTGGGCACATTTACTGGGGCATACTAAATGGCAAATAACACTGGAATATTATTGGGCAAATTGGCTGATGCATATTAATGGCAAATAACACTGGCATATTAGTGATCAAATTGGCTGGGGCTTATTAATGGCAAATAACACTGGTATATTATTGGGTAAATTGGCTGGGGCATATTAAATGGCAAATAACACTGGCATATTAGTGATCAAATTGGCAGGGGCTTATTAATGGCAAATAACACTGGTATATGTTTGGGCAAATTGGCTGGGGAATATTAAATGGCAAATAACACTGGCATATTGGGCAAATTAGCAGGGGCATATTAAATGGCAAATAACACTGGCATATTAGTGAGCAAATTGGCTGGGGCATATTAATGGCAAATAATACTGGCATAATATTGGGCAAATTGGCAGGGACATATTAAATTGCAAATAATACTGGCATAATATTGGGCAAATTGGCAGGGGCATATTAAATGGCAAATACTGGCATATTATTGGGCAAATGAATGGCAAATTAATACTGGCATAATATTGGGCAAATTAAATGGCAAACACTGGCATATTATTGGGCAAATTGACTGGGGCATATTAATGGCAAATGATACTGCATATTATTGGGGAAATTGGCTGGGGAATATTAATTGTAAATAAAACTGGTAATGTGTATGTAATGGGGTGATGGAGGCATGTAAATGGGGTGATGGGGCATGTCCTTGGTGTGCAACGTGGGTTATGGGTCATGTCGTGGGTGTGCATCGTGGGTAGGGGGAGTGCCCAAATTTTGTCTGCCTAGGGCAGCACAAAACCAAGATACACCACTGCCCACCTACCTTTCCATGGAGAAGGCACCTGGTTATTTCTCTGCTTGGTACAGAGGCAAAAGGGATTTGAGAGCAATATGTTCAGCATGGATAGAACCCTAAATCACTACCTCAAAGCCCGAATTCAGATCAAAGGAACACTCTTGGGACCAGTCACCCTGCCAAATGGCACAAGGCAGGGCTGCCCCTTGTCCCCCTCCTGATTTGTTATAACATTAAAGGAACAGTCCAGTCCCCAAACTCACTTTGGTGCAAGATGAAGATTACTGCTTGTATAGTGCCAGATCGTTTGAAGCATCTGTCTCCCAGCTAATTTGATTCTAGGACCTTCATTTTTCCAAAATTAGGTAAGACGTTAAACAGGATTTGACTGCTGAACCAAATCAAATTTATTGTAATAAAAATGAATTTCCTGCCTTTATACTATACATAATTCAGACTACACCAATATTACTTCCACATGTCTTTTTTTTTTTAAAGAATTAAAGGTATATCTACACCCTGTTCCAAATTATTATGCAAATAATATTTTTCTCATTTACCTAAATAATTGATGTAAATAACAGTCAGCATAATTCTCATGCTATCAACTATTAAGAGTGCAATTCATATTTTATTGAACAAACCTAATTTTTTTTAAACATAAAAAAATACAATGCACAGTTCCAAATTATTACGCACAGTACGTTTTAAAACACTTTATAGGTTGTAAAGAACTAAAAATAGTCATTTGTTGTGTTTGCAGCATATTTACTGAAATCAAAAGCTATTTCAATCAAACTTATAACAACATTTTAACTTTTTAAACATTTTAACATAGGACCCCTTATTTGGCAGCTTCACAAGTCTTGCATCCATTGAACTTGTGAGTGTTTGGACAGTTTCTGCTTGAATTTGTTTGCAAGATGTCAGAATAGCCTTCCAGAGCTGCTGTTTGGATGTAAACTGCCTCCTACCCTCATAGATCTTTTGCTTGAGGATGCTCCAAAGGTTCTCAATAGGATTGAGGTCAGGGGAGGATGGAGGCCACACTATGACTTTCTCTCCTTTTATCCCCATAGCAGCCATTGATGCAGAGGTATTCTTTGCAGCATGAGATGGTGCATTGTCATGCATGAAGATGATTTTATTACGGAAAGCATAGTTCTTCCTTCTGTACCAGGGAAGAAAGTGGTTAGTCAGAAACTCCACATACTTTGTAGAGGTCATCTTTACACCTTCGGGGACCCTAAAGGGGCAGACCAGCTCTCTTCCCATGATTCCGGCCCAAAACATGACTCCACCACCGCCTTGCTGACGTCGCAGCCTTGTTGGAACAGGATGGCCGTCCACCAACCATCCACTACTCCATCCATCTGGACCATTCAGGGTTGCTCGGCACTCATCAGTGAACAGGACTGTTTGAAAATTAGTCTTCGTGTATTTTTCTGCCCAATGCAGCCGTTTCTGCTTGTGAGCATTGGTTAGTGGTGGCCGAATAGAAGGTTTATGCACAGTTGCAAGACTCTGGAGGACACTAAACCTTGATGTCTGTGGGACTCCAGTGGCACCAGCAGCTTCAAATATCTGTTTGCTGCTCTGTAATGGTATTTTAGCAGCTGCTCTCTTGATTCGATCCATGAATCTGGCAGAAATCTTCCTCAATGTGCCTTTATCTGCACGAACCCGTCTGTGCTCTGAATCAGCCACAAATCTCTTAATAGTGCGATGATCACGATTAAGTTTTCGTGAAATATCTAATGTTTTCATACCTTGTCCAAGGCATTGAATTTGCATCCTTTTTCTTACCCATATTGCATGAAAATGGTGCTCTGCGTAATAATATGGAACAGGGTGTAATCATGTTTCTGAAGTTCCCAAATGAAATCCAGACTCCTAAACTCTACTTCCATGCATTCTAGTATAGTGGACAATACCCACTATGTTTGGATATCCCGAGAACGTGGGTTTGGCATCACCTCTCAGCCCACCTGGCCTCTAACTCTTGATGCTTCCCGAGTGCTTGTTGCTATGGCCGTATGTCACTTCTTATGAAGACACAAGCTGACTGGAAAAATCTCACTTTTACCTTGGAATCAGTAGTAAATATAATTTGTGGCATTACATGGGGATGATGGGGGGGGGTCATTGATTGCTCCAGTTCTCTGATATGTGACCCCTCTGCTGGCTGATGTTGGCTAATCCATAAACAGATGCTGTATCTGTTGATTATCATAAGTTGACTTAATATCCATGTAAACTGGACACATTTGTGTAAAGCAGGAAGCCCCCTACACATTGGCTGATTTGCTAGGAAGCAAGGCATGAGGTAGGTCATTGATTTTGCACTGATAAGCAGCTTCCACATACACCCGCTTCACAGGCAGATCTAAGTGCCAAACCTAACACATGAGAAGTGCAGTTATATGATCCAAACCCAGTGCGGCAGAGGCATGGGGAGTGCTTGATGCAGGCATGGGAAGCGCGAGCAGCACTTTCTCTTGCTGCCCGTGAAGCAGTCGCTTCTCTGCTTCACTGGGTGGAGGCGGAGCTACACCTGTCATCCGGTTAGCTCCGCCCCCTCCCCTGACCTAGACGAGCTTGCCGAGCAGAGGGCTGGTGAGGGGGGATCTTTTGATCTCCCCAATCCAGTGCCTCTACAGGCTTTTTTTTTTTTTTCTTTGGGCGGGAGGGCGCCCCCTGGGGTGTTGCTGTCTATCATTATACACGGAAGTGTCAGGCAGCATGGAGGATGTCTGCACGTATAAAGCAGACATTCCCCGGCTGTCCCCACTAGCCACCAGGGAGAGAGGCAACGTTGGGGGGAGGGAGGGGGGAGAGAAAAAGGAAGGGGGGGAGGCAAGGGAGGGGGGGAGAAAAAGAGGCAAGGGGGGGGAGAAAAGCAGAGAAAGAGGCAAGGGAGGGGGTGAGAAAAGGAGAGAAAGAGGCAAGGGAGGTGGGGGAGAGTGAGTGGCAAGGGAGTGGGGAGAGAGAAACACTATTAAGGGAGAGAGAGCCAGGGTTGGGGGAAGAGAGGGGGGAGAGCCAGCATCGGCACATCAAAGGAAATAAAAACACGAAATGCATATTTTTATATCATAATTTTTATTAAATATGAAAAAGCAATTTACATGTGAATATATATACAAGTTAAACTTTTTCCTATATGGTAGTCTTATATTCAGGCTTTTAGTTTTTTTCCTAAAGGAATATTCAGTTTGGGGGGTCGTCTTATAATCGAGCAAATACGGTACTGTGTTAAAACTAGTGGGAGAAGCGGTCAATGATTGCTTCCTCCGCTACAGCTGGTGTTGCTGTAAAGCCTTGATGTTGAGGCATCCAGCAACACCGCCACAGGATTGATCCATGTTCGCGCCCCTGAGTAATAGTGGGCGCCATATTGGAAGGCAGTATGCATTTCCCTTAAGGTGCTTCCCTGTTGTGGTCAAGAGTCTCGGAAATGATTTGTTATAACTTCCGTTACTCTGTTGGTGTTGCTGCCTGTATGAGGCAATCACCACCTTTACAGTACAAAACAGATAGGCTTAGTTAGCCTTATATTTAGGGTTAGTGCTAGGGGTCAAAAAGTCACCACAAGAGAAAATATGTTAGAAAAATAAATAAAAAGATCCCTTATTGCCCAATAACTAGAAAAAAATGTAAACATTGAATATTCCTAAACTCAGGACAAATATTAGAATCTATTTAGATGTTTTTTTTCCCTACCACTGTCCCATCAGGAGAGAAGCTCTAGGCATTTGTAAAGTCCATATAGTAACCTCGCACTGTAATATGATGAAGAGCAGACGCGAGGAATGAGATGGAGCAGAAATGCCTCAATCTGCAGGCAGTAAGAGGCTGTCCTATCATTTCCACCACCTGTGCAGGTCCGTCAAGCTCACGGGCTTGTATGTACCTCTTCTGACACCTGGGGCAGGGCAGTCAGGTACTGGTAGCTGAGAGCGGCCAGGAGCATGGCACATGACAGGTAAATGGGGGAGAAATTCTTATGGGTCCCTAACGAGCCACTGGGCAGACTCAGGGTCCGGATAGAATCTATTATATGCTGTGTCCTGCCTGACGAGGGGTCTGCCACCGGGATTTTCTGATGAATCTGCAAAAAAAGATAGCAAAAATAAAACATTTATTTATCACCTTTCTGACTTGAAATATACAATTGGGTTTATTTACAACCTTTAAAAAAAAAGAAAAAAGGTAATTCTGAGCAAAGTTCTAGAAATGGAGCAGTCACCATAGAATTTTCCTTCAGTTCCGATGGCCTTTTTGACCTTTGCCCCAGAATTGAGTTTTATCAATTTCAAACTTTAAGCCAATGTAGCCGAATTGGAAAAATTCTCCCATTCAGCTGCATTGGAGGAAAGCATCGTGTTTGATTTGGCTTTCATCTCATGGAGAACTTTTCCACGGCAACATAGGGAGAGGAATCATCTCCTCTGCTGCTGGAGTTTGGAGACACGGTGCACCAATCAGCTACTGCCAGGTCACAGAGACCCAGCGCTGGGACAAGGATTGTAACGAATCAGAAAGCTCATACCTCCTCCACGGACTGGTACATCATGGCTTTCACAGCCTGTATGTTTGTGGCGTCCATCATTAGCGTCACCGTCTGGCCCTTGCGGATTTTCACCACCCCTTTAAACACTTTCTGGTTATTGTAACAGGCGGCCAGAGTGGCGATTGCCATCACCTAGGGAGAGAGCAAATATATAATCCCAGTATTAAAGGCCCAGGTCCACCTACATAGTCTGAAATATTCTTTATAGAATGGCTGGATCATGCAAGGTAAAGAAACATATCTGTGTTATCAGTGTTTTCTTCAACTCTTCCCGTTTCCTTTGGAACATGTAGTAGATTTTTACCGATTCAATGTGAGAATGCTGTCACATAGGGCAGGACGACGATTCACACAGCACTGCCCACAAACCATCATCCTGCCTTGGGATTCCAGAGCAGCTCGGTGAGATGAGGCTCATGCAGCAGTACAAGAGAAGATATCGCTATCACACAGCTACGGACTCACCTGGGGGATCGGACTCAATTGGGGGGAAATCGGACTCAACTGTGCGGGGGAATCAGACTCACCTGGGGGATGGCTAGGAAGTTGAAGACGCTCTGGTTTTTAAGCCGGGATAGGTAGGTGAGCACGTCTGGTACGTGATGTAAGGCGTTTGTGATCAGTTCGTTCATGCACTGCACGGCAGGGACAATGTTCTCTGGCTTTGCCAGGTCAGAGAGCTTCTTCCCGTACTTGCTCCACACCTGATGTACAAAGAAGAGAGAGGACTGGCAATGAAAGGGTTTACAGGCTATTCTATTCCTGTAGTGGCAGAAGGTAAATTCTCCGGGTCCCCCCCATGGACCCCAGACCAGATCAAAATAAATCAAATAATTCCTTACATATGCCTTGTACTGTTAACAAGCCAATTTTTAAAAACATAAAGAAAAACACCCTTTGAATGCCAGGGAGATGGGCAGTGAAAATCGGGAGGGATGGGCAGTGAAAAATCGAGGGGGCTAGGGCAAGTAGCCCCATACAGTATGGGGTGGGAGTAGCATTTGGACGGCTCCTAGACCCAATTATGGTTGAGAGGACAGGGCTAATATTCCTTGACACAAATTTATTTTCTAGGGGGCAAACTAACACTGGCTTATTAATGGACAAATTGGCTGTGGCATATTAATGGGCAAACTGACTATGGCATATTAATGGACAAACTTTCTATGGCATATTAATGGGCAAACCGTAACATGTACTATGGGGGAAAGTGACACCATGGAATGTTCTGCAGGGCCAGTTCTGTCGGGCAAATTGACACTGTGGTGTGCCAAATTGTGTGGGTGCAATATGAGTGCAAGGGAAGTGCTGCGGATGTAATAAAGGTGCATGGCAAGTGCTAAAAATAAGTCTATTTCTCATAAATAAAATACAGAAAACAAGCTAGGGGTAAATGACCCTTTGAGTAGTTACACAATACTCTGACCACGCCTACTTTTAAGCTTCACCAATAATATAATTGTGTATGAGATTGTACTGACCTCTCTTGGCCAGAACTCTCTGCCGTCCAGTTGATCTTCCAGGTAATCCCGGATGCTGTTGGTTTTCTGCAGAAAGACTCCCATGGAATTGGAAAGTCGCGTATCTTGTCCAACAATAGGATCTTCCAGCTCCAACGCAGAGAACAGACGGGACAAACCAATTTCCACCAGTCCAAAAGAATAGTAACAGTACTGCAGATTATATAGAAGAATAATGAGTGACAGTGACAGTGAGACAGCTCTGGATAGAGCTATACAGAAAGTTCAAGATCTGGAGATCATTTATTACTTCTATTTTCAAGTTGTTTATCGCAGAGCCACTAAGTTATTATTATTACGTGTTTTATTGGCTATGGCTTCTAATTTTATCAGGTGTCCCTACAACACGTGTGGTATACTAACTTCTCTGTTCAAATTTTCAACCCCCCAAAAAAGTGTTTCTCCATTAAGTTTAATTTGAACATATTATTTCACACATATCGCCCAGTAACAAATATTTTACACATCTTTTCTTAATGATAAACACAGCGCGTTGTAAAATTAATTGAATCCTTAAAGCCAGTAATAATTGATCTAGTATTTTTGATCTATTAGTGTCTATAATTTATAACGTTTAAACAATTGTTACACTCTCAAGCTCTAATAAACCACCATTAAACCTTAAACCTTAATTATAAAATTTGAACAATCGTAACACTCAGAAATTCTAATGACGCATTATTCAAAGCCCACTTGTTAAACATCAACCTAACTGTGCTTCATGTGGTTTCTCTAATAAAGTTACTCTTTAAGATCCTAAAATATCTCAATTAAAACGCAAATTTGGTGAACCTTGATCTAATTGTGTATCATCATGTGTCACTTATTAACCTCTTGCAGGATAAATCCTTTCATTGGGGGTGGGGGAGTAATGTTTTTTTTTTGGCTTCTTTCTCTACTATTTAGTACAATTTGAACATATACATAAAACTCTTTCACACATATTTTACGCCTCTTCTTAATATCAACATAGTGCTCTGCTTTCTGTTGCACCCCCAAATTCTTATAACACATTATTCAAACCCTGAAAGTGCCCCATTAGCTTAATAGTGCATCTGAACATATTATCATATAGTTAGTCATTAATGTCTGTTTAAAAAGGTCTACACTTAATTCCAAGGTGAGTGAAGATCTGACCCAAGATTCTAAAACAACATGTCTGCAGTGGTGTATTTTGGTTGTGTGCTGCCCTGGGCAGATTAAATTTGGGCACCTCCTCTACCCACGTTGCACACACCCCATTACATGCCCCATCACCCACAATAAATGCCCCATCACGTTCGTTACATGCCCGATGCATCACCCCATTACATTCCCCCATAACATGTTCCCATCACTTGCTCTATTATCCCATCACATGCATCCATCACCCCATTACATGCCGCCCATCACCCCCCTTACATGTCCCCATCACTCCCAATACATACCCCCATCTCCCCCAATACATGTCCCCATCCCCAGGACTTACCCTTGTCCCTGGTGGCTAGTGGCAGGCAGCATGGTGTCCTACCATGCTGCCTGTTCGGCTACCCCGCAGTATGTGCAGAGAGGTCACGTGACCCGGCGTGTCTGACATCAGAGTGCCGGTCACGTGACCTATCCCCGTCACACTGCACGGGGAGCCGAACAGCATTCTAGTGATGGCTACATTTTGGTTCTGTTGACACATACGAATGTAACGGATTATTTAAAATCAGTGCTTTTATTATCCTTCAAATAAATCATGTTAGTGTAAAGCAAAATAACCAATGGTTTGTGATCATTCCTCTTCATTATGGAACAATACAATAAACAAATGGAATAAATAATACAGATATCTCTCTTACTTTATCCCACTCCTTCAGCGAGTCCATCTTTTTTTGCACAAACTCAGCCAATCCCAGTCCCATTTTGTGGCAGACATCGGCAATCACCTCCTGGTAAACCACGGCTAGGTTTCTGAACTCCAGAGAGATCTAAAAAAAAAAAGAGAAGAAAATAGCTGATAAATATCCCAGAACTTAATTCCCCAGGACATAGAGAAATCCCAAAGTATCACTCCCCCCCATGTGCATTTTAACTTTTGCCGGCCTTAATTAATGGTTAGTCTGTAATCAGCCAGCGGAACTGCATCTAAAAAAGGCACATAGGAACTCAGTAGAAAACAATACCAACTAAGAAAAGTCAATAGTCATAAAATGACATAATACATAAAACCATCAGAGCTGGTACCTACCGTTGGGAAGTCTTCGAGCACCTGTCTGTCCTTCGCTTTGCTCTCTGTGAATTTCCAGTCGGCATCGTATAGGAAGGTGTGGAAGTTGTGTAACATGGGGATTTTTGTCTCCAGGATTATGGTCATGTCGTCTTCCACAGTGTCCAGAGCCCGCAGGACCAGGTAAAAAATACACACGGCATGTCTGAGAAAAACATCAATAAGTCAGATTAACACCGAGTCTATCTAATAGCAGTGAGGGAGTGTGAGAAACCCATCAATAAATCAGATTAACACTGAGTCTATCTAATAGCAGTGAGGGAGTGTGACAAACCCATCAATAAATCAGATTAACACTGAGTCTATCTAATAGCAGGGAGGGAGTGTGAGAAACCCATCAATAAATCAGATTAACACCGAGTCTATCTAATAGCAGTGAGGGAGTGTGACAAACCCATCAATAACTCAGATTAACACCGAGTCTATCTAATAGCAGTGAGGGAGTGTGAGAAACCCATCAATAAATCAGATTAACACAGAGTCTATCTAATAGCAGTGAGGGAGTGTGAGAAACCCATCAATAAGTCAGATTAACACCGAGTCTATCTAATAGCAGTGAGGGAGTGTGACAAACCCATCAATAAGTCAGATTAACACCGAGTCTATCTAATAGCAGCGAGGGAGGGTGACAAACACATCAATAAGTCAGATTAACACCGAGTCTATCTAATAGCAGCGAGGGAGTGTGACAAACCCATCAATAAGTCAGATTAACACCGAGTCTATCTAATAGCAGTGAGGGAGGGTGACAAACCCATCAATAAGTCAGATTAACACCGAGTCTATCTAATAGCAGTGAGGGAGTGTGACAAACCCATCAATAAGTCAGATTAACACTGAGTCTATCTAATAGCAGTGAGGGAGTGTGACAAACACATCAATAAATCAGATTAACACAGAGTCTATCTAATAGCAGTGAGGGAGTGTGACAAACCCATCAATAAATCAGATTAACACCGAGTCTATCTAATAGCAGCGAGGGAGTGTGACAAACACATCAATAAGTCAGATTAACACCAGGTCTATCTAATAGCAGGGAGGGAGTGTGACAAACACATCAATAAATCAGATTAACACCGAGTCTATCTAATAGCAGTGAGGGAGTGTGAGAAACACATCAATAAATCAGATTAACACCGAGTCTATCTAATAGCAGTGAGGGAGTGTGACAAACCCATCAATAAGTCAGATTAACACTGAGTCTATCTAATAGCAGTGAGGGAGTGTGACAAACACATCAATAAGTCAGATTAACACTGAGTCTATCTAATAGCAGTGAGGGAGTGTGAGAAACCCATCAATAAGTCAGATTAACACCGAGTCTATCTAATAGCAGGGAGGGAGTGTGACAAACCCATCAATAAGTCAGATTAACACCGAGTCTATCTAATAGCAGTGAGGGAGTGTGAGAAACCCATCAATAAGTCAGATTAACACTGAGTCTATCTAATAGCAGTGAGGGAGTGTGACAAACCCATCAATAAGTCAGATTAACACCGAGTCTATCTAATAGCAGGGAGGGAGTGTGACAAACACATCAATAAATCAGATTAACACCGAGTCTATCTAATAGCAGTGAGGGAGTGTGAGAAACCCATCAATAAGTCAGATTAACACTGAGTCTATCTAATAGCAGCGAGGGAGTGTGACAAACACATCAATAAATCAGATTAACACTGCACTATCTATTTGATACTCCCACCAAAAAATCTTTTGTTTTTGTTATGCAAGTTTATTTGATGAAATATTTTACTAAACAAGTGTGACTGGGCACCGCCATTTTGTGAAATATAATGTTTTTGGGTGCCACCCCCCAGTGACTTTACAGCACTAGTATCTCACTAGGGGGCTGGGGACACAGAATGCAGTCTGTAAGTCAGAATTCTGACCATAGACTTGCATTGAATGCGAGGGTAATGTAACTATTACATCACAAGGGGGCGGAGTTATGATACTGTGTGTTCAGGTCAATCTCCTTTGTGTGTTGGAAGGCAGGTAAAAAAAAAGGTTGTACACAGCCACTTAGTCCTGCCCACTAATGATACACAGGAGGTTTATCTTATGACATCATCATGCAGGCTTTGGCCACAGTTGTAAAATGAGATTTGCTGGAAGATTTTGGAGAATGTTGCATCATGGGTAAACTCTCAAAATGGATGCTGGAGATAAACACCTCATTTTATTTTTACTTTTATATGCAATTAATTCAAACATAGAAGAAAAAAACAGGGGCATGTGTCTTATATTTGTGTTTGTTTTAAATGCACAGATAATCTAGTTACATCTTATGTAAGTGGCAGCGTCCCTTTAAAGAACTGTATCAAAAACGTTACTTCTATTTAATTGTAATATTGCATTAAGTGTAGATGATTTAGAAGTGTATATGTGCTTAAATGACAGATAAAAAAAACAAGTACCTGCTTTAGCCCCCTTTGCTCCACATAGCTCTATCAGGGGGCAGACATATTCTTTCATCTGAAGCAAAGAGGACTCAATAAAAAGTTTCTTTATCTGTATTCTTACATTAAAGCATTCAAATTAAAAAAGATCTGCAATTAATGTCAATAATAGAACAATTAATTTGCCAATTTAGTAATTATTCCAACAAAGATGGCAGCCTTACTGACCAGTTAGTTTTGGATTTCTGGCTAGGCCAACTAGATCTAGGGCTACTAAGGGGGAGCAGCAGACTGAGACAGCAGAGCCATCATCCCTCACTACCTGATGCAGGCCAATAAATTGACTTGAGGCCAATGTCAAGTCTATAAAGCAATAGCAATGCAATGTATGGTATGTTTTTGAAAAAAGGTGGCATGTGAATGCAAATGGTACAGTAGAATGGGATGTGGGGGCAATCTGGTAAAGTGGGAACAGGAAGGGGTGCAGCCTGGAAAGGAAGGGGTGCAGCCTGGAGAGGAAGGGGTGCGACAAATGATTGGGGATTGCATGGGTTTAGTCAGGCCTAGGGCAGCCCAAAACCTAAATACACCACTAATCATATCGTTATATGCTATAATAGTACTTTAATGCGGCTACATCACAATAGAAACACGTATGGACACCGGCACAGTTTTTTGTGTCCAGTATACAGTTTTTAGCGTGTTCATGGTGGTTTTGGAAGCAGAATTAGTTATATAGACATTTTTCATTACAAGTTTCGCACTCCAGCAGATTACAGTTGCCTTGTTTCATGTATTTGAAGGCGTTGGCCCTTTGTGAGGTTTAACATCTATATTGGTTTAAAACATGATACTGCAATTATGTCGGCTGCGCTTAAAGGTTATATGGGATTTAAAAAAGTGAACTAGTGGTGTCCACTTAATAAAGGAAACATATATGTCTACTATAGTGAAAAAAAATGTGATAGGCGCTTAACAATAAAAAATGTGGATAAATGCAGCAAACACTAGTGTGACTTCCCCAAAAACAACACAGTATATACAATAGTAAAGTGGTGAAGTGTTGCGCAAAGTTAAAATGGGTAATGGTGAAAGTGAGAAACAATAAAAATGATGATACTTATCTTGCACTTCAAGACTGGTGATTTTATATACCCTTGTTCTATTGTTTTAATGTAAGCCTCAAGATTACAGGGGGCCAATAAATTTTTCCCTATTGTTCTATACTTCACTATGTCTGGTTCCTATTTGTCTTCCCTTCTGAGATAAACTCCACATCTAAGATTCTACTGCGTATGGGAGAGTGATTTTTTGCCGCTGTGGATTATAGGACTTTTAGTCCTTCTGCGGATTATACCTAGAGCCGGTCCTGAGGCTCTAGACCACGTGAGTCTAATACCATTGGGGGTCACGGCTACAGATACATCCGTTACTGTCTTTTATACTACACCATTGTTTTTCTTTTGCATATATCCTGTCTATGAGTTTGTCTGCTATTTAGGATAAGTATCATCATTTTTATTGTTTCTCGCTTTCACCATTACCCATTTTAACTTTGCGCAACACTTCACCACTTTACTATATGTCTACTATATTCTTATACATCCTATTAATATCAAAAGTAAACAAGAAACAAACATAATATGTTAAGATCTGTACACTGCTCTGTGGGCTTGACAAAAGGTATCTAGACTTTGTAGGAGCCAAAGAGACCAAGTCAGGAGCCAGCCTAGTAACTTCTAGGAGCCAGGACGGTGGTCCATAATAAATCAAATAATAAAAATAAAAAAATTAAAATGTTTAACCTAGCCAGCAGCATGGATTTTAGGAGTCAGTTTCCCTGGTATACAATGCATGACATATATTGGTCAGCAAACAGTTAAGTCTCTTTCCCTCACCTTAATTCTCCATCAAGAGCCTGGATCACAGATGCAAAGCTGCGGCTGGTCTCATTCAGGTACCTGTAACAGGTCTGCAGACTGTCGCTCATGGAGTCCTGTTGGGGTAAAGGGACAGGGTGAAACCTGCTCTGACTGCCAAATGCTGGTGGGTGAAACAGATCTGCACGGTGCGGCCTTCTCTGAGCCCCCATTCCTGGAGCCTGCCCACGGTGCGCAGTGACCGCTGGCTACTGGGCTTCTGAGCTGGGCCCAGAGAGAGCGTCCTCTTGAACAGAGAGGCTGCAATCTTGCAGTTAACGTTGGCCATCAGCCAAACTTGCAGGAACACAAAAACATCCCCACAATGGAGAAATCCCGGGCTCCTGCAGCTGGCAAATTAAAGTAAGGAGTGTTACCTTGCCACTGTGAACTTTTCAAAGGTGCTCTAGTCGATGCAAATCGTCAAAATTGCGCCAACAATACCAAGGATATCCATCTGGAAAAAAAGGCTGGCACTCCAGTTCGTGTGATATATAAACGTGGTTTAATCACGTTTATATATCAGAAAAACGGACAGAAATACTTGATGCGTTTCGAGTCACTTATGATTAAGAGTCCGTAGACTCGAAACGCGTCAAGTGTTTCTGTCCGTTTTTCAGTTGCGTTGTTGCCCATGATTAAACCCCGTTTATTTATCACACGCAGCGGAGTGCCTAACTTTCTCCTGCGATCTGCAACAAAGCTCAGGGTTCCAGTCTCTCAAATAAGTCAATTTTGGGACAAAGTTGTACACGTGGAGCAGTCACCATGAAAACAGTGGAATAATCCTGTAGTTTAGATCACTTTTACAACTTTACCCAGAATTTGTAAAACATTTTTTTTTTTAATATAAATAACCTTTAAAGTAATGCATTCCACCCTCTCTGCTCCCCTAAGCTCTAATCAGGGGTGAACTTTTAGAATCTTTGGTCAGATCTCACTTTATCGGTAGGGTTGTCACCTTGGCCATTTTTCGCGGCCACATATTGCTTTTGCAGGCTGCCTTGCTGTATGTAGAAGTCATGTGACCAGAAGGAAATCAATGACCTAATCAAGTAGCGGATCCCACAGAACAGCGTGGATTAGATAATTGATTTCCTTCTGGTCACATATGACAGCCTGCAAAAATTATATGTGGCAGGAAAAAAATGGCTGAGGTGGCAGGCCTACTCATCTGACATAAATGAAGGACAAACTACATCTGATCCAATATGGTGAGGGTTCGTACTCCAAAAGGTAGGCGCTCGGATGCCGTCTCACCCAGGCCATAGACATAGAAACATAGAATGTGTCGGCAGATAAGAACCATTCGGTCCATCTAGTCTGCCCAATTTTTTTTTAAGTACTTTTATTAGTGCCCCGTTCCCGGTCTTATAGCTAGGATAGCCTTGTGTCTATCCCACGCATGCTTAAAATCCTTGACTGTGTTTACCTCTACCACTTCTGCTGGCAGGCTATTCCATACATCCACTACCCTCTCAGTAAAGTAATACTTCCTGATATTACTTTTAAATCGTTGCCCCTCTAATTTAAGACTATGTCCTCTAGTTGTGGTAGTTTTTCTTCTTTTAAATATACTCTCTTCTTTTACTGTGTTGATTCCCTTTATGTATTTAAATGTTTCTATCATATCCCCCCTGTTACGTCTTTCCTCCAAGCTATACATGTTAAGATGCTTTAACCTTTCCTGGTAAGTTTTATCCTTCAACCCATGAACCAGTTTAGTAGCCCTTCTCTGAACTTTCTCCAAAGTATCAATATCCTTCTGGAGATACGGTCTCCAGTATTGCGTACAATACTCCAAGTGAGGTCTCACCAGTGCTCTGTACAATGTCATGAGCACTTCCCTCTTCCTACTGCTAATACCTCTCCCTATGCAACCAAGCATTCTGCTAGCATTTCCTGCTGCTCTATTGCATTGCCTACCTACCTTCAAGTCCTCTGAAATTATTACTCCTAAATCCCTTTCCTCAGATGTTGAGGTTAGGACTGTACCAAATAGTCTATATTCTGCTTTTGGGTTTTTACGCCCAAGGTGCATAATCTTGCACTTGTCCACATTAAATGTCAGTTGCCACTGCTCTGACCATTTTTCTAGTTTAGCTAAATCATTTGCCATTTGGCTTATCCCTCCATGAATATCAACCCTGCTACAAATCTTTGTATCATCAGCAAAAAGACATACTTTGCCAACAAGACCTTCTGCAATATCGCTAATAAAAATATTAAAGAGAATGGGTCCAAGTACAGATCCCTGAGGTACCCCACTAGTAACAAGACCTTGCATCGAATATACCCCATTGACTACAACCCTCTGTTGCCTGTCACTCAGCCATTGTCTAATCCATTCAACAATATTGAAATCCAAACTCAAAGATTTCAGTTTATTAATAAGCCTTCTATGTGCGACAGTGTCAAAAGCCTTACTGAAATCTAGGTAAGCAATGTCTACTGCACCACCCTGATCTATTATTTTAGTCACCCAATCAAAAAAATCAATAAGATTAGTTTGGCCGCCAATGACTAATGAAGATCACGTTGACCAGCAACTCCCTGGTGGATTTATATATTTTTTAAACTCTATATTTACAGCCTGTAAAATGCAATCAGTACAGATGTTGTGACAGAAATGCTTACACGATATTCTGAATTAGTAGCAACAGAACAAACGCAAAATCAGTACACATAGAAAAATAAAAGTGTTAAAAAAATGCTGCGATCACCCCTGATTTTCCTCCTTACGGTTTATAAATAAGAGGAATAATGTCGGAGATGTGTGATATTTAAATTGGCCAAACTGTGTGTGTTTATTTTTCACAAACGGCAATGTTCAAAGAGGAGTTTTATTGGATCCTCCTGGCTGTGTTGGACTACATTTCATGTGATCTTTCAGTTAAACAAAATATTTTTATTTCTACAGTTCTCCTTTAACCCCTTCGCGACGGTCTGAAACGGGTCCAGGACTATGCCTTGCACCCGAGGCAAAGCTCCTGGACCCGATCTGCGGGTTTCTGGCCATGTGATCGCGGTGATCAAGTGATCCCTTTCTTTGCTGATCACACTTTGTTACTGTCATCAGTTTCCTTCTTTATGGTCCTCATTTTGTTTTGTTTTTTTAAAATTGTTTTTATTTTTGGTATTTTTAAAGTTTTTTTTAATAAATATTATTGTAATATATTAATTTAATAACAGTTAACCCCTGCATGCTTGTTCTGTGCTTCTTATTGTTCTGACATCACACACAGTTATTTTACTGGGTTTTTTTTGTTGGGGGGGGCAGGTTTGGGAACCTATATTTTTATTAGTTAGTTAATTATTTGGGGTAAGTGGGTTACTGTTGCACTAGTGTAGATTATTATTGGGAAAATAATATGGACGTATATATACGCATATTGACGTATATATACGTCCTGCAAAGTATGGTCCTTGAGGACATTGAGGATGTATATATACGTCCTGCAAAGTATGGTCCTTGAGGACATTGAGGATGTATATATACGTCCTGCAAAGTATGGTCCTTGAGGAAATTGAGGATGTATATATACGTCCTGCAAAGTATGGTCCTTGAGGACATTGAGGATGTATATATACGTCCTGCAAAGTATGGTCCTTGAGGACATTGAGGATGTATATATATATACGTCCTCAGTTTTCACGAAGGAGCGCAACGCTACATGCCTGCAGTTACGCGGATCCGAACAGCCTCTGAGAGTTCTTTGCCCCCCCCCCCTCGCGCATGCGATCACTGTGAATGTGATCGTATTCGCTTCAACACACATAGTCAGTGATCAGCTTTCACTGCCTATATGTGTAAAGTGTTGCAATGATGCCTCGATGCAACACCATCTCTGCCCCCCCCCCCCCCCCCCCCCCCCGGGCACCGTGATCACTGTGCTGTATTGGAAGAGCATGCTTCTCCAATACAGCGTGCCAAGCAGAGAGCGACGGGAGAGAGAGAAAAAAATCTCTTCCGTCGCTCTGAAACTGTTGCTTGACTGCCCCTGGAGGCAGTCAGCAACATTACAGTTAGAAAAACAATTATTAAATAAATAAATGGATGAAGCTAACCCTTGATCTACTAAACCTAGATCTAGGGTTAGGGTTATATTTAGTGTTACAGGGGGGGGGGGGGGGGGGGTTGGGTGAGTACAAGGGTTAGATTAAGGGGTGGGGGTAGATTTAGGGTTAGGGTAAATTTAGGGTTGAGGTTAAAAGGTCACTGTAGAAGAAAATGGTTAGAAAACAAAAAAACACTAATATTGTTTATTGCCCTATTACTTGAAATGAAACACAGAGAAATATGGAAACACTGGTATTTTTAAACTCAGGAAAAATATTAGAAATATATAGATGAGGTCTTTTTTACCATTTGTAATTGTTTAAAAAAAAAATCAGGTCAAAGTTAGAAAAAGTTTTTTATGGCATATTTTCATTGTATTTTTTTAAAAAATAATTCTATCATATAATGAAAATAATAGTATCAAATGAAAGCCCCATACGTCCTTTAAAAAATGATATATAATTTGTGTGGGTGGGCTGAACACAAAGAAAGAAATTCACAGTTCAGTAAACAGGACAAAAATAATGGAATTCTGGTCTTCAAGGCACATCAAATGCAGCAGAGCACTCTGTCACTAAGGGGTTAATCACAGTGATGATATTTATAACATTCACTGCATCATATCATATTTATAACATTCACTCACCCACTTATTAGGTTTTATAATTAGTAATCAGTAAGTAATAAAGCAGGTTATAGAGGCTAAGCAGAGGCAACGCATACACAAATTGCATAACATACAGTTGAGTAAAAATGATTTTGTCAAGAAGCTACAACATGAAACACTATAATAAAGTGTAGTTGTGTTATAAAGTGAAAGGTATGAGCAGAGTTTAGAAGAGGAAAGGCTGAAGAGAGGGCGAAAACAGAGGGAAGACTGCACGGAGGGGACGACCGTTGACACGGAGCAGCAAGGAGGTAAGTACTGGGGAAGGGGGTGGCATGTAACGAGCAAAATACTGGCATATTGAGTGGCAAAATGCTATGTACATACTGGCATATTGAGTGGCTAAATACTAGCATAGTGAGTGGCAAAATGCTGGCATATTGAGTGGCAAAATGCTGGTATATTGAGTGGCTAAATACTAGCATAGTGAGTGGCAAAATGCTGGCATATTGAGTGGCAAAATGCTGGTATATTGAGTGGCTAAATACTAGCATAGTGAGTGGCAAAATGCTGGCATATAGAGTGGCACAATGCTGGCATATTTAGTGGAAAAATGTTGGCATATTAAACTGCTAAATGCTGGCATACTGAATGGCAAGATACTGGCATATTGAATGGCTAAATACTGGCATATTGAATGGAAAAATACTGGCATATTGAATATGTATAACATTCCCTGCATCATATCATATTTATAAGATTCACTCACCCACTTTAATGGGAAAACTGGTTTATTTTAATTGGCAAAGTGATGCTGTGGCATGGTCTGTGGGGCAAAATAATATGTACCATGGGTAAAGTGACACTGGCTAGTTATGTGTGGCAAAGTGACACTGGTATGCCAAATCGTGTAGGTGCAATATGAGTGCAAGCCTAGTGCTGTGGGTGCAATATAGGAGCATGGCAACATTTTTATTACATATGAAAATAGTTGAATATAATATAAAATATATATTATATTATATATAATATAAAATTCAAATAAGTATAAATGCAACTAGTTACAGAGAGAGAGAGAGAGATGTATAGACATGTATTGCTTTAGAATTGTACAATTGTCACCTCATGGGGCTCCTGTGTGTCGCATAATTAATGGCGGTCCCACGTGTGGAATATTTATTGGGCCCCATGTATGGCATAATTAAGGGGCTCTTTTGTGTGACATAATTATGGGGCGCTTGTGTGTGGCATAACTATGGGAAGCTTGTGTGTTGCATAATTAAGGGGCACCTGTGTGTGTGGCATAATTAATTGGGCTCCGAGGTGAGGTGGCACAAATAATGAGGCTCTGGTGTGAAATAATTTATGGGGCTCTTGTACGTGGCCTAATTTGTGGGGCTCCTGCATGTGGCATATTTAATGGGTCATCTGACTAGCATTACTAAGGTATCTGTTTGGAATGGTATTATTGGAAATCCAGGGGTGTGACACCATGAGTTACTGCACCAGGTGACACCAACCCTAGTGACGCCTCTGTTACCTTACCTAAGCAGAGTATATTCTGGTAATTAGCAGGTAATTATGGTGTACTATCATTAACTATTTTAACTACTAATCATTATCAATGTAGGTGTTGTTGTTGTATCTAAATAAAATGCATTGCCATCTTGTGGCCAAAAATCTAACTGCACAGTAAATTATATAACATGCATGTTCACTCCAGCTACAGAGATGCGTAATTCATGTTACATTTTATTCAACTCTGTTATAAGTCATACATGTGAATTATGATTAACATCTATTGATATTGTATGTTGTTGTTACGCTATGTTGCTTATCGTTTGATCTTTATTTTATTTTCAATAAATTATTATTTTATTAATAATTGTTGCATTGTATTCACTTTTGTAAAAACGTCATCCAAACTCTCTATATACATAACTAATTCTTTATATGGGTATTTTTGGTCGGACCCATATATATGAATTTTTCATATTTTTAATGATTCATAATTAATAACCCATATTCATATTTTTGTGGTTATTAATATCCGAGAGTGCCAGACCTGTATGCGTTGTGGTCCGGGTAGTGAAAGCAGCAGACTACATCCCCATTAGGTGAAGCAGCTGATCTTCTGCCACATCTCAATCTGCAGATATGATTGATCTTAAACGAGTCCACCGAGGTCCTCTGCTGAATTGTGTCAAAGAGCTGTTGCATAGTACATCTAAGTTCTGCTTCATCCGCTGTGTCAGGGACTCCACGTCCACGTATATATATAAATTAAGCATGTCAGTGGTCTCCTGTACATGTGGTGATTTAGCTTCCAAGGCCAAAACCGGTTGTCCATGGATCGGATGTCAGTTCTGCGGGAACAACCCGTAAGGGTTGGATGGCTGTATTGATGTTCTCAGTCATGTCCGCTTTTGTAGGCATCTGGCAGACAAGCTCTTTCCAGTAATCTGGGGGCTTCTGACACTTCGTGGGGTCAGGAGAATGGCTTGTCCTGGCAGACTGACCGCCTCAGGGACAGACAGACTGACCTCCTCAGGGACAGACAGACTGACTTGATAGAATGAGTGACCACCTCAGGGACAGACAGACTGACCGCCTCAGGGACAGACAGACTGACCGCCTCAGGGACAGACGGACTGACCGCCTCAGGGACAGACAGGCTGACTTGATAGAATGAGTGACCACCTCAGGGACAGACAGACTGACCGCCTCAGGGACAGACAGACTGACCGCCTCAGGGACAGACAGGCTGACTTGATAGAATGAGTGACCGCCTCAGGGACAGACAGACTGACCGCCTCAGGGACAGACAGACTGACCGCCTCAGGGACAGACCGACTGACCTGAATAGAATGAGTGACCACCTCAGGGACAGACAGACAGACAGACTGACTGGATGACTGACCGCCTCAGGGACAGACAGACTGACTGGATAGAATGACTGACCACCTCAGGGACAGACAGACTGACCTTGATAGAATGACTGACCACCTAAGGGACAGACAGACTGACCGCCTCAGGGACAGACAGACTAACCGCCTCAGGGACAGACAGACTGACTGGATAGAATGACTGACCACCTAAGGGACAGACAGACTGACCGCCTCAGGGACAGACAGACTGACCGCCTCAGGGACAGACAGACTGACTGGATAGAATGACTGACCGCCTCAGGGACAGACGGACCGACCGCCTCAGGGACAGACGGACCGACCGACTCAGAGACAGACGGACTGACCGCCTCAGGGACAGACGGACTGACCGCCTCAGGGACAGACGGACTGACCGCCTCAGGGACAGACGGACTGACCGCCTCAGGGACAGACGGACTGACCGCCTCAGGGACAGACAGACTGACCGCCTCAGGGACAGACAGACTGACCGCCTCAGGGACAGACAGACTGACCGCCTCAGGGACAGACAGACTGACCGCCTCAGGGACAGACAGACTGACCGCCTCAGGGACAGACAGACCGACCGCCTCAGAGACAGACAGACTGACCGCCTCAGGGATAGACAGACTGACCTGAATAGAATGAGTGACCACCTCAGGGACAGACAGACAGACAGACTGACTGGATGACTGACCGCCTCAGGGACAGACAGACTGACTGGATAGAATGACTGACCACCTCAGGGACAGACAGACTGACCTTGATAGAATGACTGACCACCTAAGGGACAGACAGACTAACCGCCTCAGGGACAGACAGACTGACTGGATAGAATGACTGACCACCTAAGGGACAGACAGACTGACCGCCTCAGGGACAGACAGACTGACCGCCTCAGGGACAGACAGACTGACTGGATAGAATGACTGACCGCCTCAGGGACAGACAGACTGACCGCCTCAGGGACAGACGGACTGACCGCCTCAGGGACAGACAGGCTGACTTGATAGAATGAGTGACCACCTCAGGGACAGACAGACTGACCGCCTCAGGGACAGACAGACTGACCGCCTCAGGGACAGACAGGCTGACTTGATAGAATGAGTGACCGCCTCAGGGACAGACAGACTGACCGCCTCAGGGACAGACAGACTGACCGCCTCAGGGACAGACCGACTGACCTGAATAGAATGAGTGACCACCTCAGGGACAGACAGACAGACAGACTGACTGGATGACTGACCGCCTCAGGGACAGACAGACTGACTGGATAGAATGACTGACCACCTCAGGGACAGACAGACTGACCTTGATAGAATGACTGACCACCTAAGGGACAGACAGACTGACCGCCTCAGGGACAGACAGACTAACCGCCTCAGGGACAGACAGACTGACTGGATAGAATGACTGACCACCTAAGGGACAGACAGACTGACCGCCTCAGGGACAGACAGACTGACCGCCTCAGGGACAGACAGACTGACTGGATAGAATGACTGACCGCCTCAGGGACAGACGGACCGACCGCCTCAGGGACAGACGGACCGACCGACTCAGAGACAGACGGACTGACCGCCTCAGGGACAGACGGACTGACCGCCTCAGGGACAGACGGACTGACCGCCTCAGGGACAGACGGACTGACCGCCTCAGGGACAGACGGACTGACCGCCTCAGGGACAGACAGACTGACCGCCTCAGGGACAGACAGACTGACCGCCTCAGGGACAGACAGACTGACCGCCTCAGGGACAGACAGACTGACCGCCTCAGGGACAGACAGACCGACCGCCTCAGAGACAGACAGACTGACCGCCTCAGGGATAGACAGACTGACCTGAATAGAATGAGTGACCACCTCAGGGACAGACAGACAGACAGACTGACTGGATGACTGACCGCCTCAGGGACAGACAGACTGACTGGATAGAATGACTGACCACCTCAGGGACAGACAGACTGACCTTGATAGAATGACTGACCACCTAAGGGACAGACAGACTAACCGCCTCAGGGACAGACAGACTGACTGGATAGAATGACTGACCACCTAAGGGACAGACAGACTGACCGCCTCAGGGACAGACAGACTGACCGCCTCAGGGACAGACAGACTGACTGGATAGAATGACTGACCGCCTCAGGGACAGACAGACTGACCGCCTCAGGGACAGACAGACTGACTGGATAGAATGACTGACCGCCTCAGGGACAGACGGACCGACCGCCTCAGGGACAGACGGACCGACCGCCTCAGGGACAGATGGACTGACCGACTCAGAGACAGACGGACTGACCGCCTCAGGGACAGACGGACTGACCGCCTCAGGGACAGACGGACTGACCGCCTCAGGGACAGACGGACTGACCGCCTCAGGGACAGACGGACTGACCGCCTCAGGGACAGACAGACTGACCGCCTCAGGGACAGACAGACTGACCGCCTCAGGGACAGACAGACTGACCGCCTCAGGGACAGACAGACTGACCGCCTCAGGGACAGACAGACTGACCGCCTCAGGGACAGACAGACCGACCGCCTCAGGGACAGACAGACTGACCGCCTCAGGGACAGACAGACCGACCGCCTCAGAGACAGACAGACCGACCGCCTCAGAGACAGACAGACCGACCGCCTCAGGGATAGACAGACCGACCGCCTCAGGGACAGACAGACTGACCGCCTCAGAGACAGACAGACTGACCGCCTCAGAGACAGACAGACCGACCGCCTCAGGGACAGACAGACTGACCGCCTCAGGGACAGACAGACTGACCGCCTCAGAGACAGACAGACTGACCGCCTCAGAGACAGACAGACAGACCGACCGCCTCAGGGACAGACGTGTAAAAGTTATTTGAGTAAAAGGTTCAGTCGCCAGTGTCTGTGTATAAAGGCGACTGCGCCTCTTTCTTTATACATCGCAGCAGATTTAGCGCCAGTTTACAGTGTGGTAATGACGCCGCTATAGAGAGTGGCGCAGTGTGTCTGGCACGTGACAGTTTAACCCTGTATGGAGTGACCGGCTCCCCTAGGACAGTCCCCCGCACTCACCCGCTCCTGTTTGGCCAGTCCTGCCCGGCAGCCGCCCAGCTTGAATCGGAGTAGATTATAGATTTCCTCCGGGTGCCCAAGCGACCTCAGGATATCCATGTCCACTAGTTACCGGGAACCACCTGACCGAGCGGCGGGTATAAACCGGGGAGATACCAAGTGACAGCTGCGGCATCCTCACAGACATCTGTGTATACCGGCGGCACCGCCCATAACGACACAGCGACCAATCACCGTAGGTTGTTTTGGATTGGTAGTGTGTGGGCGGGGCTAGATGTCAGTGTCTCAAAGCCAGATGTGGAAATAGAATGTCATTTAAAGGGACAGTGCACTCTAATTTATTTATATTCATAATTTGTTAATTTGGGGGGAGGAGGGAGGGAGGGGAAGTTTTTTTATTTGCACTGTTAAACAAAATAAATTGTAATCTTAATACCGTATACAGACTCTTCAGGTATTAGAGGGAGAAGGCTACATTCATTTATACTTTACAGTTTTTTGTTTCAAACACAAATATGTACAGTTTTTGCATCTTTCCGTCTGCAAAAAGACAAATAAAGGATTCTCACCTCCAATAACCATTGCAGGATGCACAAATAATAATATACCAATACATGCATTTCCTAGCTAACACCTTTAAAAATAAATGAATAACTATATAGCAAAGAAACAGTTAACAATGTAAGAAGTAGGATTTTGTGTTCACAATTAATTTTATATCTACAAATTTCTGTGTACCTTTCTTTTTTTTACAAGTATTATTTAAACATATGTTTATACAATTTGTGTGGCGCTATAATTTATATTGTACATTTTGTTTGATTGTGTATATAGTGCTGTCTAATTAGTTTTATACATTATCTTTTCCTTGTCCCAGTGGTAACCCACTGGAATCTCTAAAACTAGCAGCTATTCTTTTTATAATAAAAAAAAAAAGTTGAAAAAAGTTTTAATCAAGGTAAAAAAAAAAAAAAACCGGTTTAAAATCTTACATGTGTATGTGGTGAGCGCTCTCATAGAGTGTCACAAACGCTTATAAGTGCTGTATAACAATTTATTGGGTTTGTATAATTGAATAAATAAATATATATCTATCTATATATATATGTATATATTTAGTCTCTCTCTTAGGTGCTGACTTTTAATTCGTTCATATATTTTTACATGTTTAAAAATGTTTTATCTACAGTACACATAAACCAGGATCTGTGTAATTTTTAATTTAGAGATGGTTCCTCTATGTGTGTATACGACAGGGGATTGAACGTATGAATTACATGTATGTAGCTGCCATAGTGCCAGTGGATGGTGTTCCCTGCCACCCAGGAGAGAGGAAGAGATCAATACAGAGTTGTACTGGTACACGCGCTTACATAAGAAACAGAAAGATATCTAGTGTAATACGTTGTTTCGAAACACAGTTTCGACAAATATTACAATTCATTTTCCTCCTTTAAAAAAAACACACAAGTCATAGTAAGTGAATGACTGATGTACAAATAAACATTGCCAAACTATATGGTTCTAGGCAAATGTATCCTGACAATAAGCCAGATTCAAAGAACACAATGTTTCTTGTCATCCTGAAGTTATGTAATGTGATGTATATATAGTAAATTATGTATGTATATATATATAATCCGTGTGTATTATTATGGTTTATCAAATCATTTAAGTAGAAAGTAAAAAAACTAATTTTTTTATCTGGTTTTCTAATTATTAATATGTAATATACACCATTTTAAAGGTTTTATATATATTTATATTTCTTTTTTTAGTTTAGGATCTGTCCATGGAGGAGACTGGAACAATTGGCCCAAGAGGCACTTTTTGTTTTGTGTGTTTAGTGGGAGTGTTGGGGCAAAGTCGCAAGTGCAAATCCGGGTGTTGGGGCACAGTCGCAAGTGCAAATCCGGGTGTTGGGGCACAGTCGCAAGTGCAAATACGGGTGTTGGGGCAAAGTCGAGAGTCCAAATCCGGGCTTTGGGGCAAAGTCGCGAGTGCAAATCCGGGTGTTGGGGCAAAGTTTTGGACATAATATAGTTTTACTTTTTTTTTTTTTTCACCCCAGCAAGTTTAATTGATCCATCCTGTAAAAAAAGAAGGCAAGAGCTAGGGGAAAAAAATGTCAGAGGTTTGATTGACAATCCAGACTATTATATACCCTGCCAACACCCTACTCCTCCTCTAACTGACTCATAGCTACAGCACAAGCTGACAATGCCCTCCTTCACCTATTTGTCTCTGTGTGGTGCAGGAGTGGATCTAGCCTTGGTTGATCCAGCTTCTGGTCCAGATCCGAATTTGACAGTATAGAACCAGGAAAAAAAAAAAAGATCAGGACCGCACCAACAAAATGTAAAGTGAAAAAATGGATGCGCAAATATGCAAGGCAGCCAGTGATAAATATAAAGTATAAAATAAACAAGCGACTATTAAAAGTGTCCACTAAACACCGGCAGCTGGAAATGAGACAAACACAGACAACCTGCAACTGTGCGGAAAAAAAAAAATCTCCAGCGCTCTGTGTCTAGACATTAAAATAAAACAATTATATAGATGCCCTTAAGGTGACTGCTTAAAAGTTGGATAAAAGTTGTGGTGGAACACTCACAAACACAGCTCCCATGACCTAGGAGCGTGGAATATGCACCGTGAGATATACTTGCCACCACTCAGTATTTCTGTCGATGATGATGATGCAAAAGCCCAGCAGTAGTGAAAAGCGATTTATTTCTCCAACTAGACATTAAGCCCGTTAAATTAACGGGCGCTAGAACATATGTGGTCAAACATTTGTAAAAACAGACTTGTTCCAGTACAAAATTTCAGCTCAAATTTCGTAAGAAAAATTGAAATTGCTACATTAAAACGCTTCTATATACATTTATTAAACTTACAGATTCTTTCGGCAAGTGCCTGAAACTGATCTGTAAAACTTTTAAAGAAAACCACAAAATTTGTTTGTGAGAACGCTAGCACTTTTAAGTGTGCACCAGCCCTTATGATGTCTCTTTTTTTGTCTCGTTATGTTGATAATGCACTTTCAGTGGCAGATTTCTTTTACACGTGTTTTTTTTTTTCCTAACAACGCGAGAGCCGCATGACGTAGCCAGCTCTGCGCATAGCGTCCCTGTTGCCCTAGCAACGTCGGGGACATGCGCAGAGCTGACCGAGCGGCTCTCGCTTGACATCGCTCGCCCGCCGCCACTTGTAACGGCCACTGCCGCTTAGAAGTAAGTCCACGCGAGCGCGCACCCGCCGTTTGCCCGCGCACACCCGCTGCTTCAACAGTTTCGCCCGGCCGCCCGAAGTCTCTGCGCTCTAAGTCCCAACGGCTGTCCGTGGGGCACATGCGCAGTAGCGCAATCCCACGGACACAGGGACTGGACGCAGAGACACTTGTACTTTATTATAGAGGATGAGTATTAAAAGGGACAACAGTCCATGCAGACGTCCAAGAATGAAATTAGCACTCAATAAAATTCAGTAAAACATAAAATAAGTGAGTGTTTGTGAGTGTACCACTAAAACCTTTATCCAATATACTTTTTATGTTTTATTGTCACATTCATATTGCACTAGGTATTGGCATTTTGTATTTTACAGGTACAAGCAGCACACGGAGAGTGCCCTCTTGGGAATGGGACTCTTCATCGCGGCTGCTTCCGCGCAGCTGCTTCACCGCCGACACAAGACAGATCGTCGCTGGAGATTTCATCGCTAAAGGTAAGTATTTTACTGATTTTAGTTTGTTTAGAATTAGGGTTTAGGGGGTTAGAATTAGGTTTAGTGTTTAGTGTAAGGGGTTAATTTTACTATTAGGGGTAGGGGGTAAGTATTAGGGTTTAGGGGGTTAATTTTAGTATTAGGGGTCGGGGAATAGTATTAGGGTTAGTATTAGGGTTTAGGGGGTTAATTTTAGTATTAGGGGTCGGGGAATAGTATTAGGGTTAGTATTAGGGTTTAGGGGGTTAATTTTAGTATTGGGGTTTAGGGGGTTAATTTTAGTGTTAGTATTGGGGTTTAGTGTTTAGTGTTACTATTGGGGGGAATCATTTATTAGGGGGGGTTATTATAGTTTTACTTTTAGATTTGTAAGAGCTGACAGTTCAGCGCTGAACTGTCAGCTCTTACATAGCTGCAGCCGCGGTGAAACGGCCGCGTTATACTTCATTGCTGACAGTTCAGCGTTCTAACTGCCGCGCTGAACTGTCAGCGATGAAGATGCAGCGAAGAAGTGTCCTAGACCCTGCCCTCTTGACAAGTAAATGTACTATCATTTTATATGTGTGTTATAATTGCACTATGTCTTTGCATTGTTAATCACTAAAAATCACTTGCATAATTACATTTTATTTCACTTGCTATAATATTATCACATGTATTGGATATGGCTTGCAAAGTCATTTATTAGTGATTCACGTCACAGAAGCAACTTCATAAGTATATTAATGATATGAAGTACCTCTCTTTAGATAGACCCCTCCTCTGACTATGGCATCCATTTTGATATCTGATCTATGTAGCATTGTAAGATGTGCATTACTCCTACCAACAGGCAGAGGCGTCGCTAGGGGTGGGCTACTGGGGCTATAGCCCCGAGTCCCCCCTTCATAGCCCCGAATGGAGACTCTGGGGCTAAAGTATTCTTTAGCCCCGAGACTCCAGGGCTATCATTTTTAAAAATCCCCCGCTGAGCTTTCCTCCGTCTGGGACATGGTCCCAGAATCGAAGGATTAAGCTCACGCGGGGTTGAGGGCCGATCAGGAGGAGAGGCTGCTATAGGGAGCTCTCTCCCTAGCCTCTCCTCCTCGAGGTGCAGCCCACAGGCAAATGCCTGCGGTGTCCGCACCTCTTGGCCATGCAGAAACAGCGCGACGGGTGCAAGCTCCGCCCCCGTCGCGCTGAGAGGTCTGCATCCGGCAGAAGTTCCGGAAGACACGCAAGTAAGCTGAAGGTAAGGTACTACAAAAAAAAATTGAAGAAATGTGTGACTGTGTGTGGGTGTCTCAATGTGTGCAAGTGTGTGTCAGGGTGTCTCAGTGTGTGTAAGTATGTGTCTGGGTGTCTCAATGTGTGTCTGGGTGTCTCAGTGTGTGTAAGTATGTGTCTGGGTGTCTCAATGTGTGTCTGGGGGTCTCAATGTGTGTCTGGGGGTCTCAATGTGTGCAAGTGTGTGTCTGGGTGTCTCAGTGTGTGTAAGTGTTTATCTGGGTGTCTCAGTGTGTGTAAGTGTTTATCTGGGTGTCTCAGTGTGTGTAAGTGTGTGTCTGGGTGTCTCAGTGTGTGTAAGTGTTTATCTGGGTGTCTCAGTGTGTGTAAGTATGTGTCTGGGTGTCTCAGTGTGTGTCTGGGTGTCTATATGTGTCTCAATGTGTGTCTGGGGGTCTCAATGTATGCAAGTGTGTGTCTGGGTGTCTCAGTGTGTGTAAGTATGTGTCTGGGTGTCTCAGTGTGTGTCTGGGTGTCTATATGTGTCTCAGTGTGTGTCTGGGTGTCTCAGTGTGTGTATGGGTGTCTCAATGTGTGTGTATGAGTGTCTCAATGTGTGTGTATGAGTGTCTCAATGTGTGTGTGTCTCAATGTGTGTGTGTCTCAATGTGTGTGTGTCTCAATGTGTGTGTGTGTCTCAATGTGTTTGTCTGGGTGTCTCAATGTGTGTAAGGGTGTTTGCGTAAGTGTATGTGTGGGAGTGTGTCTCAGGGTGTCTGTGTGAGAGAGAGATGTGTGTGTGAGAGATAGATGGTGTGTGTGTGTGTGTGTGTGTGTGAGAGAGAGAGACGGTGTGTGTGTGAGAAAGAGAGACTTGTGAGAGAGAAATAGACGGTGTGTGTGTGTGAGAAAGAGAGACTTGTGAGAGAGAAATAGACGGTGTGTGTGTGTGAGAAAGAGAGATAGACGGTGTGTGTGTGTGTGTGAGAGAGAGAGAGAGACAGTGTGTGTGTGTGAGAGAGAGACAGTGTGTGTGTGAGAGAGAGAGACAGTGTGTTTGTGTGAGAGAGAGAGACAGTGTGTGTGTGTGAGAGAGAGAGACAGTGTGTGTGTGTGAGAGAGAGAGAGACAGTGTGTGTGTGTGAGAGAGAGAGACAGTGTGTGTGTGAGAGAGAGAGAGACAGTGTGTGTGTGAGAGAGAGAGAGAAAGAGAGAGAAGGCATGTGTGAGAAAGAGAGAGACGGTGTGTGTGAGAAAGAGACGCAGTGTGTGTGACAGAGCTCATCTGGGCTCTAGCCCCAGATCATTGGAAGACTTAGCAACGCCCCTGCCAACAGGTGTCACTAGGGAGTGAGTGATGGGAGTGAGTGATGACTCTTTGTTCCACCAGGTAAATCCTGGAGGGGGGAGGTGATACTGGACAATAGCTGTGTGGGGGGAGGAGAGAAAACAGTTGGGAGATGACCAAAAAGAAACAACATGGTCAGAAGGAAGAGCTCTGAAACTATTTCTAGTTAATAGTAAAGCTTTCATCTTGGGCTAAGTTTAAGTGCCAAGAATCTAGGGTTTAGTTTAATGCTTAGTATTGTAACTAAATGTATAAAATAACTGCTGCAGAACCTCCTTCAAAATCATTCCTTTATCGGCCTGGAATCAAGAGCCATTTTGGACACAGCCATGTGCCTTGCTGAACCTCTCTGAAGTTAAGTACACGTGATATCTAATTAATACAATGCTCTATAGAATATAACAGTTGTATGTTTGTAACTTTGTTTGTGATATCCTTTTAGATATATTGTTTTTACCGCCAGAGGTATAAATAAAGTATATTATATATATCACAACGTCTTTTGGTATTCATCTTTACATAATTTATCTGTATTCTCGAATCAAAGAAATTTATTGTTGTACGGTTAGTCTTGTTTGTCTAAATAAATATTTATTAATTATTTCATTAATAATAATTTAGCATACAGCAGGCCACGACCGCAACATCACAGTATATATTTTTCATATATACTGTCAGCAGTCACCTTAAGGGCATCTATATAATTGTTTTCTTTTAGTGGCTAGACACAGAGCGCTGCAGAACATGTTTTTCTCCCTGCACCAACAAATCCAGGACTGTTGGCAACTATTGTTCTCCCTAGCACATAGTCTGTAAAAAAAAAAAAAAAAAAAAAAAAAAGAGCCACAACCTGCATATTTCATGTTTTAATTCACACATAAACTACTAGGAACAATGTACATTCAAATCAGAAATCCTTGCCAAATCTTTTTTCTTTTAGAAAATAAGTAAATAATCAAAACTCAGCTCAAATCAAAAAACTATAACAAAGAAAACATTTGAGGGTCAACTCAATAAAAGAGAGGGAATTGAGACGGGAATTTCAAACGTAAGGCCAAAGTAGCCGAGTTGGAAAAATTCTCCCATTCAGCCGCACTGGACGAATTTGGGCAACTACAAGTTTGAAATTTCTGCCTCAATTCCCTGCATTTTTTTTTTTTCTGATGAGTAGACACTTTAGATTCACTTTTTTGAATTGTTTGGTACAACTGAAATCAAAAATGAAGTTATGTTTAATAGAAAGACTGCGGATTGTGTAGAAGGTTTTAAAAAAAAACATAACACGGACAGGTTTAGAATCTTCAGTCTTCCATCATCCAACACAACATTCTAAACATGTCCGCCCCCTTATAGTGCTATACGGAGCAAAGAGGGAGATCAAGGATGTACTCTGTATTCTTTCATTAAAGCATTTCTATTTAAAATGCCTGATCCTGATGCAGTCTAAATGTTAAAGGGGCAGTTCCACTTGTTGGTCCAATTATTATTTTTCCTCAACTCTTTTTGTCACAGCAATCCTGCCTCTGTCTCGGGGAGGTTATCTGAGGCCCTTGTGAAATTATTTTCAGTGTAAAACTACGGGAGAACTGTAAATCGTTTTAAAGTAAAAAAAAAAGCACAAGTTGTATATTGAACACATATACGACATAGAACATATGTACTGTCCCTTTAATGGAAGCTTACATTGCTGGCTTCTTTTGATCTAGCTTCCAACTATATTTAGATTTAAAGTATCGCCATACTCATTAGTTTTTACAGAAATAAATCCTGTGAACAGACGCAACCTCAGCGGTGAGAATGTGGGTATTTGTCAACATAGTTTTTAGAGATGGCCAGCATATATCTTTGGGTCTCCTCCTAGGTTTCTAGTTTTATTGCCAGCTGCCACGTACTCAGATTGCGTGGCCTACATGGTTGGCACATGACGTAGTTTCATTACGTGGTCTATGTGCTACGTTCAGGATACAGACCTGGTCACTAAAGAAAACCCTTACAGGATTTGTTAACGCCCAAACAGGTTGCATTAATCCACATCTTCAGGTTTGACATGTGGCTGACATTTTGGACAATACCACGTGAGGCGTTTCAGCCCATACTCCGGGCCTATGGCTTCTTTCACCACCTTATGGCCTTCGTCACAGCGCTCTCGAAGGTAGATGTGATAGTGCAGGCCTTTCCCCTCGAGCTTGCTCCTCAGCCAATCAGAGGTGAAGGTCACAGCGTGGTCAAGGATAGAACGCAGCCTCTCCAACGGCAGGAGTGACCCAAATGACAAGGGGTGCACCCGCGCCAAGAAAAGAATCTCATTCTTGATTATGTTCCCTGGAGAGAGGGAGGTAGAGGAATACAGAGGGTTAGCCAACAGGGGACAGAGGGGAAATGGAGGGGGGGAAAAAGACCACAAAAAAAAGATAAAACAAGGATAAACAATGACAGGCCTATATCCCTAATTAGTGTTGATACAAATATTTTTTTTCTTCCATTCTGGCAACAGAACAGAATATGAGGTCTCAAAAAAATAAAAGATAAAACCTAACTTTAATTGAATTCTAATAAAAAAAAATATTTAAAAAGTTAGGTTTTATCCTTATTTTTTTGGAGACCACACTTTCAGATCTGTTTCTTGTGTACGTAAGTGGGATACCCCCAGCTGAGATCTCCTTATACTTACGGATTTGCTGTATATATAGTTACTATTCTTCCACTCTGGCTAACAGATTAAAAAACTCTTTAGAGACAAAATGACTACATCTGGAACAGGCAGGTTTTGTTCCAAGGGATATTAGGAGCTCGGTTGAAAAGGTGTTTTGACAGGCAGAAGTGCGCTTCTTTAAATTGTCACCTGCTCCGGCAGTGACCTCTAGGAGTAGTAGAGTTAGTAATTCCTTGGGTTCAAAATGTAGGACAGTGGCGGCATTGAAGTCTAATAGCACCACGAGCCAAAGGTTGTCCAGACGGGATTTAAAGATCATTTCTAAAAAGGTAGTCTAAACCCTATCCAGAACGTACCTACTCCAGAAAAGTACCTCTGGTCCATCAGAGTGATACAGACTGGTGTGGGCCGGAGCAAGGCCTGCAGGGCTCTCTCCTTGTCAAACTCTGGGCAGAGGATATCGGTGGCTGGATCGGACACGGGGGATGAACACCACGACATGCGGCAATTGTAAAACACCAAGAATCTCCCGGAGTCAAAGTGAAGAGTTAATCTGAAGGAAATAAAGAAATTAGAAAACCTGTGGTCAGTGGTGTATCTTGGTTTTGTGCTGCCCTAGGCAGACAAAATTTAGGCACCCCCTCTATCCACATTGCACACGACCCATTGCATGCCCCATCACCCACATGCACACACATTAAATGCCTCCATCATCCCCATTACATTTCTTTTTCTTAAAGAGCAGCTTTTTATTTTTTCGTTTTGTGCCGCCCCATAAAGGCATACAAGGCAAATGCCACCCTAGGCACTTGCCATGTTTGCCTTGCGCTAAATACAGAGCTGCCTGAGAAAATCCTTGCCCTCGTTCTTTACATTTCTACAGAGCAAAAAGGGAAAATAAAAGACAGTATTTTTTTCCCCCTCACTACTGGTATGGCTGACCATATTTTTTTTAAAAACCCTCTTCCCAACAATCTTATCAGAGACCTACTGTATAAGTCTAGAAGACCAAACAAAATGTTAATTCATAATTCCATCCTTCGGTATGTAGTACACAGGCATTGCTGAATTTTGTATACTATGGGTGCTATGTATAAAGATCATTGTATTGGTTTCATGGTGACATGGACCACTTTTAGAACCTTGTCCCACCACTGATTTTTATCCGTAAGCCTTGCAAGTCCCTTTACCCGTCCGACTTTCAGAGCATCCGAAAAACGTGACACACTGATCCACGCATTTCTCTGCTCAGATCCATTTACTGTCAGGAGAGATTCCCTTCTAGAATTACAGTCACAAGGCCAAAGGAAGCCACTTATCTCCCAGTAAGAGGCCCGGCTCCCCACTATTCTCTCCCAGCAACCTTGAAGGACAAGCGTAGCCAAAAAATGTATTTCTGTAGGACAGTTTCACATTGTTTTGCAGCACTACTGAACCTAAAAACAGCTGATGTGAACAAAAACAATAAAGAGAAAAAACCAAATATAGATCAGTGTTAGCCTAGACACAAGGTAGTTCTTTGGTTTTACGAATGGCCCCTTAATTTGGGCTACTCAAGGAACACCAAAGTGATCTGGAATCAGCACAAACATTGACCATTGGGGCTGATTTTTTTGCCGACATTTCAGCAGTCGAAGTCCTCCAGAATTTGGCAGACTGATACGGTGGCCTCTATCCTCCCTATAGACTTCTAGGTAACTCCTGATACCTGCCTATCGCACTAAGATATGTGAATGTAACATCTCATATCCACAGTGGACAATAGTGCATTGCCAAACCATGTGGCCACCCACACTTTGGACATGGTACTAGACATGTGCATTTGTTTTCGGACGAATGTATTTTCGTTCGAAAATAGCATTTTCGTCCATTCGTCCGAAAAACGAATAACGAAAATGCTAAACCAACGAAAGACGAATAAACGAATGGTTAATAAACAAAAATCATTCGTCCATTCGTGCTATTGGCATTCTATAAACCGAAATAGAGTCGGTTTATACAATACCAATAGCATTACAATGCTATTCTATAAACCGAAATAGAGTCCCCATTCATACGAATAGGTCAGTTGACCTATTCGTATGAATGGGGACTCTAGTTCGGTTTATAGAAAGCCAATAGTATTACATGTATTCTATAAGCCGAAAGTCTATAAACCGAACGAGAGCCCCATTCATAAGAAATTCTTATGGCTCTCGAACGACCTTCGATTTATAGACTTTCGGCTTATAGAATAGCATAGAATTACATGTATTTTATAAACCGAAAGTCTATAAACCGAACGACCTTCGGTTTATAGACTTTCGGCTTATAGAATACATGTAATACTATTGGCTTTCTATAAACCGAACTAGAGTCCCCATTCATAAGAAATTCTTATGAATGGGGACTCTAGTTCGGTTTATAGAAAGCCAATAGCATTACATGCATTCCATAAGCCGAAAGTCTTTAAACTGAATGAAATTTGGTTTATAGACTTTCGGTTTATGGAATGTGTAGGTAAATTGATTCGTATGAACGAATAAAATTAAACGAAAATAATGAACGAATTTCGTCTGAAACAAATGCAGTAATGAACGAAATAAATAACATTTTCGTCCGAATGGACGGAAACGAATCGAAAATTTTAGTTTTGCACATGTCTACATGGTACCACGATACACGTGGCAGGATGATGAGCTTAGCTGTACCAGAAGAGATGCTATGCCGGGGTATAAAGATTATTTATTTTAATGTACGTACATATGTATACATGGCCATTCACTAACTTTTATTAAGGTAACAGAGAGGCGTGTGGGATGTGTGTGTTTTATCAAATACAGGAAGTTTTGATATATGTGGTTATTGTACCATTTATGCTGTAAAAGCACATTTATTTAAAAAAATTACAATAATTATTAAAATGTGCTATAATGGTATATCAAAACAATTACCATACCAATGATGATTATATTTATATATAATCATATATTTATTTTACTTAAAAATTTTATTTCAAATTAAAATATAGTTTTAAAAAAATTATATTTAATAACTTTACATTTCAGTTCACCACCAATTATCTGGCTGTTTCAGCCGAATTCAGGACAATTTTAGGGGATTATGGCCCTTTAAGAGTGAGGGGAATTCATAGGGCTCCACAGACCAAGTTCTCCGAACGGATTATGGTGGTAAATTGGCCCAAAAATCGGTGGAAATTGCACCAGAAATCTGCCATATTATGGATGTCGCTGCATGTCACCTACTAGCGGCAATCTGGTTGGTTTTTGGACTCGATCAGGGCTTTTTGAATAGACTCCGTAGACCTGCATAGCTCTGCACAAGACTAAGGGTTTTATCCATGAAAGACGACATTGAAGAGAATTTCAAACTTAAGGCAAAAGTAACCCTGTTGGGAAAAATCCCATTCCTTTTTAATTCTCTTTAAGCAATATATGCAATGTTCATGTGACAGAGTCTGCTGTGTCTCCTGTTTATGACATCACTTTGTTCCTGGATATGCAAATCAAGTACCTCAATATGAAATAGAATAATTTGCATTTCAAGCCACAAGGTGAAGTCTCTTATTGATCACAGAGGTGTTTGTTCCTATATAATAAAGTTATGTTATTTTGATATCCGTGAGTCCCTTGTTCTATAATGGTTCCCTTCTCCCTTCCCAGAGATAACGGAAGGGCCAACTATACTGAAGTTCTGATCTGTAGTCTGCCCATTCAGCCATATTTTTCTGACTTGGCCTTTAGTTTTGAAATGACCTTCAATTCTCTCTTTGAATGAACAAAGCCCTAAGTTTACTGAGCTGTACCTGGGTGACGGATCCCGCCAGTCTCCTCTTTTGTTTCCCCTCCTTGCCCTAGCGAACTCATTGGCTCGAATGCTGCCGTACAGCCCAAAGTGGAAGCGAAGCCATTTGGGCGCTTGCTCGTCTTTTGCAAGTTCTTCGGTGGTCTGCTCACTGGGACTCTGTGATGGTTCTCCAGATGTTTCTTCACCCACCATGCAGAGTTTCTCCTGGCTGCTTCCTGCCCGATGACTACGGTTGTCTGTTTCTTCTACTTGGTCCGAGTCAACCTGTGTCCTTGGATTTCGAGTATCACCAAATGCCAGATACAAGTTTTTCCCATGAACCTGAAACAACAACAACAATAATAATAGTAACATGGTACGTTAAAATGAGCGCCAATGACAGACAGGACCAAATACCGGATATTTAAAAAATGAAATGTATATTTGAATCTTGTATTATAATAATCTTGTGTAATAAATAAAAATTTGCATATCTAAAAACCAGTTCCGTCTGGTGTAGGTACAGGGTTTGAACAGTAGTATGTTATAATGGTAGGAGGAACAGCTTTTCACAAGATCTGACGCGTTTCATCTCCAAGAGACTTCATCAGAGGATGGACCAGCAAACCCCTCCCCCCCCCCCCCCCCCCACACACTTTATCAGCATCAGAGTTTGATTTAAGAAAAATAGAAAAACAGGTTTGAATCTTCCCCATTGAAAGTTAGTTAAGGTAAGTTTAAGACTTTAATTTTTGGTCTCAAATGAAAATTTGAGCTATTCTTGAATTTTGGTGAATAGGACCAAGAGAGTCCATCAACAACAAATTGAGGTCTCTGCTTCTATGTCCCTGCTTACGGTATTTTGTTCTTAAAGGGTTCTCAAATTGTTAATAAATCAGTTTCTTAAGATTGGACTGTGAAACAAAGAAATAAAATACAAATTATATATATATATATATATATATATATATATATATATATATATATATATATAAAAAAAAAAACAACACAGGCCCCTAGAAATGTTACAATAAAATGTTGGATTTACATATCTACACATATTCTATACTGTATATCTACAGTATATTTACACATATTGAGATGCCCCCCAGATCCTCATAGATACTCGGTACCTGAGAGTTGAGGAAGCGCTGCCCCATCAAATCTTGAAGTTTTATTTGTTTGGTGCTTCCTCCCGCCCTCATCACTAACTGACCCACAAACAGGCAGACTAGAGACTCGAACTTCCTTACAGTCGGCCCTTCCGGCATCTCTGGGATAACGGAACCATCATAGAACAAAGAAAAGGAAAAATAATCATTTTATTACATTGCGACAAACACTATACATTTCAGAGATATTACCTACCTGTAGCCGATCTGAAATGCACGTCACCTTGCGGCTTGATATGCAAATGACACAAGTCCCGCTGAAGGACTCATTTGCATATGAAGCCACAAAGTGATGTCATAAACAGGCGACGCAGTAAGAGTTGACCTGGAAAATTAGTTTTGAGATATCAGACGAGATACAACACTCAATAATGTGATTAAACAAAGTAATACCCCAGAGGACAACACTTAATAATGTGATCAAACAAAGTAATACCCCAGAGGACAACACTTAATAATGTGATCAAACAAAGTAATACCCCAGAGGACAACACTTATTAATGTGATCAAACAAAGTAATACCCCAGAGGACAACACTTAATAATGTGATCAAACAAAGTAATACCCCAGAGGACAACACTTAATAATGTGATCAAACAAAGTAATACCCCAGAGGACTTTATTGCGTTAAGAAGTATTGTGTTTGAGAAATATATAAACCTCTTGGAAATCAAGGAGCAGGAATGGAGATTTAAACAAAATGATTTCTCTATAAAGAAAGTAACACACAGGAGGTGCTTCATGAATTGAATGATTACCCTATGTCTGGCGGTGGAGGGGTATGCCTCTTTAAATATGTTGAAGAGTTTTTGTCTTATCTACAAGAGTGAATCAGCAAGAAAGCTTATCAAAGGAAGCAGCTGAGCACACAAACCTGTGCCCACTGGCGGAATACAGACATAAGGGCAGAATAAATATAGAGGGGATAGCCAAGGGATTATAGGCTAGAAACATATTGGGAAGTGGCTTAGAAAAGGAACAGGAGACTCCCTCTGTATATCAAAAGTTCCCTAAGACACATACTGGTGTAACGGAGATAGAAGGAGGGAGTAGAACCTAGGAGATCTATACTAGCCCCTCATATCAGGGGCCCATCAAATTATTTTTCATCGGAAATAAAAGACCTGCATGAAATAATATTACTCAATCGGGGGACTTGTCGGAAATTTCTTTTGAACCCGGAGGAAAGGAAACACCCAATAGACACTTAAGGTCACCTGGAGGGCCAGGAATTAGAAGGAGGGGAAGAGAAAAAAAAGAGAAAGAGGGGAGAACCCTAAACGCACAAATAACCACTATGGCAACAAAGAAAAGTCAAGATGCAAAAGTGGAGAAGACAGAGAAGGAGAAAAGGAGGAGACCAGATAAAACCGAAAATAAGCTAGATAGTAAAACAGATAGTCTTTACTCAAACTTTTGGGTGGCAGGTGAAGGGAATTGTGTTTTTTTATTTTTAATTAAAAAAAAAATATTCTCACATCATTTTGGCACTTTGGATTATTCACACGCAAAATAGGCATCACTTGAAATAACATGCCGGGATTTGTTTTTTTTTCTCTCATATACACGGATCTGGTCTTTCTTGGGGGAAGGGTGTAGTATTAGTAATCACTTGTAGTTTGTTTCTTTTTCCTACGGAGTTGTTCACTTTCACATAGGAGAGTCATGAGTATGGCTCCCTTTTAGACACACCTCACATACCCCCCCACTAAGACTCACTAAGACTGACTGACTCACAGCAATACACAGATAGTATAGGAACCACTTATACTCACTTGTAGGAATTAATTCATCATTTTTTTTTTTCGCTTTATTTGCTTATATTCACATAGGTACTAAAGGCCTTCAAATACACTTCACACAACTCACTTAAGACTCGCTACTATACACGTATAACCACTGTTGTATGGTTTTCATTTCCCCCTGTTTTTTTTTTTGTCTCCCCCTTTTCTTCTCTTTCTTTCCTCTCCCCCCTACCTGCGGATTTTTCGAGAATGGCTCTCTTAGGGGTTTGGAGAGGGATGCACTTATGTTCCTAGATGGGATATACTTGATTGACATATGGTTAGTTACTAGTAGGACAACCCTAAACACATGACCACCTTACCATGGAAATCATAGTAGGCCAAGGGGGAAGGCATGGCTCAGTACCCGGGGAAAGTTTCCGGTTAGTGGCAGCTCTTTCTTTTCTGAAGGCTTAGATTGAGACAATAGATTTTGTTGTGCTCAGATCTTAGAAGCCTTGGCACAGTTGGGTGCACCAGATGTGATATTTTTGTAAACGTTTCTCTTGTTTGTCTTTAGTCTTTTTTCTTGTAGTGAATTTTGAACTAAGGAATCTGATTGGTTTGGAATTCTACGGGGGTAATGTCAGTGTTTTGTTGTTGTTATGTAAGATAGATTTGGTTAAGTAGAGAGTGTGTGCCGGCTACAACAAGACAAGCATAAAAGGTAGCATTAAGTTTATTACAATAAACGTACAGGGGCTGAATTCTCCACAGAAACGAAATGCATTATATGGCTTTTTGAGAAAAGAAAATATACAGATATGTGCTCTACAAGAGAGCTGAGAACGCTGTTTGTGCTGCACGTCACCTGCTTATGCCTTCAGATATTCCTGTATCAACTCCCGTTCGACGTGACCATTTACACAGTTTGTCTTTTTCTTGTGCTCTACAAGAGACCCATTGGAAAAAGATGGATAAACAATATTTTAGATCCAAATGCTTCCCCAATATAATCAGTGCGTCATTAATGGGGGGGGGGGGGGGGGGGGGGAAAGAGAGGGGTAGCAATAGTTTTTTCTAGTGATCTAGTAATTAATATGAAACATCAAGAAATTGACACGGAAGCAAGATATGTTATTTGGATAGGAGAGATTAATAACACACTGTATACAATTGTGAATGTATATGCACCTAATGGGAATCCTATTAAATTCCTCACAAATCTATTGAGGAAAGTAGACAGAATTAAACAAGGAAGGTTGATCTTAATGGGAGATTACATTTGATTACAGATTGTGTGGAGAGCCCTACACCCCGAAGAGAGAGATTTTACTTGCCTATACCGTAGCCACTTCACATATTCAAGATTGGATTATATGTTGGCAAATCGATCGACAATACAAAAGGTAAAAAAAAATAGACATTAAAGAGTTTGTATGGTCCGACCATAATGCTGTTATTATGGAGGTGAGAGATCGATACAAAGTTATCAGAGGCCAACTAATAAAAATAGGAGCCCAAGAAAAAAGAAACAGAACATTAAATTTGGCAGAGCTCTATATAAAATTGGATCTATTTAAAACAGCCAAAATAAAGATAGACCCTCCAAGGAAGTAACACTGGCAATTGAGAGGGTAGAAGGGGGAGATTGAGGAACAAATATTAAATAAAATAAATAAAAACTTAGAATATCTAAAAATCAAATATTATTACAAAGGGAATAAAGCTGATCGTCTACTTAGTAATAAATGAAAAAAAGAAAAACAGAAAAAAAAACTATAGCTAAAATTCTTAATAAGGATAAATTGGTCTTAACACCTGAAAAAATTGGCAAAGCATTTCAAACTTTTTATGCCAAATTATATAGTTTGCCAAATAAGCCACAAGAAGTTAAAATTCTGGAGTATTTGGGGAAACTGGGACTACCAAGACTCTCAGGAGAACAACTAGCCCTGATGAACAAGGAGATCACAATAGAGGAAGTTAAAACAGTGATTGCTAATCTTAAAAGCAGCAAATCCCCAGGACCGGGTGGCTTTAATAATGCATTTTATAAACTCCTCAAGCCATATATAGTGGAGGACCTAACCGAGACTTTTAATCTGATCATGTTGGGGGCTAAAGTGCCAGAAAAACTATTAAAGGCAAACATAGTACCAATAGAAAAACCGGGGAAAGACCCACTGGAGGTCCATAATTATGGACCCATATCTCTACTTAATGTGGATATTAAGATATTTGCAGGAGTACTAGCCAATAGATTCTAAAAAAGTATAGCATCCCTAATCCATCAAGATCAAGTAGGATTCATCCCGGGGAGATTCTCATCAAATAATATCAGGAGAATTATTGATATTTTGGATATATGTAGAAAGAAGAAGTCCCCATTTATGATGATCTCTCTAGACGCAGAGAACGTGTTTGATTGCGTGGATTGGAACTTCTTAAAGAATTCATTAAAGGCCTTTGGGTTTGATGGTCAAATTTTGGAAGCAATCATGTCTCTCTATACATGCCCTACAGCGAAAGTGAAAGGCGTAGGCTTCACATCAAAGGAATTCAAAATATTCAACGGAACCCGACAGGGCTGCCCGTTATCACCCTTGTTGTATCTGTTGACAATAGAGCCTTTGGCAAATGCAATAAGGGGTAAAAAAAAATATTAAGGGCATTGAGGCAGATAAGCTAGATGTGAAATTAAACATGTATGCCAACGATATTTTGATAACAATTGAAGACCCGTTAGGATCAATTAAGCATGTAATAGAAGAGGTCGGGAGATACAGAGCTACATCTCGAACTACAAATTAAATTTGGATAAATCCACAGTAATGGCTAGATACATGGAGGAAAAGGGAAAAAAAAATATTAACTCAGAAATACGGTTTTAAATGGGCTAGAGAACATTTTGATTATTTGGGGATAAAAATTACAGCAGACCCGAATAAGATTATAGAAGCTAATTTCCTCCCTCTAATGAAAATATCTAATAAAAACTTAAATGAATGGAAAAATATGGAAATTTCATGGTGGGGGAAAATAAATGTCGTAAAATCGTATATTATCCCCAGGTGGACTTACCTCTTCAGGATGATCCCGATGAACATTTCAAAGATATGGCTGAGAATAATGCAGGAGTCATTTTCCAGATATATATGGCAGGGGGGAAAAACCGCGCATAAACAAAAGGGTGATCTCACTACCACCTTAACAGGGGGAACTGGGGGCACCTAATCTCCAACATTACCATGAAGCAAGCATGTTGGCTCATGCACTAATAACGCAAAAACAAAATGCCAAGATAGAGAAGTGGTACCAAATGGTGAAGGCTTTAATAGGGGGGGAACAGCTACTTTCAATGTTTTGGTACACCAGCAAAAAAGGTCCAATAGAGCGTAAAAAAAATGCAAAAGATCTCTGGTTATGGATCATATATTGAATTTTTGGTTAACATTTAAAAAGAAAGTGAAGATGGAAATTCTGACAGGCCTCCCCTTACAAATACTGGAGTATAATATAGGCAATATTAACCCCTTCGTGACGCATGGTGCTTGCGTCCCAAACGACGCAAGCACCAAAACGTCACGATTTGTTCCTGGCCAGCGATCACAAGGTGATCGGTAGCCAGGAAAACTCTGGCAGAGACCCGATCAGGGTCTTAATAGACCCTGTGGGTCCCTGCCAAAAAATTGCGAGACCTCCGGACGTCACATGTGATGTCAGGGAGCCGTGCCCGAACCCGGAAGTTCGGGCACAGCGCAATTTAGCAAAATGTAGCCGGTGCTCGCTTTGAGCACCGGCTACATTTTCCCTGTCAGACTGAGGCCACTCAAAGTGGCCTCATCTGACAGGTTGGGATCCCGCTGTAAGTGCCTGCAGCGGGATCCGAAAACAGCTCATCGCGGGGAGCCGTGATGAGCTGTTTAGTACAGGACGTACTATGCCGTCCTAACGACTTTAAGGCACTTAAAGTCAGGACGGCATAGTACGTCCTAACGTCGGGAAGGGGTTAAGCTAGGAAAATGGGTAAAGCAGGGAATTTTAAAGATAGAAGATTTGGTGGAGGAAGGGATAGTGATGCCGTTCCAAATACTACAGACAAAATATCAATTAAACAAGGGAGATATCTTCTCGTATTTAAGGGTAAAACTTATTCCCACTAAAAACCTAACAATTTGTAAGAAGCTGACAGACATAATCCAAAATGAAAAAACAAAGTATATCTTGGCCAAATGTAACCAAATAATTAAGGAAATTAACCAGCTTTCAGAGTTAGTGGTTATAAAGGAATGGGAATCAGATTTAAACAGAAGGATTACAAGGGAAGAATGGAATGGGCTGTTTGAACAAGTATATAAAGGGTCCCAGTGCCTCAATATTAGAGAAATGTTTTTTAAATTACTTAGATGGTATTATGTTCCGACCCATTTGGCAAAAATATACAGAGGGCAAAGTGGTAATTGTTGGAGATGTGATAGACCAGGGGCAGACATAATGCACATGTTTTGGAACTGCCCGGCTTTGGAGGTTTATTGGGGGGAAATATATGAGAGAATAAACCAAATCGAGGGTTAAGAATAGAGAAAGCTCCAGAAACGGCTTTGCTACACTTAGGCTTAAAGGGCGTTAAAAAAAAAAAATGAAGTTGATCATTTCTCAGATTCTGATCGCTGCGAAACTGATAATTACAAGGAAAACAACGATAATCCCCAGGTGGCAAATGGTAGAAACACAAGTGCTGGTTCAAATAAAAATGGAAAGACGAATAGCACAAATATTATAGAGTGGCAGAGAAGACTGAGATGTGGTCAAAATGGATCGACAGGTTATCTAGTGGATAAGATGAGGATATTTGCTAAATGTCCCATTAATGTTAATGGATGATAAACTCGTATGATAGTATACAAATTAATATTAGACTGAAATATATTTATTGTTGTATTGTCTTGTTTTTGAAATTTGTAATAAAAATAAATAAATAAAGGGACTTAGGCTGTGAATGAAAAATATAAAAAATAGATCCATGCATTGCCTTAGCAAAATAAATTCAGCGATCATGATTGAAAAAGCCAACGTTTCAGCTTTCTATACGGGCTTTGATCTGGGCATGTTATCCGTTGCACAGTACAAAATGATGCTGTCAATTTATATTCTGCATATCACAGGTTATATACCTTTAGCAAATACATGCCGCAATATCCATGAAGATTGAGCGGTAATATTCACCAAGAGCGTGAGGACACTGGCACTCTTTCCAAAGACCAGCGGGTGCTGATCCCCATTAGTTGTGGAGTGTTAAATGAACACCCCCCCCCCTTAAAATATGGTGCACAATAAAGATTTACAAAAAAAAAAAAACGTTGTCTGACATATTTACACGTAAGTATGAAGTGCACAAGTGTTAAAAATTAGAAAATCGCAAGAAAAAAAAAAAACATGGAAGAATTATATGGGTCATCAAAAGCCAAAATTAGGAATAAAAACAGAATTCTTTTATAATAATCAACAAATAATGATACCTTACACCGGGCAAAGGGACCATGGCAGAGTAGATACAGAGGGGAGCAGAACGCCACACAGAGCACTTCCAGAATATGCAACAACAAAAAAGTAAGAGAGAAGATCCTCATCTAAATTCTAAGTAGCATAATACATTCAACTCTTCATTCAATACATTCAGTACCAAGAATGTAAAGAGGGAATTACAGGGAATGTCAAACTTTAGGTCAATGTAGCAGAGTTGGAACATTTTTCCAATGCGGCTGAATGGGAGACTTTTTCCAACTGACGTTTGAAATTGCCGTCTCCATTCCCTGCAATTGTCTCTTTATTGAGTAAGTCTAAGCATCCAGAAGGCTTCCCTGTGAAGGAATCTAATCGGGAATGTTCCGTATCCATCAACCTAAATGACTAAAGCTGGTGGCGAAATATTTTATAATGTTGTACGATTGGAATTAATCTTTTTAATTACACCTTGGTGTTTTGCCAGTGAGTCTTAGACTCACGAGGTCAATGAGACTTAATAATATGTTTCACATAACCTACTAGCAGTAGTACATATAGTCACACACATCAGGTTCTAGGTGTGTTCTAGGTGTGTCTAGGGTTGCCATTTACCACCGACTATGCTCTTGCCTTCATTTTTTGCTGAGTGGTAAAACTAGGTGTGTTCCTGTCTACGATATCTGAGCGGTTATTTATTGTGGAGAATGTAGAAAGGATGCCCAAACCTATTATTAAAGTCTCACTGACATCATGAGTCCCATTATAGGTCAAAAATTAATTTAGGTGTATTTGAAAGATTGCATGAGTGTATGAATATTAAGTAGAAATATGTTAATGAAAGAATACAAATAAAAGTACCATATTGAGCCCTCTTTGCACTCTCCATCTGGGGGCAGACATTTTGTGTCAGATGAAGGACAATCTGACCCACGGTTCTAAACAACATGTCCGCCTCCACATGAACCATGGGGCCGAATGTGGCACGCGAATTGCATTTCTGATATAGCCTGTGTCAGGAATGCAATTTTTTATGATGCCCAAACTGTGTGTGCATGCGCAATCGCAGCTTTAAAACCAAAGCAGAATCAATGGGAACTACAGATCCTGCACAACAACACAACCCATTATAAATGCACAATAATTACAATCTTACACAATGGCCCAAAGTAATCCGACAATAAAAATACTGGGCAAAATGTCCTTGAACCGTTTCCAAGATAAACAGGGATACACTTATGTGCACAAGAGGCAGTAGTGTAGGGAATGCCTTTACTATTATATAACAACCCTGTAACACTTATTAAATAAAGAATAATAATATATGTAAAAAAATTAAACCATGTCAACTGTTTGACAGATTTGCAATCATTTGCAGTTAACAGAATTAATGTACCGCTTTGGGTGCGCAAGGATTGCAGTTGCTCCACAGCCCATCTCCAGACTGCACCTCTAATGTATATGGAAGTTGTTGTAGCCAATGTTATTTTTGGTTGTCTGTAATAATGGAGGAAGTTTTGATCCAGTTTTCTAAATGAAAAAGCTAGGGACATTGGAAACGACAGACTACAAATTACATGCGGGGCTAACTTCTGAAAACTTCTGGCAAACTTTTCGAATTTTGAATTGGTGCTGACTATTAGAAGGAAGCTCTATAATCAAGGTCTTGCATGTATCTCAACATGTGCATAGTTGCCAACATCGGCCATGTTTCCAGGGACACATATTTGTTCCACATGCTGCAAAAAGAGCCCAGCAGTATGAAGGATGTATATACACAGACACACACAATCCAATTCATGTAAAGTGCAGCCTGGCAGTATGTAGGATGTATATACACACAGACATGATCCAATTAATGTAAAGTACAGCCTGGCAGTATGTAGGATGTATATACACACACACACAGAGACACAATCCAATTCATGTAAAGTGCAGCCCGGCAGTATGTAGGATGTATATACACACAGACACAATCCAATTCATGTAAAGTGCAGCCCGGCAGTATGTAGGATGTATATACACACAGACACACAATCCAATTCATGTAAAGTGCAGCCCGGCAGTATGTAGGATGTATATACACACACACAGACACAATCCAATTAATGTAAAGTACAGCCTGGCAGTATGTAGGATGTATATACACACACACACAGACACAATCCAATTAATGTAAAGTACAGCCTGGCAGTATGTAGGATGGATATACACACAGACACAATCCAATTCATGTAAAGTGCAGCCCGGCAGTATGTAGGATGTATATACACACACAATCCAATTCATGTAAAGTGCAGCCCGGCGGTATGTAGGATGTATATACACACAGACACAATCCAATTCATGTAAAGTGCAGCCCGGCAGTATGTAGGATGGATACACACACACACAATCCAATTCATGTAAAGTGCAGCCCAGCAGTATGTAGGATGTATATACACACACACAGACACAATCCAATTCATGTAAAGTGCAGCCCGGCAGTATGTAGGATGTATATACACACACACACAATCCAATTCATGTAAAGTGCAGCCCGGCAGTATGTAGGATGTATATACACACAGACACACAATCCAATTCATGTAAAGTGCAGCCCGGCAGTATGTAGGATGTATATACACACAGACACACAATCCAATTCATGTAAAGTGCAGCCCGGCAGTATGTAGGATGTATAAACACACAGACACAATCCAATTCATGTAATGTGCAGCCCGGCAGTATGTAGGATGTATATACACACAGACACAATCCAAGTCATGTAAAGTGCAGCCCGGCAGTATGTAGGATGTATATACACACAGACACAATCCAATTCATGTAAAGTGCAGCCCGGCAGTATGTAGGATGTATATACACACACAGACACAATCCAATTCATGTAAGGTGCAGCCCGGCAGTATGTAGGATGTATATACACAGACACAATCCAATTCATGTAAAGTGCAGCCCGGCAGTATGTAGGATGTAAATACACACACATACAATCCAATTCATGTAACGTGCAGCCCGGCAGTATGTAGGATGTATATACACACACAGACACAATCAAATTCATGTAAAGTGCAGCCCGGCAGTATGTAGGATGTATATACACACACACAATCCAATTCTTGTAAAGTGCAGCCCGGCAGTATGTAGGATGTATATACATACACACACACAATCCAATTCATGTAATGTGCAGCCTGGCAGTATGTAGGATGTATATACACACACACACACACACAATCCAATTCATGTAAAGTGCAGCCTGGCAGTATGTAGGATGTATATACACACAGACACAATCCAATTCATGTAAAGTGCAGCCTGGCAGTATGTAGGATGTATACACACACACACAAACACAATCCAATTCATGTAAAAAGCAGCCCGGCATTATGTAGGATGTATATACACGCAATCCAATTCATGTAAAGTGCAGCCCGGCAGTATGTAGGATGTATATATACACACACACACACAATCCAATTCATGTAAAGTGCAGCCCATGCAGTATGTAGGATGTATATACACACACACACACACACACACACACACACACACACACACAATCCAATTCATGTAAAGTGCAGCCCGGCAGTATGTAGGATGTATATACACACACAGACACAATCAAATTCATGTAAAGTGCAGCCCGGCAGTATGTAGGATGTATATACACACAGACACAATCCAATTCATGTAAAGTGCAGCCCGGCAGTATGTAGGATGTATATACACACAGACACAATCCAATTCATGTAAAGGGCAGCCCGGCAGTAGGTAGGATGTATATACACACACAGACACAATCAAATTCATGTAAAGTGCAGCCCGGCAGTATGTAGGATGTATATACACACACAGACACAATCAAATTTATGTAAAGTGCAGCCCGGCAGTATGTAGGATGTATATACACACACACACAATCCAATTCATGTAAAGTGCAGCCCGGCAGTATGTAGGATGTATATACACACACACACAATCCAATTCATGTAAGGTGCAGTCCGGCAGTATGTAGGATTAAGGTTGCCACCTTCTCTTCAAAAAAAATACCGGCCTTGGTACTGTCTTTATAGACTTAACATTGGCCTGATGCCAATTTTTTACCGGCCTGCCGGGAAAATACCGGCCAGGTGGCAACCCTATGTAGGATGTATATATACACACACACACACAATTCAATTCATGTAAAGTGCAGCCCGGCAGTATGTAGGATGTATATATACACACACACAATCCAATTCATGTAATGTGCAGCCAGGCAGTATGTAGGAAGTATATACATACACACTGACACAATCCAATTCATGTAAAGTGCAGCCGGGCAGTATGTAGGATGTATATATACACACACACAATCCAATTCATGTAATGTGCAGCCCGGCAGTATGTAGGATGTATATACACACACACAGACACAATCCAATTCATGTAAAGTGCAGCCCGGCAGTATGTAGGATGGATATACACACAGACACAATCCAATTCATGTAAAGTGCAGCCTGGCAGTATGTAGGATGTATACACACACACACACACAAACACAATCCAGTTCATGTAAAAAGCAGCCCGGCATTATGTAGGATGTATATACACACAATCCAATTCATGTAAAGTGCAGCCCGGCAGTATGTAGGATGTATACACACACACACACACACACACACACACACAATCCAATTCATGTAAAGTGCAGCCCATGCAGTATGTAGGATGTATATACACACACACACACACACACACACACAATCCAATTCATGTAAAGTGCAGCCCGGCAGTATGTAGGATGTATATATACACACACACACACACACAAAATCCAATTCATGTAAAGTGCAGCCCATGCAGTATGTAGGATGTATATACACACACACACACACACACACAATCCAATTCATGTAAAGTGCAGCCCGGCAGTATGTAGGATGTATATACACACACAGACACAATCAAATTCATGTAAAGTGCAGCCTGGCAGTATGTAGGATGTATATACACACAGACACAATCCAATTCATGTAAAGTGCAGCCCGGCAGTATGTAGGATGTATATACACACAGACACAATCCAATTCATGTAAAGGGCAGCCCGGCAGTAGGTAGGATGTATATACACACACAGACACAATCAAATTCATGTAAAGTGCAGCCCGGCAGTATGTAGGATGTATATACACACACAGACACAATCAAATTTATGTAAAGTGCAGCCCGGCAGTATGTAGGATGTATATACACACACACACAATCCAATTCATGTAAAGTGCAGCCCGGCAGTATGTAGGATGTATATACACACACACACAATCCAATTCATGTAAGGTGCAGTCCGGCAGTATGTAGGATTAAGGTTGCCACCTTCTCTTCAAAAAAATACCGGCCTTGGTACTGTCTTTATAGACTTAACATTGGCCTGATGCCAATTTTTTACCGGCCTGCCGGGAAAATACCGGCCAGGTGGCAACCCTATGTAGGATGTATATATACACACACACACACAATTCAATTCATGTAAAGTGCAGCCCGGCAGTATGTAGGATGGATATACACACACACAATCCAATTCATGTAATGTGCAGCCAGGCAGTATGTAGGAAGTATATACATACACACTGACACAATCCAATTCATGTAAAGTGCAGCCGGGCAGTATGTAGGATGTATATATACACACACACAATCCAATTCATGTAATGTGCAGCCAGGCAGTATGTAGGATGTATATACACACACAGACACAATCCAATTCATGTAAAGTGCAGCCCGGCAGTATGTAGGATGTATATACACACACACAGACACAATCCAATTCATGTAAAGTGCAGCCCGGCAGTATGTAGGATGGATATACACACAGACACAATCCAATTCATGTAAAGTGCAGCCTGGCAGTATGTAGGATGTATACACACACAAACACAATCCAGTTCATGTAAAAAGCAGCCCGGCATTATGTAGGATGTATATACACACAATCCAATTCATGTAAAGTGCAGCCCGGCAGTATGTAGGATGTATACACACACACACACACACACACACACACACACAATCCAATTCATGTAAAGTGCAGCCCATGCAGTATGTAGGATGTATATACACACACACACACACAATCCAATTCATGTAAAGTGCAGCCCGGCAGTATGTAGGATGTATATACACACACACAGACACAATCCAATTCATGTAAAGTGCAGCCCGCAGTATGTAGGATGTATATACACACACATACAATTTAATTCATGTAAAGTGTAGCCCGGCAGTACGTAGGATGTAAAGTGCAGCCCGGCAGTATGTAGGATGTATATACACACACATACAATTTAATTCATGTAAAGTGTAGCCAGGCAGTATGTAGGATGTATATACACACAGACACAATCCAATTCATGTAAAGTGCAGCCCGGCAGTATGTAGGATGTATATACACACAGACACAATCCAATTCATGTAAAGTGCAGCCTGGCAGTATGTAGGATGTATATACACACAGACACAATCCAATTCATGTAAAGTGCAGCCTGGCAGTATGTAGGATGTATATACACACAATCCAATTCATGTAAAGTGCAGCCCGGCAGTATGTAGGATGTATATACACACACACAATCCAATTCATGTAAAGTGCAGCTCGGTAGTATGTAGGATGTATATACACACAATCCAATTCATGTAAAGTGCAGCCCGGCAGTATGTAGGATGTATATACACACACACACACAATCCAATTCATGTAAAGTGCAGCCCGGCAGTATGTAGGATGTATATACACACACACACAATCCAATTCATGTAAAGTGCAGCTCGGCAGTATGTAGGATGTATATACACAGACACAATCCAGTTCATGTATGGCTCCCACGATCGCTCCGTGGGGCGATCGTGGGGGCCCCAGAAAAGAAATTTCGGTGCTGGCTATTGCCTCGACATCGAGGCAATAGACTAGCACCGTTAAAGCGGTTTTCGCGATCGTTGATCGCGAAAACCGCTTCATTCACCGCAGGACGTGCCACATACACACACATACAATTTAATTCATGTAAAGTGCAGCCCGGCAGTACGTAGGATGTTTCATTGTGGTCTTCTTTTCCTTCCTGAGAGTTGGGTTAGTGTAGTATTGCTATAATTGTTCTCTATGATCTATTATTTACACAACATAATAAAGAATATATAATATTTACAATGTATTTATAAACCTGTAAAATTTCAACAAAAAGTAAACACTGCACTTCAGATCCCACCTTCTCCAAATATCAAGTCATTGACAAAATGTAAAAACAAAAACCCCTAGGAAAGGAGGTTTGTTTAAAGCCCTGTAAACAGGAGGTGTTTGGGATGAATTCCTGGCAAACCTGTTTCCCCAAAGGCATGAATTCCAAACATGATATTAATATGTTCTTTCACAGATAGGATCTTATAATAATACTAACAATACAAATATCACACAACAGAACACAATTATAATTCATCATTAATGTAACTAATTTCTACAACATCTGAGAGGATAAAAAACACTATATACTTGTTTTATTGCAGCATTTTATACACATATAGTGCAGCACTTTGCTGCCTTATTAAAGCATTGCTAGTTTGTATGTGTATGTTTCACTGTAATTTATGTGTGTGTATGTATATATATATATATATATATATATATATATATATATATATATATATATATATATATATATATTAATAATATGTGTATATCCCAGTGTGTATATGTGAATCAATGAATTTGATCATGTGTGATTATGTGTGTGGTATGTCTGTAAAAGAAAGCAAACTGTCACAAAATGAAAACACATTACACACACATACAGTCCCATAGACACACAGTCCAATACACACATACACACACACACTGTACCTGGTGTTGGCTGCAGCTTCACAGGAAGAAATCAGCCAATCAAGAGAGTCTTCTGAACTCTAAGCCAATCAGGAGAGTTGAGAAACCTGTCCTGATTGGCTGTGACCTTCTCTAAGAGCTCTAATTCAGGTTAATGCAGACATGGTGTCTCTCCACTGCACTTTATTCTTTCACAGCATGTGGAACTCAGATATCTGTCCCTGGAGACATTGCTGGTGTTGGCCACTCTAATCTACCTATATGTTTAGCTCATTAACAGAAATGCATCCAATTATCTGCACTGGTTTAACAATCAGCAACATGTATCAAAAAGTAGAATGTGATTACAAGATCTGCCTCAATAATGTTACTTCTAGATTTTACCACCAATATTAAATAATGCAAAGTTCTTACCAAAAGAATGCCAGTCCTAAATATGTGTAAATATGTGTAAGCAATTCTACTTCTGCAATATTACACATCGATTAAACGGCCACATTGACATGTTTAAATGATTCTCATACAGCCACAATAAATAAGAGATACAGGGAGTGATTTGTAAGGTTCAGCTATTGGGTAACATTCTAAAAATGGATCAGGAGGATCCATGGTAACTACACAACTTTTAGAACACGAAATTGAAATTGTAATTGTAATGTGTTTAACTGAAAGGAATGACTACAACATCAACAGCAGACAAACCCCTTGAATGTACATGACACCCCTGCATATGGTCAGTGAACACCATGTAATTAGGCATTAAAAGGTCTCAGTCACCTAAATGTTGTAAAGAGTTAAAGAAAAAAAAAACTGTATTTGTTTAGGAGAACCTCCGCTAAACTGCAAAAGTGTTGGGATTTCTTTAAAAAAAAAAAAGGCACAATCACCATTATACATAACAAACGGCAACTGTGACTTGCAGTATGGAAGTTTTTTTTACAATCAAATAAATTAAAGGGACAGTATCACCTAAACATTTTTTTTTTTTTTACTGTGCATGTAGAGGATAAAAAATTTTTGGGAACATGATCTATACATTGTGTTAGCAAAACTGCAAGTATCACCTGTGGCTTGATATGCAAATTAACTGGTTTTCAATGGGAAATGTGTAATTTGCAAATCAAGCCATAGGTGATGTCATAATCAGGAGACTCCACAGACATTTAAAACACATTTACCTCCGAATTTAGGCATTTCCTCAATTCTGCCAGCACAATGTATAGATCATTTAAAAAAAAAAAAAAAAAAAAAAAAAAAAAAAAAGTGGCTCTACATTCACAGATAAAGCAGTGTTTGGGTGATACAGTCCCTTTAAGATGTGTTTTAACGGTCTGTGGTGTCTCCTGTGGCTTGATATGCAACTGAATTATTATCACAGGGAAACGTGTAGCTACTCGGTAAGTGGTGGGGGGAGGGAGGTTGAACACGAGCACTGACATGGCACAATATTCCTGGGCTCTGACTGGCACAATATTCCTGGGCTCTGACTGGCACAATATTCCTGGGCTCTGACTGGCACAATATTCCTGGGCTCTGACTGGCACAATATTCCTGGTATCTGACTGGCACAATATTCCTGGCATCTGACTGGCACAATATTCCTGGCATCTATAATTGTACAATTGTCACCTCGTGGGGCTCCTGTGTGTTGCATAATTAATGGCGGCCCCATGTGTGCATAATTATGGGGCGCTTGTGTGTGGCATATTTATTGGGCCCCATGTGTGGCATAATTAAGGGACTCTTTTGTGTGGCATAATTATGGGGCACCTGTGTGTGTGGCATAATTAATTGGGCAGAGGTGAGGCATAAATAGTGGGGCTCTGGTGTGGCATAATTTATGGGGCTCCTGTGTGTGGCATAGTTATGGGGCTCCTGTGTATCTAACTGGCATTACTAAGGAATCTGTTTGGCATTGTATTGGAGGAAATCCAGGGGGGTGACACCAACCCTAGTGACGCCCCTGCATGTTAGAAATTCCCTCTCTCTTTATTGAGTAACAAACCTGAAAACTGTTTTTTCATATTTAATAAAAACTATAGTTGAAAAAAAAAAAAAAAAAAAAAAACACATTTCTTGTTTCTATTTCATTTTTTATTTGCCCACCTGCCCCACAGACTTGCCACTAGGGCTTAACATTTGGAAGGTGCATTAAGGGCACTTTAAGAAACCCAAATCACTATAATTTAGAAGGATGCATTTTTCACAATGCAACTTGTTTCCTAAACATAGAGCAGTGCACGAGGTGCAAAAAACAGTGCATATGCAAATGTATACACCTTATTAGGTGAAAAATGGTTTCCGTGAGAAAATTTGTGCAAAACAAAATCTGTGGTTGAGGGAGGGACTCTGTCTCCCCTCTAATATCTCACTCACAGACTTCCAGGAAATAAGTTGCACTTCATAAGCCTGTATTCGTCAGTGGGGGCGCGGTGCAGACCTCCTCCGTAGGTTACAGCTCAAGAAAAGTACAATAGTACACAGTAGGTTAATATATGAATATTCAAGTATTTAATAGAACAAAAGTAGCAGCTTACACTTAGGGTTGTCTTTATCCTGTGTGATGGGCGCCTCAAACACTATTGGATTAGACATCCTCAGAAGATGCAGCTCAGAAGAGACAGGTTGCCCAAATTTGGAAATATGTCACAAACAATCCAGTCATGTTCAAATCCCATTCTCTCTCGCACAGAATGCACCACCAATGGACATTGAAATTCACATCACCAAAAAATGCCCCATGATCCACCCAAACCTCTTCCCTAATTCAATGCGCTGTGTAAACATTTGAATGTCCCCCTCCCGCCTCCCCTCCGTGGTGTATTTAGGTTTTCTGCTACCCTAGGCCCTGACCAAACTCACGCACCCCCTAATCTTCATTTTTGCCCCAACAGTTCCTGTCCAGGCCACACCTGTTCTTTGTTTAGGATCCACCATAATTTTCCTCAAATAATTCGCCAGTGCCACCTTTGTCCCCCAACACACTCCCAGTACCACCTTTGTGCTCACACACTTTCCCAATGCCATCTCTGTTCCCAACATGCTTGCCAGCTTACTGGACTGGTCTTTAAAATAAAATTAAAAATATATATGAAAAAATGGAGCGAGGGGCTCTCCTGTGGGTGGCTTTTTGATGCTGCCCCCTGCAAAGGTCTTGTTGGCCTCAACCAAGTTACATTCCTGTCTACGCTCCCAAAACATGCAAGAGAGACTTGATAAGGGAACTGGAAAACTCACCCTTTCAGACATACTTGTCCTCATTTTTGCTATTCCCTCTTTCATGTTCCCCCAGTCTGTACTTCACTATCATTCACCCTCACCGGGGAGCACACACTACATCTGGCATTAAAAAGATTTCAGATAATTACCAGTAACTCGGACAGTGCAGCAGGAAGCGAGAGATATAACCTTTCCTGCCTTGCAGTGTGTAAACATTACATGTGATCAGAATTAAATGTATTCATTAATCGGGGGATGGAGAATCTTAGAGAACCATGCTGATTGGTTAATTGATTTCATATGCCCTGCAAGGGGCTGTTATAGGGGCTTTATCAAGGGGATTAGAGGACTTCAAAATCACACACCTTTCTAATACATGTCGAAATTCATTTCTCATGAATATAAAAAAAAAAATTGCATGTATTTATTGTGGACACCATAAGCTCGTACCTGCCAGCATCCTGGGACACGTCTTGGGGTGTGGTTGGACTTAAAGAGGGCAGGGCTTAACGTGGGTGGACTTAAAGTGGGCAGGGCTTAACGTGGGTGGACTTAATGTGGGTAGGGCTTAATGTGGGTGGACTTAAAGTGGGCAGGGCTTAACATGGGTGGACTTAAAGTGGGCAGGGCTTAATGTGGGTGGACTTAAAGTGGGCAGGGCTTAACGTGGGTGGACTTATTCACACCCCCGAAGTGTCCTTATTTAGGAGGTACAGCCACCAAAATCCCCCTGTCCTTATTTCCTCCTCTTCTGTCCCTCTTTTCTGGAAGCTAAGACTTTAAGGTTTGTATGAGTGGATCACCGACCCCACAGCAATAAAACTCACAATGCAGAGAGTTTAAAGTTCAGTAAATGGGATTTTATATTCATTTGTGTAAATAACATACTTAATTATTGTTCTAAATGACGTATGAAATGACAAAGAGTTACAAATTAGCTGTGAAAATGTTCCGATAAGGCTGCACTTTCAGCCCCTCCGACAAACAATATATGTCCCTCTATGGACACGCTCTTCTATATATTGGTCTATACATTGTGCAGGGTCTGGTGAGTTTCTCCTGCAAGAAGAACAGAGTTGGCCCTGTATAATGCATTGTTATAAAGTGACAGTGTGTAAAGATGTAACTCTGCATTATCCATGGCCAGCTGAGCTCTTCTATATATTCTTCTATACATTGTGCAGGGCCTGGTGAGTTTCTCCTGCTAGAAGAACAGAGTTGGCCCTGTATAATGCATTGTTATAAAGTGACAGTGTGTAAAGATGTAACTCTGCATTATCCATGGTCAGCTGAGCTCTTCTATATATTGGTCTATACATTGTGTAGGGTCTGGTGAGTTTCTCCTGCTAGAAGAACAGAGTTGGTCCTGAATAATGCATTGTTATAAAGTGACAGCAGGGGCGGGCTGGGCCGGGGGGCAGGGTGGCAATTGCCCCCCAGGCCGCCCTAAGGTTTTTAAAACACGGCCGCTGGGCCAGTGTTATAAAAAACAAACAAAAAAAAAAACGCGCTTGCAGGCAGAGACGGAGGTGAGAAGGGATCGGAAGATCCCCCCTCACCTCCGCTCTGCCTGCAAAGCTGCACGGGGAGCCGAACAGGCAGCACAGAGAAACCTCCGTGCTGCCTGTTCTGCTCCCCGTGCAGTGTGGCGACACGGAAGTGCCGACAGTCACGTGATCGGCGCTCTGACGACAGACGCGCGCCGATCACGTGACCTGTCGGCACAACCGCCGGGAGGCCGAACAGGCAGCATGGAGGGACCATGCTGCCTGCCACTAGCCACCAGGCAAGTCCTCCTGCCACTAGCCACCAGGGAAGTCCTGCCACTAGCCACCAGGGAAAAAGGTAAGAGGAGGGGGGGGGGGGGGGGGGGCAAAAAACACTGGCATATTACTGGGCAAATTGGCTGGGGAATATTACATGGCAAATAACACTGGCATATTATTGGGCAAATTGGCTGGGGCATATTACATGGCAAATAAGACTGGCATATTATTGGGCAAATTGGCTGGGGCATATTACATGGCAAATAAGACTGGCATATTATTGGGCAAATTGGCTGGGGCATATTACATGGCTAATAAGACTGGCATATTACTGGGCAAATTGGCTGGGGAATATTACATGGCAAATAAGACTGGCATATTACTGGGCAAATTGGCTGGGGAATATTACATGGCAAATAACACTGGCATATTACTGGGCAAATTGGCTGGGGAATATTACATGACAAATAAGACTGGTATATTATTGGGCAAATTGGCTGGGGCATATTACATGGCAAATAAGACTGGCATATTATTGGGCAAATTGGCTGGGGCATATTACAAGGCAAATAAGACTGGCATATTATTGGGCAAATTGGCTGGGGCATATTACATGGCAAATAAGACTGGCATATTATTGGGCAAATTGGCTGGGGCATATTACATGGCTAATAAGACTGGCATATTACTGGGCAAATTGGCTGGGGAATATTACATGGCAAATAAGACTGGCATATTACTGGGCAAATTGGCTGGGGAATATTACATGGCAAATAACACTGGCATATTACTGGGCAAATTGGCTGGGGAATATTACATGACAAATAAGACTGGTATATTATTGGGCAAATTGGCTGGGGCATATTACATGGCAAATAAGACTGGCATATTATTGCGCAAATTGGCTGGGGCATATTACATGGCAAATAAGACTGGCATATTATTGGGCAAATAGGCTGGGGCATATTACATGGTAAATAAGACTGGCATATTATTGGGCAAATTGGCTGGGGCATATTACATGGCAAATAAGACTGGCATATTATTGGGCAAATTGGCTGGGGCATATTACATGGCAAATAAGACTGGCATATTATTGGGCAAATTGGCTGGGGAATATTACATGGCAAATAACACTGGCATATTACTGGGCAAATTGGCTGGGGAATATTACATGACAAATAAGACTGGTATATTATTGGGCAAATTGGCTGGGGCATATTACATGGCAAATAAGACTGGCATATTATTGCGCAAATTGGCTGGGGCATATTACATGGCAAATAAGACTGGCATATTATTGGGCAAATAGGCTGGGGCATATTACATGGTAAATAAGACTGGCATATTATTGGGCAAATTGGCTGGGGCATATTACATGGCAAATAAGACTGGCATATTATTGGGCAAATTGGCTGGGGCATATTACATGGCAAATAAGACTGGCATATTATTGGGCAAATTGGCTGGGGCATATTACATGGCAAATAACACTGGCATATTATTGGGCAAATTGGCTGGGGAATATTACATGGCAAATAAGACTGGCATATTATTGGGCAAAATGGCTGGGGAATATTAAATGGCAATTAACTCTGGCATATTGGGCAAATTAGCAGGGGCATATTAAATTGCAGATAACCTTGGAATATTATTGGGCAAATTTACTGAGTCATATTAAATTGCAGAATAACACTGGCATATTATGGGACAAATTGGCTGGGGAATATTAATGGCAAATAATATTGGAAATGTGTATGTAATGGGGTGATGGAGGCATGTAAATGTGGTGATGGGGCATGTCCTGGTGTGCAACGTGGGTTATGGGTCATGTCGTAGGTGTGCAACGTGGGTAGGGGGGGGGGTGCCCAAATTCTGGGATATTGGGTGTCTAAATCCTGGCATATTGAGGGGGCATAATCCTGGCATATTGAGGGGAAAATCCTGGCATATTGGGTGTCTAAATCCTGGCATATTGAGGGGCATAATCCTGGCATATTGAGGGGCATAATCCTGGCATATTGAGGGGCATAATCCTGGCATATTTAGGGGAAAATCCTGGCAAATATAAAGGGGCATCATCTTGGCATATTGAGGAGAAAATCCTTGCATATTGGGTGTCTAAATCCTGGCATATTGAGGGGCATAATCCTGGCATACTGAGGGGCATAATCCTGGCATTTTGTAAGGGAAAATTCTAGCATATTAAATGGCAAATCCTGGCATATTGTGGGGGAAAATCCTGGCAATATTCTTTATAAAACAAGGAAAAGATGGCCGTGGATGGGGAGGCGATTCGATGGTGCAATGGGCCACTTGACTGGATTTGCCCCCCAGGCCTAAGGCTGCCAGCCCTTCCCTGAGTGACAGTGTGTAAAGATGTAACTCTGCATTATCCATGGCCAGCTGAGCTCTTCTATATATTCTTCTATACATTGTGCAGGGCCCGGTGAGTTTCTCCTGCTAGAAGAACAGAGTTGGCCCTGTATAATGCATTGTTAGAAAGTGACAGTGTGTAAAGATGTAACACTGCATTATCCATGGCCAGCTGAGCTCTTCTATATATTCTTCTATACATTGTGCAGGGTCTGGTGAGTTTCTCCTGCTAGAAGTACAGAGTTGGCCCTGTATAATGCATTGTTATAAAGTGACAGTGTGTAAAGATGTAACTCTGCATTATCCATGGCCAGCTGAGCTCTTCTATATACTCTTCTATACATTGTGCAGGGCCTGGTGAGTTTCTCCTGCTAGAAGAACAGAGTTGGCCCTGTATAATGCATTGTTATATAGTGACAGTGTGTAAAGATGTAACTCTGCATTATCCATGGCCAGCTGAGCTCTTCTATATATTCTTCTATACATTGTGCAGGGCCTGGTGAGTTTCTCCTGCTAGAAGAACAGAGTTGGCCCTGTATAATGCATTGTTATAAAGTGACAGTGTGTAAAGATGTAACTCTGCATTATCCATGGCCAGCTGAGCTCTTCTATATATTCTTCTATACATTGGTGAGTTTCTCCTGCTAGAGGAGCTCAGCTTGTCATCGATAATAAATACATTGTTACACAGGGAGAGTTTGTAAAGATGTAACTCTGCAGAATTGTGTCTGCTAGTTTTGAGCAAACCAGAACCGCACTGTTCGGGTTCGTACCAAATATTACGTTTTTTGGACCCGGACCCGAACATTCCACTGTATGTTCGTGTTGGAGTTCGGGGTTCGACGATTATATTGTATGTAATGCTATTGGCTTTCTATAAACCGAAATCTATTTCAGTTTATAGAAAGCCAATAGCATTACATGTATTACAAGTCATTCGGTTTATAGACTTTCGGTTTATAGAATAGCAATAGCATTACACGTATTCCATAAATCGAAAGTCTATAAGCCGAAAGTCATTCGGTTTATAGACTACATGTAATGCTATTGCTATTCTATAAACCGAAAGAGTCCCCATTCATACGAATAGGTCAATTGACCTATTCGTATGAATGGGGACTCTATTTCGGTTTATAGAATAGCAATAGCATTACATGTATTACATCTGAGAGTCAAATAGAACCGTCAAACACTGTGCTTACAGCGCACTTTGAAAAATTCTAATAGTTTTGGGTGGTAAATAGTACATTTGCGTCTTGCGGTGCACTTCATATCTGAGAGTCAAATAGAACAGTCCAATACTGTGCTTACAGCGCACTTTGAAAAATTCTGGCTAACTTCTCCTCCTCCTCCAGCGCCGCTTCCACCTACACCGCCATGGTCACCGCCTCCTCAACCTATGGGTCACTTAGTATAAACTAAAAGAGAATACCCTGCACTCCAACCCTCTCTCAAATGGATAATTCTGTTGATCCTCCTGGCAGCCATGCTTTAGATTTAGATTTATGTTCTTCCAAAACTAAAATCAAAGATTCCATCTAGTGCTATTTTATGGCTCAGCTGTATTTGTAATTTGTATGTATTTTATGTTATTTTAAGTTATTTCCCTATCCATATTTGCTTGCAGGGCACTTGTCCTACTCTTACCCACATTTTACTTCATTTTGCAGCCCTCTAGCCCTTTGCAGGACTTTTTTTTAGAGGCCTTTTAGTGCCCAAAGATTTGTGTCTCCATTGACTTCAATGGGGTTCGGGGTCAAGTTTGAGCCCGGACTTTTTTCCGAAGTTCGGCCGAACCCGAACATCCAGGTGTCCGCTCAACTCTAGTCTCTGAAAGTAGCATTATGATCATCACAAAAACACCAAAGCATTTTAATATTTGTTTTCTTATGTGACAGTATTTAATTTCCCAATTACTCATCATCTGGCAGATTTAATTACCACCTTCCTTCTAGACATCAATATTTTTAAAGTCCGAGAAAAGTTTAAACACAGTTGCTGTCACATCGCTGATAACAAAGAACAATTTACAATTTCTTAAAAAAAACTAGACTGTGTCGAATTTAAAAAAAAAAAAAAAAAAAATGCCTTAATTAAAATACCAGTTATTCCCACGAACAATACCCCAAGTTTGGACATTTGGAAACTGAAGGACCAGGAGTAAGAAGATGATCAGAGACGTGTTAATTAAAATAGTTACTAATAAAATGACTAGTTATTTTCTATAATCCACATCTCTAGCAGGTTCTAGACTTCATAGGCACCAGAATACTAGTTATTCTAGCCACATATTATATTTATTGATTTTTTGGGGGGATCAGTTGGCTCTCCCCCTATAAGTCTACAGCTGTAATTAAGTCTTATCTGGAGTTTTGAGATCCATAAATGATGGATCAAAATAATGTACTAGGAGAAAGAAAAAAAATATGTTGAAAAATATATATATACACAGATGATTTGTACATGTGAGTTCTTTCTCTATACACAGTATCGTTATCCCCCCATACCAGTGATAGCTAACATTGGCACTGCAGATTTTTGGGAACTACATATCCCATGATTCTCAAACCTGACATTCAACCTATGCCAGATACTCAAGACTGGCTTGGAAAATCATGGTATATGTAGTCCCCAAACATCGACAGTGCCATGGTTAGCTATCACAGTTCCATACAAATGACAATTGTTTTTTCTAAGTGATTATGCAAATCCTTGTTCCTACACATAATGGGTAAAAGAAAACCAGCTCAGTTCAAAGCAGATGTGATACTATTTTGAATGTTTATAAGGTCTACTCAATCAAAAAGAGAGAAATCCAGAGAACTGAGACATAAGGCCAAATTAGCTGCTCTCAGAATGTTTCCAACTTTGAAATTCCCTTCTCAATTTCCCGCACTTGTCTCTTTGTTGAGTAAGCCCTTATAGATTACTAGTACAATAGAATTAAGTAAAGTATGAAGGATTGATATAGGTGAACTATAGAGCCTATCAGAGCCTATACATCATAAAATACTCTGTGTGGTCAGCAGTGTTCAAACTGTATCACATGTACAGGTTCCCTGAAATTTGAAACCACGGGGTCTGCTAAAAAAACAAACGTGAATCCTGCAAGCAGTAGATGGAATATGTGTCAGGTAGAGAAGGTGCAGTCAGTGGAGAAAAATAAATGTGCTCAGTATACCAAGGAACACCCAAGTGCAATAGAAGTGTCAGATAAGATTGGAGTGCTAAAAAGTCACAGCCGTGCAAGTGGTGTACTCATACAGGATGTGATGGTTTGAGATTTCAGACATTCAGTTTTATCTTCAGAAAATGCCAATCCTGAAGTTGTAATATAAAAAGTGCAATAGTGCTATAGAAGCAGGGCAGCAATGCAAAGATATCTTAAATCTTGTAGAATAATTAACTGAGCTCCACCTCCGTCCTAACCTCTAATTCAGCTTCCACCAAAAGGGGTAGAAATAAAAGTGGCTCAGGGAGGTCGGGGGGTTATCAGAGATCCCACCCTAACACGGCACACGAAATATGGAGTGTACTTTAAAAAAATTTAAAAAAAAAAACAGGAAGGTGGAGGGACACAGTAAAATAGTGTAAAAAGGAAAGAATAACTCGCTTAATGGAATACGTGTGATTTAAAAAAAAAAAAAAAGAGATGCATTAAGATTGGCAACTACAGATAGGGAACCCTGACTGGGCAAGACCATTCCATAATGTCACACCCAACATATCAAATAATCATACTAAATCTAAATCTATACTTATTATTCTTATTTTTAAATGTACACCACTTATTTATTTTTAAATTGGATCAAATTTGTATTTATTTATTTGGGAAATATTTTATTATTATTTTTGAAATACAGATTACTGTCCTTGTAAATAAATAATTAAATTCACATCTGCTTATTTTTTTTATTTTCTTTTTCCTGAACTGGGCCCATTCTATTGGTTTATTGTAACTAGTATAAATCCCTCACATTTATGGACATTTTTTTTTTTTTCTCCTAGTATTATTTAAATATAAGTTTGCTACACCGATATCCAGGAAAACCTACGAACACAGGAGATCAGTATATAAGACATGGAAAGTTGAACTGACATACACAGCTCAGCAGTAAAAAAACAAAAAAAAAAAAAATTGCTTCCTAAATTGTGTACATCCTAATAAAAATAATAATAAAAATAAAATCAAGCAATTTAAAATTTAGATTTTTATACATAAATTTGCTTGGCTTCATGGATTCTACCACCTCGGCTGCAATTTTCCACAAGGCAGGATATGACTCTGTCTCTCCAATAAATCGAACTTTTTTTTCTCTTTTTTTTTTCGTTAATCTGGTGAATATCCCCTTGAGGTTTTGGAAAAGAATGAATTTTCATTGTGGAGCTTTAACTATTGTTCTAGCAACACATCATTTCATCTCTCTCATAATTAATAGTCTTATGTATCAACAGTCCTTCTGCTATAAAAACAGATATTAAATTACTTTGTTAGTTCAATATTTTTTTTTGTTTTTTTTTTTAAAGTAATATTTTAAGTCTCGGGAGAGCTTTCTTTTAGTTAGGTTAAAAGGTTTCTGTTGTAGAAATGCCACATCCTTGAGTTCTAAGTCTTCGGGTGAAGTTAGGAGGTGAAATGCGTTGGTTGGACAGCAGCTTATGTTAGGACCAAGTTATTCCAGGAGTCATGCTTGGAGCTTGTTTGAGGAGATGTGTTGAGTGTTGAGTGGTGGCTTTGAGGAGAAAGTTTTAGACCCGCCATGGGGTGAATGGACGGTCCGTGATTCGCCATGGCAGACAACGATGACGACTGAAATAGAAAAATAGAAAAAACATCAGAGAAACAGCCCAATCGATACAAAAACAACAATAAAGGGCTGGTGATACAGAGAAACACAACTTGATAACGCAGTCGAAAATTAGGCTGTTCAAAGGTTCTATAGAACATTCCATTGGTTTCCATGGCGATTTTTTAAACATTGGTGCGATCGAAGCATGCGCTAGTGTGTAATGTCAACTACTGAGCTGTGCTCTGCTCACGCACATTTGGAATGCACAGAATCTTCATCAGGTCCATTTTGGTGGCGGCTCTTATAGACCCGCACGCGAAAGCCATTGCGCTTTTTTATTACCATAACGACACTTTTGTGTCCCGGTGTTTTTATCCATAACCCCAATGCCACAATGAGTTTGAATGTGCCTGTAACATGATACAATCCTTTGATAAGTGTGTCGGTTCTATACCTGCGCTATAGAATGGCCGTAATGAGGAGACAGTCCAGGCTCAATCTTTATTGTCCGCATCTCCTCTGCCGCGCTGGAGTTGGCCGAGCTAGTAGATGGAGTGAGATTATCGCTCCCCCCGTTTGATCCTGGAGAGAAGAAACAAAAGAGGATTTTTAGATCCTCTGGCGAGCAGGATCGAACCAACCAAACCACATATCAGGAGCAGAAAAAATAGTTTGACATCACATTGGACAGTAATTATAAATATAGTGTATACGAAGTAGTGTATATTACCTCCCACTCTCTCGTAACTAGGCTGCAATCAACAAAGGATCAAAGTGATTGGTTTCTATTCTGTTTAGCTATAAGTGCAGTAAAAATTGAATGTGAAATTGTTTTAACAGATAATAAAATTCTTACAAAAACAGACTTTTTTTTATCCATTTTACTCTTTGCAAGAATTTATTTTATGGTTTTAATGCTGCTGGGATTTCTAAAAACCGGTGTCAACGGGTCAGAGAGAGGGGAAGTGGACCAAATCATTCACACAAGGCTTTACTCATGGGCGAGGGAATTGAGAAGGGAACTGCACAATTAAGGCCCTAATAGCAGCGTTCGAAGTATAGCTGAATGGTAGTTTTTTTGTTTTTTTTCACAACTCGGCTACTTTGGCCTTAAGTTTGAAATTCCCTTTTCAGTGCCCTGCAATTCTGTTTTTTTATAACAAATGTGTATTATTTAAAAAAAAGTAGAGATGATTAAACGGTTAATGGGGATTATTTATAATTTAAAAAAAAAAGTCACGTACATAAATACATAAAAATGATAAATAAGATACTTATAAATAGAAAATAACTTAAACAGAATTAGTAGAATAGTAGTTATAAGAAATTAGTATTAAATCGAAATACTTATGAATGCTATTATATATATATTGCATAGTATTGTTAGATATTATTATTATATATATATTGTATTATATTATTATAATTATTGATTTTATCATATATATAATGTATTGTATTATTATAATTATTACAATTTTGTGTATTATTGATATTGTATAACATTGTAATGTCAATTATACTTATTGATGTTATTATTTATATAATGTATTATATTATTATGTTTAGTGCAATTTTATGTATTACTGATATTGTATAACATTGTAATGTATTATAATTATTATTTATTTTTTTATATATAATGTAAAAATAATGACTTGAATAATATATAATATAAGTTATAATTAAAATTTAAAATAAAAAGAATTAAAAAAAAAAAAGTCAATCCAGGGCAGAGTTCTAAAAGTGATGTAATCTGCAGAAACATTTCACAATGTCAATATAGCTCTAAAAACTATTACATGAGCTATTTTATAAGGCGTCATTTTAATAGGACATTTAAGTGGAGTATTATGGAGGAGATCTGTACCTTCTCTGGCCCAAAGCTCCATCATTGTCACTATGCACATACAACTAATAATAGACTGGTCTGGGTATGATGTCACACACTGGATCTCATTGGAAAACCAAAATGGTCACGATGACTAACTTTTGGAGATATAGTACCAATGTTTGTGGATTACTTAAAGGGAGAGTAACGCTATTTGTATGTATACACGGGATTGTTTTGCTCGTTTACGTTGGGTCATCCTCCTTCCATGATGTCATCTTAGACGTGACATTTGACCCTACCTGCTGGGGCTTTAGACTTGCCGAGATTCTTTGGTTTTCGCTTTCTTGTCTGGATTCCCTCTTTTTTCATTGCGAGAGGTCTGGGGACCTGTGAAAGACGAGCTTTAATTAGCGATAAATATAATATTAGAACTAGATTATTATTATTGTTATTATTTATGTTTAACTGTACCCAGTTATGTCCAAACCAGACATGCCAAAATAATATCAAATCAAATCTAGAGAAAGGTATTCCATCACATAAATATACTGTTTATACTTTATGAATGTAGAGAATAAAGGTTCATAAAAAAAATGAATTGCAAGGAAAGGTATAGATTAAGAGAAAATGGCTTTTAAACGTGTCTGTAGTGTCTCATGTTTATGACATCACATTGTGGCAAATAAATTAAGGTAAATAGGTGACTTGCATACATCTCTTGCATTTCTGCTAACACAATGTATAGATCGTTTTTTTTAAATCTCTACTTTCACAGTGCAAACGCAATTTAGGTGACGGTGGCCCTTTACATTTTTACAAATCCTAGATGAAACTAAAATCCGTAAATATGGCCCATTTTCTTTCATTACAGTTTTGTGTTTCACACTGTAGCGCTGCCAATTTAAAACTTTATTAATGGACGAGGGAACTGAGAAAAAGTCTCCAATGCCGCTAGCTTGGCTGTAATTTTGAAATTCCCTTCTCAATTCTCTCTTTCATGAATAAAGCCCTTTGTGTGTTTCCCTATCACATACACAGACACACACACAAACATACACACACACACAAACATACACACACAGACACAGACACACACATACACAGACACACACAGACACAGACACACACACATAAACATACACACACAGACACAGACACACACATACACAGACACACACACATAAACATACACACACACACACACACACAAACATACACACACACACACAAACATACACACACATACACACACACATACACAGACACACACATACACAGACACACAAACATACATACACACATAAACATACACACACACACACATACACAGACACACACACAAACATACACACACAAACATACACAGACACACACAAACACACACACAAACATACACAGACACACACAAACACACACACAAACATACATACATACACACAAACATACAAAAACTCATTAAGTGAGCGTACTGATTATATATATATATATATATATAACCTTTAAAACAAAGAGGGATAAATAGAAAGTATATAAACAGGGGCATGTACTAAAAAAACGCAAATATATTTTATGTGCAAACTTTTTTTGCGCTTTGCTCCTATTGCAATGCACTAACACTCAAACACTCAAATAGTACATACGCGCAAATTGCGAATAGAAACGGGCAATTTTGCGAATATTTTTTCTACCTCTTTTGAGAGCGCTCGCTAAAAGCTGGTGACATTTTCACACGCAAATAAGAATTATTTTTCACAAAATATTTGCAAAGCTCTTTAGCGTGCGCAAATCTAATCACAATTTATTAGCGCAACCAGAAAAATGCACGCTAAATAAAAATAAACGGAAGAGACGCAAATCAGGGAAAACAAGCGCAAAATGTTACAAATAGTCGCAAATTGCTCCTTACTCATGTTTTACCTACTTTTTCCCCACTGCCCTTGTTTAGTACATGACCCCCATAGTGTAGTACCATTAACAAGAAAAGGTCCTCTCTGTTAGCGACATGGGAAAAGGAAGATCTCTCTACCCTGAGAGATACTGTCAGCGACAGCGGCAGCCATGCTTCCCGAAGGTTAAGTCAGAGGCTATATATGTACTTGGAAAAATACCTGACCGTTTATCTTCATTCTAGAGCCAGCCAGGGTTTACTTTAGTGGTTTGTTCACCTTTTTTGAGTTTTAAAACAATGTAAAAAAAAAAAATCTTCCATACCCCATGAAGCTTCATGTAGAGTCCACAAGCATTGCACACAGGTTCTCCTTCGGAATTTCGACGCCAGAGTGTAGTGTTGGTCGTGTGGCAGTTGGCGCAAGACAGACCGACGCGGCGGGAGGCAGACTGGAAAACAAAGGGATGTAAAAGATCAGATGTCATATTGCGAAACACCAGCTACATTGTTATATATAGTGGCGATAGCTAACCATGGCACTGCAGATGCCAAGGATAGTCATCAATGTTACAGAGGAATCAACAGCTGAATACTGGAATCTGGAAGCTTTCCTGTTTAATCCTGATATAACAAACGTAGAAGGGGTTATATTATATTTGTAAGAGCTTTTATCATGCTACAAGCTATTACCTTGTATTAAAAGGGGCTGTATCACCTAACCATTGATTATACCGTGAACGTATAGAAAATAAAAATGATTGAAAATGATCTATAAATTGTTTTAGCAAAACTGCAAGCAAAATGCCTAAATTAGGAGAAAAATGTGTTTTAAATGTGTCTGTGGAGTGCTAATGACATCCCCTGTGGCTCGATAATGCAAATTAACTGGTTTTAATGGGAAATGTGTAATTTGCATATCAAGCCACAGGTGATAAGGTCATAAGCGTGAGACTCCACAGACATATTTAAAACACATTTTTCTCCTAATTTAGGCATTTGATTGCAATTTTGCTACTATAATATATAGGTAATTTTCAAATATTTTTTTATTCTCTACATGCACAGTAAAAACAATATTTAGGTGATACAGTGCCTTTAAATGTTGAGTAAAATGTACATTTTAAATTATAGGCCAAATATTGGACCCCCAATAACTCCACTAGTGTTTAGCGGACACCTGGATGTTCGGGTTCGGCAGGTTCGGCCGAACTTCGAAAAAATGTCCGGGTCCGTGCTCGAACTTGACCCTGAACTTGACTCCGAACCCCATTGAAGTCAATGGGGACACGAACTTTTGGCCACTAAAATGCCTCTAAAACTGTCCTGGAAAGGGCTAGAGGGCTGCAAAATGAAGTAAAATGTGGGTAAGAGTGTCCCCATTCATAAGAATAGGGACTCTATTTCGGTTTATAGAAAGCCAATAGCATTACATGTATTCCATAAACCGAAAGTCTATAAACTCTTGTCGTTCGGTTTATAGACTTTCGGCTTATGGAATACATGTAATACTATTGGCTTTCTATAAACTGAAATAGAGTCCCCATTCATAAGAATTTCTTATGAATGGGGACTCTATTTCGGTTTATAGAAAGCCCATAGCATTACATACAATGTAATCGCCGAACACCGAACTCTAACACGAACATACAGTGGAATGTCCGTGTTCGGGTCCGGGGTCCAAAAACCGTAATTTGCGGTACGAACCCGAACAGTGCGGTTCGGGTTCGCTCAACACTAGTCTCCACTAATAGCTAAAGGGTAAACGGAGGGCAGGGCTCTAGATGTGGAGCGGTCACCATGGTGACCATGCTGATTGTTCCACCGTGCCTCAGGAGACGATTACCTCACTCGTTATACATAACACCTGAGGTATTGGGTTGGGTTATTTACTGGGAATAAAATGTATTGCTGCTACAGTCTAAGGGCTTTATTCCCAAAAAGCGGGAACTGTGGGGAATTGACAAGGGAAGTGCTAAATAAAGGCCAAAAACAAGTTTGAAATTACAGTCCAAATCACGAGTCCAAAGACTAACTTAGTGTCATAAAGTTTTTTTGCAATATCATTTAGTACATTACTTTTATTTTATTCTATGAAAAACTAGCTAATACTGGAACACAAAAATTGTCGAAAATATACTGCTCATGAGGGTCTACCCCATCAAGAGAGAATTGCAGGGGATTCGTAAGGAAATGTCAAAATTCAGGCCGAAGTAGCCGAGTAGGAAAAATTCTTCCATGCAGCTGAATGGGAGAACTTTTCCAACTCAGCTACTTTGGCCTTAGGTTTGACATTCCCATTTCAATTCCCTCTTTACAAAGTAGATCCATTGGCGATTTGCTGTAGAAAAAGATAAGACAAAATAGACAGGCGATACATCTCTCGACCACTAGATGGCATTACAGCCCGGCTGCTATCCAGAGACACAGGTAGAATATTGTGATTTGCAAACTTTAGTTACATACTATTATTTCTACATGTTCTTTTGTCATTTATTCTTTGTTTGTGTTTGCTCTATTTCTATCATCAACATGCATCATACAGCCACTCACCCCTCAGGAGATGTCACCATTAGGTTTATATCATTAAAAGTGACAACCTACAAAACAAGCAGCAGTGAGACCCAAGCCCTGCACCTACAGGGAGGTTGGCTGAGCACTGTGTGAGTCATACTGCACACTAGCTGTAGATCCAGAGGTTTTCTATCCCAGCATGTGTCCCTTGGGGGAAGTAAGCAGGTGTAGCCGTTACTATATCTATACTTACAGATGAGCCGGGAGTGAAACATATGGGCCTCACAAATCCTTATTTTATCCATCTGATGTTATGCTAAAGCAGGACTACTAACCATGCTGAACCACAACTCCTATGACCCTCATCCATGCTTACTCTCCCCCCCCCCCCCCCCCCCATCATGTTTAAGACACTGGGCAAGGAAGACCATCCGGCAGGCTGGACTCTACCCACGCTACAAATTAGCGGGTATTGCAGGCGCTGTACAAACGCGGAACCAAGTAACGCTGCCATGAAAGGGTACCCCATTCTGACTCCCAATGGTCAGCATGCAAGTGAAGTGAGTCACTGGAGTATTGACCAAGAGACCCAACCAGTCGGACATAGATCCTGCTGGAGTGACTGCCCGTACGGAAAAAAAACATCTGCCTCGTCTTGTCTCTTTCTTACCAAATACTGGTTAACGACCATGGTAGGTAGTCATCCAGCTCTTCTAGAGAGTTCACCTACACCTGAACTTGAAGGATTCTGGTACATCTTGAGAAAAAGTAAAACATTCCCTTTACCAATGATCTCTTTCCAACAGAAAAGTAACTGGAAGAATTCAGCTGGTTGAGTTGGTTCCGCTGAAGGCCTATATTGGTCCGGACAAAAGATGTCCTTGGAGCTGTGAGTGATTGACCTTCATGGTTTGTTGGACAGTTATCAGTGTTGTCAACCAACTGTACGTATGCATATACATTTGCATAAAATACCTGGACTTCTCCCTAGTGTCTGCTATCTGTAATCTATCTTTGACACGGAGGATGATGTGGCGTGCCAAAGTGCAAGGAAATGAGGATCTTATCGACCCAATGTCCTCTTGGATGCCGTGAAAGCAGTGTCTCCCGCGCCCCACCTCACGCTTTGCTCGATCACAGGTTCATTCATTTTCCAGGACCAACAAAAGTCTGACGATTACATTTCAGTGTCTCTCTGATAAGATGGGTGTTGTAAATGAAGCGACGGGCTGGAGATGGTGGTCTCCAAAGCCGGACATACTCCAGGGGCTGCAAATTCTGCCGGCAAACAGTGGGAAGAAGTCCTACGTTCGACCTCAAAAAAGGCCACCGAGAAGAGTATGCAAACATTGGGATTGTGACCTCATGATCTTAAATTTAAGTGGCCCCTATGGCAAACCTTGTCTTCACACCATCATTTTGTACTTTATAAAATGTTTATATCTTGGGCTGATTATAAATAATATTTTTTCTAGCACACCTTCACCATCCGTCATTTTTTGTGGGGCACAGTGGGCATCTTACATCATTTCCGCTCAACTCATGTCAAACATTATAGGTTGCGATTGGCCGCTGGGAGCAGATCTGGTTGGATTAAAAGGGGGATAAGACCCGAGTAATCAGCCACAGAAGAAAGCTTGGAGCAGTTATTGAAAAGAGATGTGAGGACCCTTGCTTCAGTAGGAGCTTAGATGACACTGCCTTATTGCATTATATAAATGGAATATGTGGGGGGCACTTGTGTCTATTTCTCTCCTGTGGCTTCAGTTATTAAATAATATAGATGAAATCATGATCCAATGTTATCTAACTGCTTTGCAGTAATGGCACGAATGCTCTAGCTAAGTGATGGCTATCCTTGGCACTGCAGATTTTTTGGGAACTAATGTGGTGCCAAACCTCTGAAATGCCAAGGTTAGTCATCATTGTCCTAGCCCAATAAATATAAACACCTATTTTTTTTTTAATGGTCTCCTGTAGGCCAGGGAGGGGATGTCAACGTTTTTCCGCAAGGGGAGGAGACAAAAACAATTCAGTGGCCCATGTTGCAACTTCGTCATCAGAGATGGACACAGACGGAGAGGCAAGACAGATAAGGTACTGATAGACGGCAAGCCTATCGGATATAAAGACAGACAAGGCACCTAGACAGACAGACAGATAAAGCAGTGGTTGCCCCCCGAATATATCCCCGGCAATTTACTTTAATATTATATTTACTTCAAAGAGCAAATCAATAAGGTTTTTTAAAATGTATAACATTTCTCACCAGTCTCCGCTGCGGCTTGATCAGCGGTCGGTTGATTCCGTTCATCTTGTGGTACAGTCCACAGGCGTTGCATAAATAGTGGCCGGTACCATCTCTCCTCCAGAGAGGGGTGGACATAGCTCCGCAGTTGACGCATTCTCGGCCCTCGGAATAATCGTCGAAGAACTCTGTAATTAAGAAGAGTTTGGTCTATTAAGAGAATGCACTTTTTTGCATGTCGTCGACACAAAATAAATATTCAAAATGTACTAGAAAGAAAAAGATCCAATTCCATTTTTTATTTAACTTCGACAAAGCACAACCTGTAGCCATTGGAATATTTTTTAATGTATTACAAAGAGACTGTTAGGGAAATGTAAGAACCTTATCGCCATATTTTTTGGTCAGATCTTCCATCATCCAATCAATGATGGTGGTTTCTAACATTTTGCAGTGGCATTTGTGGCTACATTTTAAATCAACAGGTGCACAAAATGGCGCCGCATGTTGTGGGTGAACATGTTGGGATGAGAAAAGCTTACCAAAGAGTTCAGGGTCGCCACCTTTCCTTCAACAAAATTGCCTGCCTATGCCATTCCATAGACTTAACATTGACCTCGAGCCAATTTTTTTCCCCTTCTTTTACCATCCTGCCGGTAAAATATCTGGTGGCAACTTTACCAAACATGTCTGCGCCACAGTGAGACAAAATGGAAGTTTCAGACTATAAAAAAAGGTATATTTATATCACTTGGTTAAAAAAAAGGGGGCTTGTTCCAGTGTCCATAGCTATGGACACAAAAAATATATTAATATTTCTAAAGTCACCTCTACAATATACATTTATTTGAAATTCCCCAATATTGATAGTCAACACTGTGTAGCCAATGAGAGATCAGCACAACAGACACTCCATCTCGTATTGGCTCTGTGGCTTTAACCAATGAGAGATCACAGATCAGCACAACAGACACTCCATCTCCTATTGGCTCTGTGACTTTAACTAATTTGAAAGGTTCAGGTTTTTTTTTCGTTTTTTTTTTTTTTGTATAAATTAGTACAAAATCATTTTTAAAAGGACAAATTGGGCGAAAACCTAAAAATAAAAGGACAGTACAAATTGGGTAAAAACAAACAAAACAAAACGTAAAAAATATGTTAAAGCTGACAATTAAAAAACATGTGCTCTCAGTATCTGCAAATGTTGGAAGTTAGAAATATACAGAAATGAACTACATTTAAATCAAGCGATCGAATACATCATGCTTTACACGGCCACCTGTTAATACATAATTTAAATGGAAATTATATAAAAAAATTTTTTTTTTTAGAAGTGCAAAATGTTTTTTTATACTAGGGGATGGCGGCCTCTCCGTCACGGAGAAAGTTAACCCACCTGCCACTTAGGCATGCCATAAAATCTAATCCACAGTATAAATCACTGTCACAGTAAGACACTGAACAGTAGCATGTTTCCTTCCCTGAGCTAATATTTTCTTTGTTAAGAAAGTGCGTGATCTGAACTTGCAGCTTAAGCTGATGTGAAAGTCTAAATGGCTCTTTAGCTACTTCACTTGGCTTTAAATCCAGCCATTATGAGATCTTTTGACACATTCCAACCCGCCACCCCCCCCCCCCCCCCCCCTCTCTACAAGACAGGAAAGGAAATGCTTCCTAGGACTGCTTGGATGTATCCTCTGGGATTCAGGACAATGAGGATAATGAAAGGTCACTTTCCCTTCCAACAGTAGCCCACCGAGACTATCAATTTCCCTTTTCACAGATCTCAACTTGCAGATCGACAGATCTGAGTTATAAGTCAAGATATATAAATACACATCATCTGTAAAAGGCCTTTTCATCCTGGGGAATTATTCCAGATCATCTGGTAAGACTAGATACCATCATTTGGGAATATACTACCGTATATAGATCTTATTTTCGGCCCGCTTCAATTTTCTGATGGTGGAGCAGGAGATCTGGGTCTGAGAGGGGACCACAATAGGACATCATATGCCAGTACCATCAACCTCTAATGCATGGTGAAAGTTGAGGGGGGGGGGGGGGGAGTATTAGAATCTGTGCCACCAGAAACACAGATCTCCTGCTCTCCAAGCTACACCACCAGAAAAACGTAGCATCCTGTAAGACTCCATGAATTTGGAGTCTAGGCAAACAAAGGCTACAAGAAGTCACACAAAGTGCTTATAGCTGTATCACACACGCACACAAAAAAATACTCAATGTGTTTTACACTTATGTGGCAAGTGTTCAATGTTCCCAAAAATAAATGGCGGAGTTTCTTCTGACCCACATTCGTTATCTATAGCCAAAATAGAAAACAAACAAAAAAAACAGGAAAAAGAAAACCAAAAGGTGTAGAAATGACCTCTCTAACATTCCCATTCTTAGTTCTCAGCAGCTCTGGCTGATTCACGAGGATGTGCAACTTCTCCTGCAGCTACTTCATTCTATTCTAATGAGTCAGTCAGTGACCTCTTGCATTGTATGTGTAGTTTATTTATAGAACGACACACAAGGCACTTTACAGAAGAAACAACAGTAAATACTCCGGGTATAGAATAAATACAGCAGGGTCCAGTAGATTCCAAAGTATCTGAGAAACACTTTCAAAGATCAGGCCAGGTGTGCTGGAATCAATAGTCCAAACAATGCGTTGAACAGGTGTATCAATTCCAAATAAAAAAGGAAATATTCTGAAAGGCAGGCAAACTACATTTGTTGCAGTGGAATAAAATGTTGTCTCCTTATATAGAAATTGCATTAGACTATGTTTGATCCATCTAGTGCTATTTAACCTGTAGCTTTCCAATGAATTCTGTGCATAAAATTAAGCATCGCAACAAGTAAAAATCAAGACTTGAAACAAATAAATACATATTTGTTGTAAAGAGTCATCTTTTATTTGTTTTTATTTGCCCATTTGTTTTGGGGTTTTTTTTTTGTCTACAGGGATCTGTCTTTATTGACCAGCCGTTCAGTGCATTTCTATAGCTTGTAACAAGCCCCTAGGCTTGTTAAAATCTTCAATTTCTGAGACTGTGTTCTGGAATGTATCTTTGGGGCATTCCAGGCTTGCCTCAATTCAGAGTCATCCTGGAACACCCCTCATTCGATCTGCATTGGGCGAGTGGGTGTGATTGACTGGCCTTTCATTTTTAACCACCCTTCGTTGCTGTCACAGTGATTGGGCGCCAATTTTCTTTGCTTTCCAGGAAAGGGACGATGCCAGACATTTTCAAGAAGCCTATTCATAAAGGGGCTAATAAAAGAATATAAAAAAAAGCTCTATAGTGAGCCCTCTGTGCCTGTATAGCTCTATCAGGTGGCAGACATTTTGTTCAGAATCTTGTCATGAGGAAAATCTAACCTATTGGACCCAAGATGTCCTCCCGCTGATAGAGCTATAAAAGCAGAGGGGGCTCAATAAGGAGCTTTATTTGTATTATTTCATTAAATAATTGTCTATTTAAAATACCTGCACTCGGTGCAATCTTTCAATTTTACATTTAAGTTGTGCTTTTACATAACCCGTACAAATCAGGCATTACTAGCCGACTTGGAAAGACAGGAAAGTCGAAGAATTTTTCCAACTCAACTACAAATGCCTGAATATCACAGTTCATCACTGTCAGGCGCTCTATCAACGGAGGTCAGTTTTAGTATTAGGTATTGGGTATTTAGTATTAGGGTATTTTGGGGGGTTAGTATTAGGGGCTAAGGGTTAGTATTGGGGATCAGGGTTCTGGGTTAGTGTTGGGGTTAGTTTGAGATTCAGGGTTAGGGGGTAATTTTAGGGTAAGAGGGGGTTACTTTATTAGGGGGAGTTAGTATTTGGCGCCAACAGTTTAGCGCCAAAACAGCCGCACTGAACTTTCAACGCTCTAACCGTCACTGTGAACCGGCCGCGAGCAAGTGTCCTAGACCCGCCAGATCCTCACCATCATGCCACCCTTCTCCTGTGTAATAATAATATTTAAAACATTTCACTATCTCCTGTAACTGTTGCCCAATATTTCAGAGAAGCAAAAAATATTCCCACACCAAGCTGGACTGACAACAGCACGCGACAAAACACAACAAAGAAAAACAAACAACAAATGTATCTACAGGAAAAGAAAACCGCTATATATATATATATATATATATATATATATATATATATACACATAGCACAGTACAAAAAGCTAAAGAAGAAAGGCTGATCTGATTGGCTGTGGTTGGTTCTATTATAGATCAACCGAGCCAATAGGAAGCCACCAGCTGCTGGGCTTATAAAAAAATAAAAAGACAAAAATTATCCTTTATAAAAAATTACATTTTCCTTCAGCCTTTTTCCATTCTCCGCAGCTTGGTCAAACTGCTATCACTGGCGCCAAGAGGATAGATAATGTGCAGCAAGTAGGATTTGGGACGTTCTATCACTGACACACTCCCAAATCATGAATTATTGCTTAGAGTTCATGAACTCTGCGTTCCCCTTTGTGTCCCCTCTACAAGAGAAGGGTTGAAATCTTGAACATCCCATTTGACCCTGTACAGCCCTGGACTATCTGTGAAATGGGAATGTGGATTTGGCAGCAGCTCCATTAAATGAATTAAAAAGTTAAGAACATACAAAAAAAAAAAAAAAAACAACAACTGGGTACTATTAAAATGTTACAAGCTGGGAGATCTGATATTGTATTTACAGTATCCTCGGCATGGACTATACCAAAATCACTACTAAATTAATGCTTTCGTTTACGTTTTAAAGGGACAACAATTAGTAGCTCTTAAAAAATTGCATATAAAATATAAGTGAGTTATTGTTATTGGTAGAGCAGCAATCAAGCACTTGAATCAGTAGTGTTCAAGATAGAGAGAGAGAGAGAGGTTGATTCCACAGTAATGGCTAATGATTGTACTATCTCAAAAGGGAGCATGGAACCTATTGCAGAGAAAGCCAGGTCACCAACTATGTGCTCCCTCTCACTGATGCCACGGAATTTATTTGCAATATACTTTCTGCATTGCTACAGGAGAAATGTAATTTGCTTTAAAGTATAAGTAAGTGCCCTTCACATCTACAAAATACAGAAAATAAGGTAGGTGGAATTGCATTTAAACCAACTCAATCACACATCTGTTTTTTTTGGGGGGTGGGGGGGGTATAAGAATTCACTTCACTTGCAATTGTATTTACATTTAGGCGTTAAAAAGCTCCCTCTGGCCATGTGAGAACAAAAACAAAAATATAACACAACAAACAATGAAAAGAGAACGAAAGCAAACACTAAAAATAATAATAAACTCAACACACACACTGTTTGCATACAAATATATAGTCAAAGAAATACTGGGGTAGCAAATAGGTGGGATAGGGGCAAAGCAGACACAGAAATTATTGCAGTGGTCAGAATTTGGTGGAGCTCACACTACCATCAGTTAGTGATCGTCATTTGAAATCCATTCATAGTATGTGCAGATCGGCTGCTTATTGGAAAGTGCGGAAGTAAAAGTCCAAACCACTGTAACCCAGCAAATGTGTGGATGAAAAAGTATTTTTACCGACAGTAGGTTCAAGAGTTGGCATTTTAAACAGAAATGCTTTAATGAAACAGTATAATTATTGGGGTTATGTATAAAAAATCCAGCAAAGTGTCGCGAGTCATAAAATAGTGCAATTGCCGTTTGTTATGTATAACGGCGATTGCGCTTTTTTTTTTTTGTAACTCCCGACAATTTGCAGTGAGGGAGAGAGGGACCTCCGTCAAAACCTGATTTTTCTATACATAGGCTGCGCTGGCACCGTGAGTGCCTGCAAAAGCTAAATCTACGCGTTCCGCGTAGATAACACAAACTCCTCTGAGTCAGCTTTATACATTGGCGCATATGCCAACTGCGCCAGTTGGAGTAATCTGGCCATGTTTATAGGTGCTCCTTTTGCCGTGTATAGATTTCTCATGGGGGGGGGCGGACATATTGTTCAGATTGCTTTATTAAAAGAATGGAAATAGCATTCTTTCGTTAGCCATATATGTCCTACATAGCTCGATAAGGGCTGTAAAATCAATACATGTTTAGAATCTTGGGTCAGGAAGAAGAACTGACCCACGATTCCGAACAATATGTCTGCCCCCTGGTAGCACTTTTCCCACAATATGGTACTTTCTTTGTTTTATTGCATTAACGCATACACAGTGGTCTTTTAAAGAATGTAAGGCTTATAAAAGATAATTCAGAGGTGATAACGAAACTGGGGATCTTGTGTATCTTGCGTGTTTTTACAGTTCGTCCTCGACAGGTACTATCACAATGACCTTGGGAAGGGTCACCACTACCCAAGTCCCAAGTCCATGTTTATTTTCCAGCGCTTTGATTGTTTGTTGTTTTTTTGTTTATCTGTATTACTTTTTGATGTGGAAAGATTCTTTCCATGTAATTCTAATCTGAAGAAAAACTATATTTTATATATATATATATATTTTTTTTTAAATGATAAAATTGTGTGTGACAGTTGGCAATACTGAGACTTGAGGCTGCCCTAACCAAGGAGAATAGCTTCTGTTTCGTCAAAACATTTATATAGCTGTAAAAAGTTCATCGTTACTCTTGCTCTAATCCTAACCCCGCTCCCCCAAGAGTTAACCCTAATCCTTACCCTCATTCTAACCCTAAGCCCCATCCAATCGCTCATATTTCTTATATTTTGCCGTGTGCATGGTGGTTTTTCTTCTTGTCTGTGAACTGTAATCGGTGATGTGATATCACGCATGTGCAGTTCTGTTCTCACGTGTAAGCTGTTCAGTCACCACCACTTTCTGTCAATTTTTTAAGTCTCGTCCATTTTTTTTTCTCCAAGAACACCGGCGTGGGTCAGTTGACTCAGGCAGTACTTTTAAGTGGGGGGCGGGGGGGGGGGGGTGATCATGTTGCCCGTGAGCATCTCACACTGGTCCCACCAGTAAGGGCAGGTCTCCTCTGCAGAAGGAACACAGCAGCCACAGACATATATTTCAGTCTTCACTGGCCTCGTCAGTGTGGTACGACTGGTGCCCCTGTAGGTGCCGCAAGCTGGGACACACGGTTGGGCTCACAGAAAGCAAGCAAAGAAGTGGGGTCCCTCTCAGGTAGATTTACTTTATGGAGAGGGTAGTGGATGCATGGATTAGTCTTCCAGCAGAAGTGGAGGAGGTTAATACAGTGAAGTAATTTAAGCATGCGTGGGATAAGTATAAGGATATCCTAAATATAAGATAAGGCCAGGGACTAATGGGGTCATGGGGATACTCTAAGCATCAGACTACGTTTGATCCGTCTAGTACTATTTAACCTGTAAATTGTCAATTTGTTGATACAGTTGATTCTATAACAGGGATCTGCCTGCTAAGCAAAAAAAAAATATATATGCCTGAAATTACGGGACTTATAAATCTTATCACTTATCAATACCCTTTAAATTAAAAATAGTAGACTAGTTAATAGATTTCATTCACCTCCTGCCTATTTTATGTGGGGGGGGGGGGGGGGGGGAATTATTTTCTTTTTTAACATTAAATAAGGAATAGGTTTCTGCAGCCTTGAAGCAGAGGGGATGGGGGAACAGGGAAGGCTTTTAAACAATGCTATACGTCTTGCTTTCATCTTTGAACGTACATCTAAGGCACGCAGTGAAAGTGGATTCCATCAGGGCAGTGAGAGATTTTGTTTATAATCCCATATAATAACATAGAGATGTTATATCAACACCTCCTGCCCTAGACATAAATGGATCGCCTCTGCCCCGGGCTCCACTGCCCTTTGTAGCATGAAGAGGCTCTTCCATCATTTAAACCAGACTCCCTGGACCTGCCTCTTGTACAACTGCATCCGCTTTCCTATAAATCACTTAGAAGATATGTTAGACCTTTATCTTGGAGGTGAATTTCCCTATTATAAAGCGGAATCTCTTGTTTACGCTGCCCGAGTGCAAGCTCTCACTTTATTGGATGATAGACGACTTTTACCATATGACCTCACTTGGGGAAGGCACCTTGCAAAGGTCAACTCAAGGGTCACATTCTAAAGCTGGAGACGGAGTGTTTGCGCCACTCTTACACCGCTGCCCCAATACCGCACTTTATCGATAACCCACGTCTTACTCATGTTATATGAACGTTCTCTGCTCATATTCTGGACTTTGGACCAGAAATATTTGGAAAGAATTTGATCCTACCCCAAAGCAGACCAGCCTGAAATTTACCTGTAGGCTGGTAAAAAAAATAAAAATCTTTAGGCCAATGTCAAATCTACAGGGGTAAGAATATGGTATTAAAAAAAAAGAAGAAAAAAAAGGGGTCTATTCACTAACAAGGGGAGACAAGAATTTCTTCGGACCAATTTAGCTATACATTGTACAGGGAAAAACCTGACGAGTTTCCCCCCTCTAATCAAAACTCACTACGTTTATATAAATTAGTTCATCTATATATTAATCTCTCCGGAAACTCACCCTTTAATGAATAGCCTCCTACAAACACTTCCAACCATGACGCAGGACAGTCTTCATCCTCTGGGGGCTTTGAGGGGGGAAGTATTCCATATCATTTTAACAATTTGACGAATATTTGTAGAATTCAAGAGCCAAACAGACCAAATCAGTGGCCAGCCTGGCTATTTTTTAGGAGCCAGGTGCTACCACAGAGCTCTATATATAACAAATAAAAAGGGATTTGCCTGGCCTTGGCTCGCTGTATTAAATATTATATTTTGTATCAAATTAAAACATTTTAACCCCTTCATGATGCAATCATGAATTGGCCCTGCACCACAAAGGTGTTAATAATGTTTATTTAATAATTCAAGGATTATGGGAAGCGTTTACAAATTGTTTGTGTGTGTGTGTTGTGTTATCTGTGTGTCACAATCAGTGATAAAAGTGATAATAAAACCAAATGAAAGCGCAGTTTATCGTATAGATCTGGCGCAGTTTGATCAAATCTGCCAGAGGGTGAAATAAGCATATCCCCTACTGTCCTCTCTATGTCTCTATCACTGGGAATATGTGTGTATTTATGTATTTGTGAAGGACACATGTGGCTGGAAAGCGCCGTGTTTACACAGGACAAACAAGGAACACGGGTCGGCAGTGGAGGGGTCGAGAGATAAGGAGATAATTTGAGGGCCTCGAATAACTGGTTGTTGAATGAGAAACTTGCAGGTGAGTAATGATTGATCCCAATGGAGCTGTTTGGGGACTTCTTAACAATGGATAGAGGGAATAAGTCAGGACAGAGTTGGAGAGTTCTTGTTACTGTTGATAAGTTTCTAAATTATTTCAAAATGGCACATTTTTTCCTGGCTACAGCCACCAATAAGAGGATTTGTGGCCTTTTAGGGATTCAACGCTTCAGATTAACTTTTTAAGGTCTACTCAATAAAGAGAGACTTGCAGGGAATTGAGAGGGGAATTTCAGACTTAAGGCCAAAGTAGCCAAGTTGGAATGGGAGAATATGTCCAACTCGGATACTTTGGCCTAAACGTTGAAATTCCCATCTCAATTCCCTGCAAGTCTCTCTTTATTGAGTAGGCTCTAAACTCTTTTGTACAAGTGAATGTCTTAAAGATATTAAAGCTCCTTAGACAGAAATTTGCTTGTGACAAATTTAAAAAGCTTTTGAAAGATGGGTCTAGGGAGCACCTTACATAAGCATACCTCCCAACTCCCTATTTTTGTACCAAAAGCTCTCTATCCGTCTTCCACCCTCTATTGTCTCTCTTTTTTCTGAAAGCTAAACATGCATAAGCTATTCCAGTTTGACTTCCAAGCTGCCGTGTGACCGGGCAGCACTGATTGGTTCACGGCATTAGCGATGCTGAACACACCTACTGCAAAGGGTGGAGATACTTACCTCCTCCCGCTATTGGCTATATCCAGTGTGACATCACAGCCATGACGGAGCAATACAGTCAGTAGACCATCTCTCTCTTCCGCCGCAAGGAGAAATGGAAGCCCCTCTAGTATATTCGCTTTTGCAAATAATAATAATTTAATTTGCAGTTTAGATTTTGGAGTAGAGACTTCCGTAATAAATATTATATATATATATATATATATATATTTTTTTTTTATATTTTTTTTATTTTTTTTTAAGACTAATACTTCACTGAAATATAAAGACAATTATTTGAATCCCTATTATAAATTCGGGACTCTCCGCGCAAAGTGAGACATCTTGGAGGCATCCCTTAATGTATCACAATCTGTAATGTAGAGTAACCTCCCCGGAACCAGTAGTGTATCTTCCACAAGGCAAACAAGGCACTCCCCTAGGGCAGCACTTTGCCAGAGGGCGGCACTTTGAAGCACCAGAAGTGTGCTTTAACAACGTCTGACAAACATTTTCGCTCACTCCCCCATCGTTCAGCAAGCTGGGGGCATGTAATGGACGTGGTGGGGGCATGTAATTAGGGTGAAGGTGGCATGTGATGGGGTGATTGGGCCTTTAATGTGTGTACAATGTGGGTGATGGGGCATGTCATGGGTGTGTAACGTGGTTGGGGGGGGGTGCCCGAATTCTGTCTGCCTAGGGCAGTACAAAACCAAGATACACCACTGCCCGGAACCCAAAGGAAGGTAAAGGCAGGACTGTCAGCCAGTCGTAATTGATTGAGTTTTCAGGCTGATTGTGAAGTTTAATTGCCTGGCAGGTGTTTAAATTGAGCATGGAGGGTCTTGACTCTGCATTTTATCTGGGTGAAGTACACTGCTGTTGCTTTCCCACCCTCCCTCCCTCTTGTTTTAAAGTGATAGTCACAGCTTGGCAGTCTAATGGCCTCCGCTGTTCAATATGGAACTTATCACCTGCCCTCGGGGTTTTAGGGAGACATGGCCTGATATTGGGTTAAGGAGCAGCAGGCCGCTAGGGCTCTTGGAATTATGGGATAGCTAACGCGCCTGCTGGTCAAACAGCCAGCGGTCGGCAATAATATAGTAATAATTGTTAAAGTTATAAGCTGGTTCATGTAAGTTAATAAAGCTTCGGCCAATGCCATACACCTTCGGTAGCAGACTCTCAAGGATCTACTCAATACCGAGAGAATTGCAGGAAACTGAAAAGGGAATTACAAACTTAAGTCCAAAGTTGCTGAGTTATAAAAACTCTCCCATTCAGCCGCATTGGAGAATTATTCCAAATCCGCTACACTGGCCTATAGTTTGAAATTCTCGTCTCAGTTTCCTTTAATTTCCTCTTTATTGAGTAGATCTTTCAGTGAACCCCTGGTATGCTCGACCCAGAGCTCCACAGCAATAAAACTCACAACAGAGTATGTTTAAACTCTAGTAAATGTATTGCTATATTAATTTGTGTAAATAAAAGACATTATTTTAAATGACTTATCAAATTGCATAAATAATTATAAATTGGCCATAAAGTCACTGAAAACATCCTGGTAATGCCATGGCCACAAAAATAAAAGTTTCCCTCACTGACAATCTAAAATGTTGGGAGGTATGTGATTAAACTGTAGTAAAATTACTAAATTGTCTTGGTTGCTACATGCCTTTCATAAAGCTTTTAAATTCAGACCATACCTCCAAAAACATGGCATCTCTTGGACCCAGATCCCCCTGTCCTATCCCCGTGTCCCCATATTTTGATTAGGAGCTTAGTGTATCTATACAGAGCTCCACAGCGTATGTAAATTAGTTTGTGTAAATTAGATGTTTGTGTTTTGTGCCAACAAAAATCTTGCACTGCAATTAGGGTAAAAAAAATTGGCTTGAGGCCATAGTTAAGTTTATGGAGGAAGTAGCATGGACGGTATTTTTTTTTTTGTAGAAAAGGGGACAACCCTAACTGCAATGGGTCATGCACTCCTTGTTCCTCTTTGCTCTGTACAGCTCTGTCAGGAGGCGGACATTTTATTTAGAATCTTGGGCGTTATCAATCCAATTTTCCTTTAACTGAGCCAAGATTCTAAACAACATGGCCGCCCCCTGACAGAGCTACACAGAGCAAAAAGGGGCTTTATTTGTATTCTTTCATTAATGCATTTCTGTTTAAAAGTTTAACTTTCGCAAAGCATTGCTAGATTATGGGCCTTCTCAGTAGACCCCACTTGGCATGAAGTTTAAGAATCAAGCCATGTTCCAATTAAAAATGGATGAGGGAATTAATAATTAGAGCATAATGGACAACCAAAAAAGGGAATTCTGGGTGAGGTGGGCCCACAAAATGAATATGGAGATGTGTCAACTAGACAGTCAAATATCATGATGAAACTTCAGTCGTATCCTCCTCTTGGCCCCAGATAAATTCGGTGTCCTCCTTTAACTGTTTGTGTGTAATTGTAAGTCTGATAATGGCTACTCTAAGAATTTTAAAATAAGGAAACAGGTCAAGAGATATATTAACACATAAGGGTTCTAATGGATTCCTAAAATGATGTAATCTGGACGGACTGTCATGGTTGTTTGTAATGTTATTATTTGTTGAAAATCAAATAAAAAATAAAAAATAGATAGTGGACTAAGGATACTTGTGAACTTTTTTTGTTATCTTTCATGATATACATTATTAGAAAGGCAATGCTTCAGATAAGTAAAAGGTTGGAAATTGCCATCTGTGTTGGTTGGATCAATGAAGATTTCTGGGCTTCATTCTCTGAAAATTTCTGTTTTTTTTTTAAACGTTGCAGTTCGTCAGTGAACTTTGAAACTTGTGAGTTTATTCAGTGATTATTATTAACCCACAACAAGATGTTATCGATTGAATGGGGCAGTCCAGCATCATGAGCGGACCTCATTCTACTCTTAATAATTAATGGGGGTTAAGAGTGTTTAGAAACTTGTTAATGACCACAAACAAGTGTTTTTTTTTTGTTTTGTTTGTTTTTTTTTTTGCTTTACGCAATAGAAATGGTTACTATCCCTTCATAACTGGAGCAAGCTAATCGCCTCTGTGTGACTGACGTGCTATGCGGTATAAAGGCATAACTCATTCAACTCTAACCCCTTTCATGGTAAACTGTACAGTTGCTATCATTGTACATGCCTGGCAACTCCTGCAGTTCCGGTCATGGTTTGGCCGCGCCGGCATACTGCAATCAGGCTGTAACGGATATGGCCGAGTGCCTCAAGATCGAGGCACTCCAGCCATGTCAGCAGAGGCTCCCTCTTGCACATATGGTCGCTGACAGAGGCTACAATGTCGCTATAGGTAATTCTGGGAAAAAATGGTTAACAAAGAGCCATGCACTACTTGAATGTATTGCCTTATAATTTGTCCAAACAAAAAGGAAACTTAAAAAGGTGGAGTACTCACAAACTCAGGGCAAATATTAGAATGTATTTAGCAGTTTCTTTATCATTAGCAGTTGTAGATGTGTTAAAGATTTTCCGAGGAAAAGTCATAAAAAGTGTTTTTTTTTCTAGCATATTTTGTTATTATTTTATAGTAAATTGTATGACAGGATCAATATAATATTATCTAAAGAAAGCCCTTCTTATCCTGAAAAAGAAATTACAGTAAATGAGAGAGAAAAATTACAGCTAAACACAAACACTGCAGAAATGTTGTCCTGCACGGCTAAATGTCAGGTCATGAAGGGGGTTAGGGGACTCTGTTACATAAACCTTGTTTATACTGTGAATGTAGAGATTAAAAAATACATAGAAATAATCTGAAATAATCTATATGTTAGTGTGTTAGCAGAATTGTATGTGGTTTCTAATTTTTAACAGTTTTTAAAGCAAAATGTGTAATTTGCATATCAAGCTACGAGGTGACATCATAAACAGGAGACACCACAGGCATCCATATGGGAAATTAACACATTTTTCTTATAATCAATGCATTGGCTTACAATTCATCGACCACAATGTATGCATCAGTTTTAGCAAAAAAATTACTTATGTTTAATTGAAAGATTGTATCAAGTGCAGATGATTAATAAAGACATCCTTTAATGAAAGAATAAAAAATTAAGTACCCTACTGAGCCTTCTTTAATCCATATAGTTCTCTCAGGAGGCAGACATCTTGTTTAGTATCTTGGTTTGGATGAACCAAGATCTGACCCAGCTGACTAAAGATTCTTAACAAAATGGCTGCCTCCTGGTGGAGCTATATGGAGTAAAGATGGCTCAATAAGGTACTTTATTTGTATTCTTTCATTAAAGCATTTCTTTATAAAATGCCTACACTTGATGCCATCTTTCAATTAAACACAACTTCCTTTTTTGCTACATTTGTCCTTTAAATTATTTACGAGTATAAATATATGTACAAACGTCTCAAAGTATCCTTAAGGGGCTAGTGAAGTAAATTAACAGGTAGTAATTTTAAAACTGACCCATGGTGCACAGTTCAGTGGTCTCCATAGTGACTCCTCTCCATTTTTGGAAATTTTCTCCCAAATTTCTTGTGATAAATGAGATCCTACTGAAACCACTGGCCCTTCAGAAGAACCTGCATGTACCTGTACCGAACATCTGCATTGAACCCGAATCCTATGTCACCTATTATTCATTAGTGTGGTGTACTTTGCCGTTCCATTATCCTCACTTCAGGAAAAGTGTTAAATCACGACTGTCCTCGTAAAGACGGGCAATTCCCTTTTATCCTGATGAGTTTATGGTTCGGAGTTTGATAAAAGGCTGGTGGAGGCCTTGGGTTTGTCCCATGGATCCTCAATTACCCTGTTTGTGTGATTAGCATTACAACTCCCTGCACAGGAATAGTGGAAATTAGCAATAAACCATAATCACCACCATTCACAAATTGTAGGGCGTTAAATAGATTAATAAAAAGCTGCTAATCTACAGAACTGCAATGCTAATAATAACCAATAGTCAAATGAAACTAACCAGATAGAGAGGTCAAAAATCAACTGTATATAAATGTATACTTGCTACAGATCTTTAACGCACAGCTTGCTCCACCCCTGATGCTGGCATTATCAACGTTGGGGAGGGGGGGTGGGGGGATTACAACAATTTAGCAATTACGCCTCTTTTGTGGGTACATAGAATACCTGTTCAGACATCTGTGTAAATATAACTTAACACAGCAAGGCTAGGGTTGCCATCTTTCCTACAAAAAAATACCGGCCTTGCTACTGCCTCCATAGACTTAACATTGGCAGCATGCCATTTTTTTTTTTACCGGCCTGCCTTGTCAAGTCTCTGCAGTTCCGTCCTATTGTGTTAGGATATCCTAATGAGTTGTATGCATAGGGACAAAAAAGAGGAACACAGTAACCTATTCTCAAATTGTGGTACGTCTTTTGGACACAACATATACTAGCGTTATTTTTGCTATAAAGTATCGCTGTTGATAAAAATAAAAAAACCTATAGGCCACATAGTCAAAAAAATGTCCTTGATTGCATCCAGTGTAGGCATTTAAATGGAAAAGTTTTAGTGAGCAAATACATACATAAGTATGTTATTGAGCAGTCTGTCGGGGCGGACATGTTGTTTAGAATCTTGGGTCAGATCTTCCCTCATCTTGACACAAGATTCTAAACAACATGTCAGCCCCCTGATAGAGTTATACAAAGTAAAAAAGACTCAATAAAGATACTTTATCTTTATTCTTTTCATTAAGTTTTTTTTATGTAAAATGCCTACACTTGATGCAATCTTTTAATTAAACATAATTTCATTTTTTGAGGTGAGGGGGGGTAGTTCTAAAAACCTAGCACCATGAAAACCGATGGAATCTTCTGCGGAATGTTCCACTTTTAGAGAGAGAGACACCAAACCTGGTTTAGCAGACTGTACACAGCTTTACTATTTCATTTGCATCTTCAAGAAAACCCTCTCCATTATCTCTGAGTTTGTGTTTCTCTTTGTTTAAAATCTTCCAAAATCCTTCACCTACAGATCTGACAACATCATTAGCTCACATATGCATATGCTTGATAAATTAACACGACCGCCCCTTTCTCTTGCAAATGTAATCTATTTAACTTAATTAGATTTAATTGACATTGTTTGTTGATGGTATCAGTTGGCTAAAATGCTTGAACACACACCCCTCCACTTTGGAGAGAGTCTTGCTGGAACGTCTAACAT